>OX415254.1:83457099-84060122 GCA_948329865.1 Linaria vulgaris | reverse complement strand
AAAGTAAAAGTTAACAATAAATGCATCTCAAGGATTATGTCACACATGAATTATAATTATCCCATTAAAAAGGATACTCCACAAGTTTACACTTGATAAACTTGGTTGTTCACTTGGACTGATTCTTACTGTCTACTTTCAACTATAAGAGGTCCACAAAATTAGATACGATGATTATCATATGCTCCATCTTAAATTGAAACTGGGAATCCTAACGACTGTAAATCCAAAAATATTATGTGAATTAAGAATCTTAATATAGATAATAAGCGTTCCAAACAAGCTGAAAATGTATTTTTCACCTCAATGGTAGATTCAATATATTATCCTATTTCATCTCTTGAAATTGTTTTAGTTGGGATCTAGGCCTCACTATATAAAGAAATTATTCTGTCGATTTCGCCTGCTTGATAGTTGTGCAAATGCATGTAACAATAATTACTAGTCCAAAAATCAAGTAATATATGAAGTGTTTAGTTTCATAATATCAATGAACCAGAGATTGCGCAGCATTCTATGTATTCAATTTACTATATTATTATCGTACAGTGGAATCTACTCTTAACTAAATTAAATAACATATAAATAAAACTAAGTTAATCAGAAAAGCGAGAGTATTTAGGCCTCCTAATGCATTGGATATATCATATATGTTAATGGCCTGTTTGGTTGCAGAGACAGTTATATATGTAGATTAACTATTACTCAGTTAAAATAGTCTTTTATTTCATATGCGTAACAGTAACCGTGTTTGGTTGGAGAGTTGAATAAAGTTACTATTTTATCTTGATTTATAAAACATGTTTGGTTCATGTTATGTGCAACGGCTATTTCTGGATATTGCAGGTAATTACCTTATTGCCCCCATTTTATTAAGAAAATATACACCAAAAATATTTTCAAAAAATATCACGTTCACCTCCCAAGCAATATTCACAATTAATTATGTCCTTAACTAATTTGAAGTAAAACATTTTTTTTAATTACATTTTTTTAATTACATTTTTTAATTACATTTTTTTAATTACATTTTTTAATTACATTTTTTAATTACATTTTTTTAATTACGTTTTTTAATTACATTTTTTAATTATATTTTTTAATTACATTTTTTTAATTACATTTTTTTATTACATTTTTTAATTACATTTTTTAAATTACATTTTTTTTAATTACATTTTTTTAATTACATTTTTTAATTACATTTTTTAATTACATTTTTTAATTACATTTTTTTAATTACATTTTTTTAATTACATTTTTTTTAATTACATTTTTTAATTGTGTCTTGTTGCTGCATAAAAAGATTAAAATTGAAGAAACAGAGGTAAATAAGTCATTTCGTCGGGTGAGCTGGATGGCTAAAAAGTGAGATAAAATAATAACAGGGCCGTTAGATATTATTTAAGTTGAGAAAGTGAGTTGTGGAGCGGGCCTCAGCTATTAAATCAAAAAGCCCATTTGCATAATCATTCAAACCAAACTGGTTTTAAGTGAGATGAGGGCAGTCATCTATCCTCATCATTGCAACCAAGCACACCCTAAGTGTTCATATTTATATATTTTATTGAATTGTAGTTTTCAATGCAGAAGTTACTGTATAAGTCTTAGTTCGAATAGATAATATTACATAAGCTCGATGATTTTCATCGCCCGTAGTACAACTTAGACCTTTGCAATGAGTTTTAATTGAATAAAACACATCAGTATCTGTAAATTAACCTTTTTTTAACAATATAAACATTATATTGGAGGTCACTATTAGCATGTAATTTATTGTGGATTTATATTCTAAGAAAAGCTAACTCCTTTGATAATGTTGACATAAAAAAATTGAGTCATGTATATGTTGATTAAACACACTTAAATAATAAATCATAAAAAAAACCAAGTAAAACTGCATTTAGTAAATTGCCTAGCTTTAATGTTAGAGTCCACAACCCCCTTTTATGGGCATGGTGTGGGTCCCACAGCACCCCAAAAATTGCATAACATTGTATTTATAACTTATAAAAATATTAATAAGTAAACCTAATCAGGGTAAATGATCAAAGAATATTTAAGTTACGATACATAATCATATAAGAGGATTAGACTTCAAAAGTACATATGATAATCTTATTAAACTTATGTGAGGATATGTTAAACATGATAAATATACTATTTATATACGATTGAAAAATATCAAAAATATTAATTCATGAATAAAAATCATATTAAAGTGATTCTAATGATTGCCATATCTTATAAGAGTCATGTGTGAGTGATCAATCATGTAATTATGATGATTATTTTCAATCATAAACAAAGAACTTAAAGTATGTAAAATAAGCTGAAAATCGTCGTAGTTTCGAATTTACCTTTGATCGGATATCCAAATGAACTTTTTTTCCAAATATTTTTGTGGCAACTGATCCCTAACATCATTAGAAACATGTGTACCCAAATGAGAAGGAATATCCAAAAGTTTGTTATGCTAAATAATTCTTGAAAATATAGAACATATTTTCGGATTTTCAGACACCAGTTTACAGTTTTGGAATTTCGACCTTCTAAATCACATTATTTGAAACATATTTCTTCATATAAAAGTTAGAGAACATCATGAGCATTATTCAGCTGTTGACTTTGATCAAAAATAATTTTTCTACAATTAGTTATGATTTTTCTAAGGTGCGGGGCCGAATGGATAATTTCTGACAATAAAAGTTTTGGAGTATTTCCGGGTAGAAAATGATGAAATAAGAACTTGAGATGAATTTTCCCTGAAAATAGACTTACTAACTTAGAGATTTATAAGAAGAAAGAAGGAAAAACCTAAATGATTTTGGGGGTGAAAATTGTTGAAAAAAGCCTGTTATTTATAGCAAAAAAATTAAATTAAAATACTTTTGATTAAGGTCCCACTTCAATTTCTTTATCCTTTGCCAACTAATGAAGACTATAATATGATAATAGGGAGATGTGGCTAATTTTTCTTCCATAGCTTAAAATATGATATGTCTAATTCAAACAAAATACATATAAATACATATTTATTTATTTATACATGTTAAAATAATTTAACTAAGGTCCCACCTTACTTTCTTTAACAACTAATCACCAAAATCTGATTTCAATTGTTATAAGGGTGATGTGGCTGATATAAAAACCATACATCTATGGTGTGATATTATTCTTGTTGTTTATAATAAAAAAATGAATAAATATACATATTTAGACATATTTACTTATGTAAGTTTTTCTTGGTAAAAAAAACTCCAAGATCAATATGTACATGTAAAATATATTTCTTAAAGATATTTGAAGCATATAAGATAATAAAAAATTTGTTAATTTTCCTTCAAGGACTAAAATGCAATTTTTCTCAAACGTTTGGGGTCAAAAATGCTATTTCCAAAAGTTTGAGGACTAAATTGTAAATTTATATTTTGTTCAAATTTCAGGGGCGTTACACGTGGATACCCCGGCCTCAATCGTTTCGTATTTTGACACCATGTGTTGAGGGTATTAGAGATATTCGGGTTTCGGCTCTTATGGAGGAGGATACGGGGAGATGGAACGTGGGATTGATTCGACATATTTTCTAGAAGGAGGATGTCGCGACAATTCTTGCACTTTAATTAGGGATGAACACTAATCTTGATAAGATGATTTGACACTTTACAAGTTCCGGATTCTTTATAGTAAAGAGCGATTATCACTTACTCCTCTCACACAGAGTTTTCATCGAAAAGAGTGTAATTGTGGCAAGCACGAGTGTGACACGGGATTGGAACTTTATTTGGAAGCCAATGTATCCATCTAAAATTAATCTTTTTAGTTGGCGAGTGCGCCATAATATTCTTCCTACCGGGTGTATGTTGGCGCGTCGTTATATTAATTGTGAATTGTAAATTAAAAATTCTCACACTCAAATCTTTAAATACAACTCTCTCCTACTCTCATTTTCAATATCTCAAAATTATATCTTCGAAATTACCTTACATTTCTTTCTCCTCAAATCCTTAACTCTTTTATCACATCTTCAAAATTTTCTTCACATCTTCAAACATTTCTTCATATCTTCAAAAAAAAATTCTTCATATCTTCAAACTTTTCTTCACATCTTCAAACAACTTCTTTACGTCTTCAGAAAACTTCTTTACATTCTCCTCGTCAAATCTTCAATAATTTCTTCACAACTTCAAACTCTTCATATCTTTATACTTTTCTTCATTTCTTCAAACTTTTCTTCGTTTTTTTAATTTTTTTTTCACATCTGACTTGCATTCTTCTTTCAACTCACTACACAACAATTCTTGTTTTGTTGAAAATAAAATAATAATATTTCGGTAATTTCACAAATTTGTTATTACTTTTTATTTAATTTTGTTAAAAGTCAATAGCGACCGTTGGTCGTTCGCTACTAATATTCAATGTTAAATATTAGTAGCGATTGCTTAACCGTCATTAATAGTATGAACATTAGTAGATACCTCTTATTGGTCGCTCATGGCTTGTCCCACATTAGTGACTACCCAACTATCACTAATGTTTTCAAGGCATTAGTGACGGTCGGGTGGTCGTTAATGACCATACAATCATTAGTAACTGATAAAGTGACTGCTTAACCGTCACTAATGTGTTCAGGTCATTAATGACTTCCCAATTGTCGTTAATGATGTTACAGTCAATAGAGACTGCGTAGTCGCTAGTGCCTAGCAACCCCTAACGATCGCTAAGTCATTAGGGACGGCCCAATAGCAATTTTTGAGCGGTCATGAATGATCTTTATCGATCGAAAATGCCCATTAAGGACCGCCTCACTGGTCGCAAAAGTTGTTTCCTTGTAGTGATATTCAGACTCTAACTATATATCTCTGAGTAAACTTATGCCCAACTCACTTGATATAACTTATTAAAAGCAATCTCCACTATGATGATGATGGGTGATTACAAATAAGATACAACATATGTCTCTCACAGATTAAGAATAATCTCTCACAATGTCTCTCAATCTCACAAGTGTATTGTCTCATATTTTTAATCTCTCACTCTCATCTCTGATGGTGGCCACAATGCCACACATCATAGGCTACATGATTACACCTCGCCTCACTTCAACTCATTAGGTTACACGGTCTAATTGTCTCTTAAATAGCTCCTGAAATGCGTACTAGGGCAACAGACAGGAGTTGGGTCGTAACAAGGCCAAAGGGGGAGACTTGCAACCTGAAGAGTCGAGCGATTCTCTGTACATTCCCCGCGACGCGCCACTTCCTTGCGGCCCGCCCGACTTCCTGTCAGAGCTGCGTGGCTCGCATCGCCTCTTTTATCGTTATTATTCTATCTTTGTTGTTTCGATCCTTCGGTCCTCACTTCCAATCTTTTTCTTTACTACTCACCTCTTCATCTTCATTGTTTAGGCTCCACAAACCTACAATACTATCTTGATGTGGTTTGAAAATTGGGTGGGAAATAGCACTCTTCATGAAGCAATTTCGAATATTGACCCATTAGATCTTGGCTTAAAGTTAGTTGATGTTGTTGATAAAACGGGGAATTGGAACTTTGAGTGATCCGTATAGTTACTCCTCGTGAGTGGAAGATAGGGGTGTGCATTTGGATCGGACCGGATCGAATCAGATCGAATCGAGGCTGAAAGTCGATTTCGATCCTGGAGAAATGAGGATCGAAATCGAATCAATTTAAAACGATCCGATTTGATCCAAAATCATTCGATTTCGATCCGATTCGATTTGATTTCGATTTTTTTTCTTATTTAATTTAATATTAATGGGACCAACCACAACATTTAAACAGAGTTACTGAATTACAAAATTCACTTTCATATGTGAGAGAAATGTGTTACAAATTTACAATTGTATATGTTTCTCAAAGACAGAAACATGGTCTTCGATGGACCAAGAAAAAGATGTTAGGTATGTGTATATATAAAAATATGATATTAACATTATATATAGAAATATCTTAGTAGCATTAATAGGCTTAGCTTTATAGATAAAAATATAATATTATATATATTATTATATGTTTATTTATTTTTAAAAAATAAGATGAGTATTCGATCCGATCTGATTCTCAGCCTCAAAAATCGAGGATCGAATCAAATGTGGGTTCGATCCTAAGGGAAAAATCAAAAGTCGGATCAAATATTCGATCCGATCCTCGGATCAAATCGTTCGATCGATTTTCACCCGATTCGATCGATCCGATTCTTTTTGCACATCCCTAGTGGAAGAGGTCTATGCTTGAATACAACATTTTACCCTAAAGAGACAAGCGACATTATCATATGGGGATATGAAGCTAATGTATTGTTCTTGGGTCGCACGACATATAATGAGATGTTTTGTGAGTATGCAGACCCAACGACTCATAGAACTCGACTCAACTAGATTTGGAAGCTCCCATGTGGCAGTAAAATTAGGTAGCTTATTTGGCTCGCGGTGCAAAACCGTTTGGCTACAAACCAGTTGAAAAAGCGTAGAAAAATTACTGATATGGCCGATTGCACGATATGTTCCGATCCCAAAGAGTCTGTGATGCATTCTCCACAAATTTAATCCTGCGAGGCAAATTTGGAAGATCCTTGTCCCAACTTCTTCATGGACAAAGTTTAACCAAACAGATAGAGAGAAGTGGTTGAGGAAAAATTTAGGAGTTATGGAGTGCGACTGTCCTCTTATGGCTTAAACACCTTGGAGAATTGCCTTTGTGGTATGCATCTGGTGGCTCTGGAAGGAAGGCGAGAAACCATCACGTTTTCAATGGTAAATCGCTAAAATCCTTTAAGTCAGGTTAAGAAACTTAATGCGGATTTGTGCGTTGCGACTCAAAAGAATAATAAAGCGGCAAACAAAAAGTGGCAAAAACTGAAATTTGGTTGGGCTAAACTCAACGTGGACGGCAACGTGGCACTTTGGGAGGAGACTTAGAGATGATAAGGGTGTTTGGACTTGGGGTTTTGTGGCGCAGTTGGATTGCCCAGATATTTTGATGTCGCGGTGGAAGCTATCAGAAGAGGGCTCGAGCTGGCATGGAAGAAAATAATACAGAACAAGTTGGCTGACACATTGACAAATATTGACTGAAAGCTTGTTTTTTCACCAGAAAAAGGGAAACAATTTGGAGTCTGAACACTTACCTAAGAATTAACGTAACGTATCAATTTATTTGACCGCTTTTAGTAAAAGACTGTTTTTTAGTAAAAGACAGTGTGCCCCTGCAAACATTGAAATATGTAATAAGTACACTAAACTTAGGGGTACAACTTACAAGTATAAATTATCACTATATAAAAAGAGAAAAAGATAAATCCACGTACGTATCCCAAGTTGGGACTAGAGTTTGTGGCTACGCTTCTCTCTCAGTACAATAAAAGAAAAGTGCAAAAGCGTGGGATGAGGACTGAGGAGGTTCTGGAGGACGAGGTTTAGCCACTTGTTATCTGACACATGGCACCATTTCTGTTTCCCTAACCCCAAACAATAACCACCCACAAGTTTTTTTCTTTTCTTTTGTTATTTTCTTAAATCGAATTTACTTGTGGCTCACAATTTTTCAAAATAGTGAAATAATAACACCCATGGCTGCCAGTTGCCAATTCTCTCTCCTCGTCACCTTCCTCTTTCTCTACTCTCTTCTTCTTCTTCTTCTTCTTCTGTTCGTTCAGCTCAGTTAGTTTGTTACTTGTTAATCGATTTTTTTCCTCATTTTTTATCTGAGGATTTATGAATCATGGGGTAAAGATCGGAGCTCACGGGGTATTATTGCACAGCGGCTATTTTTCCAAGTAATTTCTATTTATGTATATATATATATATACATATGTGTGTGTGTGCGTTACTGATACTTGTGGTAGATCGATGAGTGCTCAGTTTGTATGACGTAATACTGATTGAATTTAACCAATTTTCCTTTTTTTTTTCCCTTCTTTTCTGGATTGGATGCAAAGGTTAAAATCAACTTGCGGCTTGTTTTGGTGAGGAATTGGTGTTCATATCATTTGCTACTACTACTACTACTACTACAGTAACAGTACTACTTGTGGTTGCTTCTCTATGATATGAAATGAAACAGAGGCGGAGTGATTTTTGTATATGCTTTTGTAGTATTATTAGTTAGTGCTACTGTGCAATAATATCAACCCTATGTTTGGTTTTCTTGTTGCAAGCGATGAACCGAATTGTGCTCTGTAGTTGAAGTTGCATAGATAGATATGGGGACTTATTCATCTGGAGAGGATCTCTTTGTCAAGGTCTAATTTTGATTCTGATTTTATGTCCTAATCATCTCTCTTATTCTTGATAAATGCATACCAAAGAACCTTCAATGTAACGTATTTGTCCTTGTCAGACAAGGAAACCTTATACAATCACGAAGCAGCGCGAGCGATGGACTGAAGAGGAGCATAATAGGTTTCTGGATGCCCTCAAGCTATATGGCCGTGCTTGGCAGCGTATCCAAGGTATTCATTTGTTACTTGCCAATTAGTTCAGGTTGTTTATGTGCCTCTGATATTCTTATATGATAGAAATCATGCCGTCCTGGGATATGTATTTCCTTGATTAGAGACTTGTCTCTTTTGTTTTTTCCCCCTCCAATCAATTGGTGGTGCCGCAGAACATATAGGTACCAAGACCGCCGTGCAGATTAGAAGTCATGCCCAGAAATTTTTTACAAAGGTCAATAACTACTTTCTTTCTCTATCTTGAATACTTGACAAGAAAACTACCTTTCCGAGGCCTAGTTCTCATATTGGAAAAGTTTTCAGGTGACTGAGATTATTGTATCACAGTAATGTTTTACACATCATTTTTTGTTCATGTTAAACATGTGTGCGTTAAACGAACAAGTACCTTCGCGTTGTTTTGTCACGCTTCAAGTGAGTTCCACTTCCAGGTTCCAAGCTAGAAAGAGTTATCCCTTTGTTGAAGTTGTTATTACTGGTGATAGGGATGAATAATATCCATCACTTGGCTTTAGATAGGTCAAGATGTCTGATTAGCAGATTTTGTTTTCTACAATTGTTTTGGTTGTATGCAGATATTCATTATCCTTTTTTCAATGTTTATTGTTGATCATCATTTTAGTAGCTCAGACAATACAACAGCAAGGAGTTGAATGAAAAACCCACCCTTGGTATGTTTGATAGGCAAGCAGCCCCTTGTGTTAGATTAATTAGCAAATAAGACCTTGTGGTAGTAAGTTAAAACAAAGACATTTCTCTGTACAAAAAGTGTAGTGCACTTTCCATAGGTGCAACTGCGTGTTGGCTTTTGGTAATCGAGTTTGCTAGTGTTTATGATCAGAAAGTGCCAATATGTAGCAGTTGTCACTACTACGACGTTCAGTTTTTCTCCCATCATATATCATATGAAATTAAACCATTAATTTATGGGAAAAGAACTATCCTTATCATCAGCAATCGCGAGAATATATAATCGAACTTATGTCTATAATAAGTGGAAAATTGATATGTAATTAGTTTTCTCTCCATCAAATGTTCATCACTGATAAACCATAATAAGAAATGAAAAATTCGATGTTGTTTGTACGTTGCATGAAGTGTTATATATAACTAGGTAAAAGCAAATTTGGAATCACTGTGAATAATTGATTTATAGCGTTACGGTCATCGTTACATGGTGCATTTATAAGATTCTACTTTCCAGATATGATAATTTGGTGCTCACCAAACTATCTGAAGAACAGGTCAAGGCTGATGAGATACAGACATATAATACATTCAAACTCACATATTAAAGAACCTTCTCCTTACCATATGCTTGGATGTGGTTGTAACTTGAATATTCCTTATAAGAAGTCCATTCCCAATTCTAAATTTCACTTTTTGTTTCGCTTTTGGGTTGGACTATTAGAACTCCCTTGAGTTGGCAAAAACATATAGGGGAAACTTCTTTGATTCCGATTATTTATTTCTCTGCATATCAAATGTTCTTTGTGTGCTTTGAAATTATTTATTTACACATACGTCTAAATATGCTTTTATGCAATTCAGTTGGAAAAGGAGGCTGTTATGAAAGGAGGTGGCATAGAACACGTGCTTGACATTGAAATCCCTCCGCCACGCCCGAAAAGGAAAACTGCTAATCCTTATCCTCGGAAGAATAGTACGGGAACATCAGCTTTGCAGGGGGTAGCAACGCATGAAAAAATATTAAACCCAGTTTCCTCTTCGTCCCAGAGCACAACCATGCTAGGTGGCCATGAAGGACCTGAGGTATTAAGCTTAATATTTCTTATGTCGTTTTTATTATTTATCTAACGAAGGAAAGTACATCCCCGTACTTTTGAATATAAAGAGAATCACATGATCATCTTCTGTGATGTTCTTCCAGAAACATCCTGATGATGGAAAATTAGGAAGTACTGATGATGACAGTGTTAAGGAGGATAGCTGTGAAGATTTCACTCTTTTAAATACAGCTGCGATTAAGGAAAATGTTACATATTCTGCAGAAGCAAGTAATCAGGACGAAACTGCTGGCTCTCATATCACTACTGAAACCAAAGGACTTCAGACTGATAACTCTTTGTTGCAGGATAGTATTGCATTTAACACTTCAAACTTACATGAAAAAATTGTGCATGGTAAAAGAATAAACGAGTTGAAGCAGGTTGATTGTGTTGAAAGATTGCCATTGGTTGATGTGCAAGACTCACAGAACTATCCTCGTCATATCCCTGTGCAGATTCTTGATGGAACATTAGGATTAAGTGCACCAAGTACTTCCACTGTAACATCCTCTGTAAACTCTCTGTTTCATCAAATAGGCAGAGTTCCTGGACATCAAAATATTTTCATTAATCCAGCTTCATCTGCTGCCATTGAACCTCTTGGTAATCTATCAAGATCTTCCTTTTGTCAGTCATTTCCTAGTTTTCACCACCCAATATTCACCCCAACCCAGAATCGAGATGATTACGAATCATTTCTGCAGATATCCTCCACATTTCCTAGTCTTATTGTGTCTGCTCTATTACAAAACCCAGCAGCCTATGCTGCAGCAAGCTTATCAGCTAATTTGTGGCCACATGTAAACGTGGAAGCTCCAGTTGGACCACCCCCTGATGGAAGAGATGCAACATTATGTTCGAGCCAGATAAACTCAACTCCTAGCATGGCAGCAATTGCTGCAGCTACTGTAGCAGCCGCAACTGCGTGGTGGGCGGCTCATGGCCTAATACCAGTATGTGCTCCATTACACCCGGGTTTTACTTGCTCTCCTGCATCGTTATCTGCAGCTCCAATAGGGAGCGGCCAAGAGAGAGCTATAAATAGTGAGAAGAGAGAAAACGGTCCTGATTCTGCCTTAGGAGATCAACAACTAGAACCCAAGTGCTCTGAGGCATTGCGTGAACAGCTCTTGACTTCAAAACCACCAAATTTATCAACATCGGATTCCGAAGGAAGTGATGGTGCTAAACTGAATTCTGGGTTAGCCACCGCTGAAGCAGAACAGCTAAGGGAGGCAAATCCACTTTATGAAGTAGGCAAATGTAAGAACAAAACATATGTGGACCGTTCATCATGTGGATCTAACACGCCATCTAGCAGTGAAGTTGAGACAGATGTTTTAGAGAAAAATACCACAGAAAAAGAGGAAAACCATGTGAAAGACAAGGAAGATTTGAAAGAACTTGATTCAGTCCAGGACCCATTTGGTCGCTGTTGCAGAAGTGCCAACAATGCAAATGAATCTTGGAAAGAAGTATCTCAAGAGGTAACCCAAAATATATGACGTTGCATGTATTCATTTTATGTATGATCCGTGTTTGTCTCATATCAATTTTGCATGCAGGGACGGATGGCTTTCCGGGCGCTCTTCTCAAATAAAGTATTGCCTCAAAGCTTTTCCCCTCTACATGATTTGGAGAATAACGAAAAGATGAATCTTGATATGTGTAAAGTGAGTTTCAAGGATAACTTGGAAGATGGACACAGGGTAGACCTTAATGGAAAGGCTCGGGAGGAGGAAAATTTGTCACCGAATGGTGAAAACAGTATAAATGTGGGAGTTGGACATGCTAAGATTAAAGCTCACCAAACCGGATTTAAACCTTACAAGAGATGCTCGGTGGAGGCCAAGGAAGAAGAGAAAGGTCCCAAGAGATTACGCACTGAACGAGATAAGGCTTCTAGATAATGCAAAGAATGGTATTAATTGCATGAATTTTTATTTTATTTTTTTTCTGTTCAGCATCATATATAATTTGTCAGTATTATCTAGCTTCAAACATTATGAATAAATTATCATGTAGTTATGTGTACTGTTAATTCTTCCAAGTTAGGACCATGCAAGTGCAATTTAAAGAGCTGTATTTACAAGGCATATGCCAATCACATCTGATCCGTGGAAGGAAACATCTTTTTCTGCTTCTTATAATTAAACGTATTATGCTGACAGCCGACGAATTACAACTTCATAAATACATCCATGTGTACCTAAGTGCCTCAATTGGTTGGTTCCAAGTAAAAGTACACGCAGACGTTGTTAGAACCCCAAAACTAAAACTCACAAAAACTGTGCCTTTGTGGTATGCAGTCTTCTAATACCAAACTCGAGCCTGTCCGCAGATAACCCTTCCTGTATTTCGTATTATTATAATTATTTCTGTTCATCTTTGTCTCAACCTTAACAGCAAAAACTGCACAGACAGGTCTATGATCAGAAAATCTTGACTCTCCTCGTATGTAAGACAATTGCTCAATGCCGCCGCCACGCCATAAAATTCTGTCACACCTGAAAGTCATTATCACAAGAAGATGAGTTAGATCACCTATGATTACTAATTTTATGTATCATTTTCTAATTATGATTGGTTTTGTGCATTTGTCGTGGTTAGAATAATCACCCAAGAATTTGAAGTCCAATTAATTCTTTCAGAGTTGAATAATTACCATGCAGGTGTCCTCCTTTTCTTCTTGGATTTAGTAGTCTCTCCGGCGTAGGCATCGGAATTATGTGAGTACTTGTAAGTTGGTGCAAATAAAATTCTGCCTTCATTCCATCCACTAAACACTCTCCCAGCCTCTCTCTCCACATTCAGCTGTCAAATATAGTTAAACATCTATTTTTAGATACTTAAAAGTGCACTATTATTAACCATTTTCTATTTATACAGAGGAGTACACTCGTTTTTATTATATATCTATAGTGTGTAACTGATTTATATTTTGGAAAAGTGTGTATCATTAAATTTTAATAGACAACAGTAAAAGGGCCACCAACCTGATCTTTCCGCAAGAGGGAGTCCCAGTCATTTTCCTCCAAAAGAAGCCTCGTCTCTTCGTAACTCAAGCCAACTCGATAATTCAAGTCCCCAAGCCAAATCATACGGCTGAAAATTTTGTTGCATCAGTAGCAATTTGTATGTTGTTCTTTTCTTTTGTTTTTCTCAAAGAGGATAAGAGTCACACAATCTTAACCATGAATTAAATTTTTTAGTTCGAATAATAATACGGTTAAAATTTTGAAATAATTGTTGCTTGTAACTTAGACAATATGTGAGTCACTTAGATCTTTTTCCGTTGAGTTAAAAATGAAAATCTGAAGTAAGTAAACTTACTCATGATCAAGAATTCTTTCAGGAATCCGACTACTTGGAATCTTGCAAGTATTCTGGAATTGTATGCCTTTGATGATTTCAACTACATCAGAATTTCTTTTTAGTTCATCCCCTTCTTTCTCCCCTGAGGCCAAATGACTGCACACAAAACAAAAGCTTGTTTTGTGCAGTGTCATGCTTATTGATATGCAACCCTGCAAAAACAATTAACTATCCCTCATATATAATGGAAATGAACATCAATCAAATGGCAGGTCAATAAAACACTGAATGCCATAAAATTTTGTTGTAGACTCAGTACTGATGTATAGAATTAGCAAAAGGCCGAATACCATTTTTATCGTATGGTAGTTCAGGCATTTGGGATCATGAGACCGGTACTAGAGATGTCACTTCTAATTTTTCTGAATCTTACTAAGTATATATTGTTGTGGTTTGAGGTAGAAAATACATAAGTAACCTTTCCTTTCATACATTGCTGTACACTTTTATAATATGAAAGATGGGATTAATGTAATGAATAGTGCATACCAAATGATAAAACAGAGAGTATTTTTATAATGAACTGATCAACCTACCTTGTTGCCAAGGTAACCCATGATTCCCCTTCCTATGCAAGAGACCCTTAGATGAGCAATATCTTTCACCAATTCTCTTCGACTCCATACCGAAAGAAAAATACCTACCATTTGCTTGCTAGCCACAAGTTGATAAGTCAAGCTTTCTGGTAAAGCAATATCTGTAGCCGTCGGGAGGAATTCATCGAGACTCGGATTGAACGTTGATGTTACCAAATTTCCACTGAATCTTATCTCTCTTCTCCTAACTGCGGTCGAGATGATCTCTTGAGGTGAAGTATTACAATTGCAGAATTTAAGTTGATCTTCATCAACCCTGAGAATTTTACTCAGGGCTTTAAGAGATGACTTGTGAAAGATGTTGGATTTGGAAATATTGTTGGATTTGTTGGAATTTGTACTTGAATCAGAGGAGTAGAGGGATTGATCATGGTATGATTTGTTGAGGGCATGACTTATGAGTGCAAGCCATTTTGATGCAGGCTCGTTGTCTTCCATTACTAACACATTTCCAGCACTTAATGGAACAATTTCCTGAAACCTGACAAGCAGTGAGATCAAGCATGCAACTACTGAAATAAAACTATGCATGTGTTTTGAAATGACGGTGTTATGAACTTTATAACACCAAGTGTTTGGAACATGTTAAGATAACAAAGTATTTTTTCCACACGCATGTTTCCCTTATAGAAGGGTATAAGGATAATCTAATCAATTTAGTAGCAGAAGATAAAAAATGATTTTTGTACATAAAATATAATATCATGGAATTTAATTTGGTGCAAATTTTAGAAAATAGTACGTACCCGAGAACGTAAATGTCTGCAGAGCCCTCCACCTGCAAAAGATCTTCAAGGTTAAGTCCTGGGTTAGGAGTCTTTCCTCCTACATTCCATGTTCCAACAAAAACCCTACAATATAAAAATGAAACGTGCTTTTTCATAACCTCATGATAACCTACAAAGAGATAGTACAATACGTGTATATACATATATATATATATATATATGCATATCGAATTAATGATTGACATAGATTGGATTGAATTAGTAATACCGTATGTCTTGAGTGATTGTAGCTGCTTCAGAAGCCATTGATCGATCAAGACTCAGAAGGTTCAGGCTCTCAATGTTTAAGCTACTATGCCTCTCTGAGATTATGGGAGACAACATCACAAAAGTATTATTATTAATACCATGACGTAAGAATTTAATCTCGCATATATGTCCTAAATTCGAAACTATTTTCTCTTGTCACGATATATGGAAATATTATTTCTACAAGACAATAATTACTTTGTTTCACATAAATGTAATCAGTATGTATATGCGAACCATAATTAATTCGTCCTATATATGTTATGTTAATCAAGTTAATTAAGTCTTGTCATTTCGAAGATGTTGCATAAAATATTAAGTGCGTGCGGTAACTTTATATTTCTCTTATTAAAAAACATCTTATCAAATTTATTTTTTTTGTTTTTTTTTTTTTTTTTTTTTGCGAATTTCACTTTTGGTTCCATAAAAAGTTGCATTTCATCACAGTTGGTCTCGTAAGAATACTAAGATCAAAATAGGTCCCATGAGAAACATAAATTAAAAGTAGGACGAATTATCAAAAATGTCCGATAAGTTTGGCCATTATCTTTAAATGCCCGATTTTCCCAGACCTGCTGAAAATGCCCGTTAAGTTCTAACTTTTCTAACAAAAATGCCTGATTTGAAAAAATCGGACATTTTATCCGACGTGGCATCCGAATCGAAGAGGCGCGCTGCTGAATCAAAGAATCGCGTTCACTGTTCACTAATCTGAAAAACGTTTCTCCTTATATATATGTAACTAATGTATATATATGATAATAATAATAAAGATATAAACATATATATATATATAATAAACAATTCAACCAAAAAAAAAAAATTCAAAAATCATCAGATCGCGACACCCCCCAACCCCCCCCCCCCCCCCCCAAACCAACACACTGCACCACTGCAACGGCGTCCCCCCCGTCACCACTGCAACGGCGCCCCCCTCCTCCCCCCCCCCCCCGTCAGATCGCGACCACCACCCCACAACCCCCCCCCCCCCACCACACCGCTGCAACTCGCCGTTGTAGAGGGTGGCGGCGTCGACTGACGCCGTCGGATTTACATTTCGAAAACTCCGGCGGAGTGGTGGTACTCCAATCGGAAATCGGACTCCGATGGGTGGCGGTGCACTGTTCGCCGGCGCACTGTTCACCGTGAACAGTGCGCCGGCGGCTGCAGGGTGGGGGGGGGGGGGTGGGTTGAGAAGATGATCACATTTTTTTAATGTATTTTTTTTATTTGTTTTTACATTTTTTAGAAATTTTTAGAAACGTTTTTTCGGAACAAAAAATCTTAGGTGTCGGGCGCGATTCTTTGATTCAGCAGCGCGCCTCTTTGATTCGAATGCCACGTCGGATAAAATGTCCGATTTTTTCAAATCGGGCATTTTTGTTAGAAAAGTTAGAACTTAACGGGCATTTTCAGCAGGTCTGGGAAAATCGGGCATTTAAAGATAATGACCAAACTTATCGGGCATTTTTGATAATTCGTCCTTAAAAGTAATAATTCTAATTTTGAAACTTTTCATGACGTTTAATTGCACATGAATACTAAAATCAAAAGTAATTCCAAAATTCTGAAACTTTTCATCACGTTTGGTAAGAAGCTCAACTACTTATAATTATTGTGCCCCCGTAAAATGGTATTTTTTTAATTAACATTTTCGCCCCTTAATATTAGTAAGATGATTGTTAAGAAAAATAAAAACAAGTATTAATAATTAGTATGATGACGACGCCTACCAAAGAAAGTACCCTTCCTCAAGGAGGTTGGCGCCTCCATAAAGTCTTTCCTTCTTGATGATATATTCTTTTTATCCAAATCTGCCCAACAAATAGAAAAACCCAATGTTGGACTTCGACTCTAATATTAATCAAAACAGATTACAGATTATTATACAAATTAACAAAAAGAGTTAGAGCGAAAGAAAAATAATGGGAATAATGGGAATTAACCAACCATTTTCCTTTTCATCTGGTTGAAGAATATCCTCTTCTGAGCTCTCTCTACCATTTCTCTTGGAACTAAAAAGCCTTGGAATGATAGACTACATCACATTGCCATTACGTATGCAAGAACATGAACGAAACAAAAATGGCATAAAAGAACAATAGTTATTAATTTAAATTTTTAATAAAATTAAATGAAAGTCAATATATTTTTGATGAAATACAATAATACCTTCTTTTTCTTTTCACCTTTCACAGAATTTTCAGGGGTTGTTGTAGGATTGCTGCTAGTCATAATATCGTCGGACTTTTTTGATGACATTCATTCATCATTATAACAAGCATATTTGAAAAGGAGAATGTACATATTAAAAATCCAAGATCTATCGAGTGAATTGAAGAACGTGAATTTCTATGCTCTATGTGGTGTCTAATTTTATTGAATGACCTCCGTTTTTAATCTTTTTTAACTTTGCTATCTTTTTTCTTTTCTGAAAGTTATCTAGTTAGTTGTCTATTCTTTTGTTTCAATTTCTGTTGAATGTGATCCGAACTAGCCGCCACGTCTTTCGCGAAGTCAATGATGTTATAAGGGAAAAAGTGTCATGCAACTTTCTGTATAAATTTTAACTTCAAGAAGCAATAATTACGATAAAGAATTTTCTTAATTATAACGAGCAATGGATATTTAATTTTATCGGCCCCGGGAATATATTGTACTTGCGAAAATAATTATAATGTCCAATTATTTCAAAAAAAAAAAAAAAAAACTTCTACCCCATACACACAGTCATCACGCGAACACACACAAATATATATATATATATATATATATATATATATTTATTATAGAATTTACGATAACTAAATATATCTAAGGTTTCATACAACAAATCTTTTATCCAAATGAGCGATCGAAATCACAGGTTACAAGATGTATGATCAGTGATAACACCTGTTATGCTAACAAGTCATACTCAAAGATGTTAGAATCGAGAAAATCAGTAGAACCGAGGAATCAGAACGCCTGAGATGAATGGAAACATTAGGGTTCATCAACCATCCGACGATGATATATATATATATATATATTATAGAATTTACGATAACTAAATATATCTAAGGTTTCATACAACAAATCTTTTATCCAAATGAGCGACCGGTTACAAGATGTATGATCAGTGATAACACCTGTTATGCTAACAAGTCATACTCAAGGATGTTAGAATCGAGAAAATCAGTAGAACCGAGGAATCAGAACGCCTGAGGTGAATGGAAACATTAGGGTTCATCAACCATCCGACGATGACCCGTTTAAATTGATCGAATCCTCAGATGAAATGGAAGAAGTCTTCAGCGAACAATGGAGAGACACAATGCTGATCTGCATCCTTGGTAAACCGTAGTATTACCCGATGATGGTGAATAAGCTAAACGCGTTATGGAAATTGATGGAGGGTAGCGAACTCGTCGATCTAGGGTCCGTGAGCTACTGCATCAAAGGAATCACGTTCATGCAACGAGAGTTGATGCTCACGCAAGGGCCATGGCGAATTCCAGAAACTTTCTCTTTATTCAGAAGTGGACACCAGATTATCGAGCTGACAATGACAAAATTGAATACGCCATCACTTGGGTGCGAGTCATGAGCCTCCCAGTCGAGTTATTCCATTCATCGATTATTCAGACCATATCGCAATGAATAGGGGACTCCATCAAGATTGATTGGAATACTTTCGCGGCGTCAAGGGGTAAATTTGCAAGATTTTGTGCTCAAATACCGACAAACAAGCCACTGGAAAGAGGCGTTAGAATTAGGGGGCTATTTATCAAGTGATGTCCAACTTTCCTATACATGCGGGAAAGTTGGACATGCGGCGGAATGATGTGTTGAAAAGAAGCTAGATACGAATAGGGATGTTACTGAGGAGAATCGAACAATTTTGAAGTAGACGGGCAGCAACAAGCCGTATGCATCACAATGGTTGATGGACAAGGTTAAACTAAAGGAATATGGTGACTGGATGGAAGTCCCTCGAAAAAGAAACACGTAGAAGACCAATTATGAATAACACGCTTGGGAATTCTATACCTAAAGAAACAGCTTTCCACCCGCGAAAGGAAATCGAAAACCCAGAGAGTTTAATTGTCAAGAGGATCATTCCAACGTCATTCTCTATCCTTAAGAGATCGGCTACTAAAGGAAAATAGAAAGGATATTCAAGCGAGGTTAGGAAGAGTAGCACTAATTCTAAGACGGCTTCAAACAAGAATTCTTTTTTGGTCTTGGCCCACTCGAAAGACATAGATAGCACTTTTCACAACTCGACCTTAAACTTTTCGGCTCAAGTAAAGAGAAGACTCACGAATCCAGAGGAATATCTGATTGTGGAGATGGAGAACGAATTCTCAACGTACTCATGCAACATCAATTCTCAAATTTTTGGATAAACTACCACATATTCGAAGGTCCCTCGAAGATATTACAAATAGAACCGAGGGATATCAGCGTGATAGAAATATCACCGCAAATTCGTGAGCTGGAAATAATTATAAAGAAGATAGAAAGGGTGGAGAACATTTTGATATTTTGGCAGAATCTGAATATGAGCAACTAGGAAAATCTCAGGCAGCAACACCTAGCTCGAGAATTATTGAGACAACCAATGTTGTCATGGAGGGGTTGGAGCATTGATAACCCCATCCATACAACCCATCTCTTAAATCCATCGATGAAGATTGTCTCGTGGAACTGCCAAGGAGCCCAAGATGAGGGTTTTTGAACAAATTTCAGGGACTTAGTTCGTGTTCATAGTCCGAATGTGGTATTTCTCCCTGAGACTCGTGTCTCACTGGGTCGAGCTTATGAAATTGCTCCACATCTTGGATTCTTGAGTTATTTTACTGCACCTACTGAGGGTATGGATGAGAGAATCGAGATGCTTTGGAATCCAAATTCTACAGAAATGGATATTAAAAGCATCAAAGATTAGGGTATCCGTGCTTTAGTGGGGCCAAAAAGGTATGAAAATTGGATGTTAAAGGGTATCTATGCCAATCCATACAAAGAAGATAATGTGTGTATTTTTGACAATTTAGAGAATATGTCGAAGACAATAGAGGAACTGTGGTTAGTTCAGGGAGACTTTCATGAAATTAGCTTCGCTCATGAGAAGCAAGGGGAGTAGTAAGGCCCATAACTGTAGCGTTGCGTTTTAGCGGATAGTGCAGGATTTGGGTTTTCACGGATTCAAATTTACGTGGACTAACAAAAGAGAGGTTGGAGCCATATGGATGGAACGTTCTTGGGCAACGCAATCTTTCACCTCCCACGCACACACGGTGATCATCATCCCATTCTTACAAATACAGTTGGCGTTCATAACTCTCTTATCTCGCGGTCTTTCCATTTTGAGGCAATGTGACTAAAACATAAGGACAATGAGAGCATTATCCATCACGTTTGGGAGAAAAAGAATGATCTTCTCACAGCTATTGAACATATTCCCAAGGTTACGATTCCATAAAATAAATCATACTTTGACAATATATTCCGACGTAATAGGGAGATTCTTAGGCGGATTGAAGGGATGTAGCGCACACTTGCATTTAAACCAAACAATATTCTTCAAAGTTTGGAGAGGCAACTTCTTGAGGAGTATAACTCCATTCTTAGAAAATAAGAAATATTTTGGAAGCAAAAATCTCGGGTAAAGTGGCTCGTGGAAGGGGACCGCAATACTACGTTTTTTCACCGATCGACTATTACGCGTAGGAAGAAAAACCGGATCTTGACCCTTAAAATTGAAGATACGTGGATAAAGGATCCTGGGACACTTCAAGAGCACACACGAAATTTCTTTCGGGGACTTTTTACGGGTGCATACCAGAATACCCAAAACTGCGGATCTTTTATTTTCAACAGTTTTTGGATGAAGAGCATGCCGTTAAATTGGACAAGAGGTTAGTATGTTCGAGCTTAAAAAGACTTTATGGCAGATACACCCTAGTAAAGCCATAGGGCCGTACGACAGACATGCCTTGTTTTTGGTCTTGGAAGAGTGAGTCGCTCCTCGAGTTTGTATATGATACGTTTTGAGAGGGAACTATGGATACTAAAGTTTGTGCAACCCATTTGTGCCTTATTCCTAAGGTGAATAATCATGAACTTATCTCTCAATTTTGCCCGATTTCTCTTTGTAATGTTGTGTACACGATTATTACCAAGTGTATTACATGGATACTTAAGGATATCATGCCTCAATTTATTACGCCTACCCAATAGAGCTTTATCGAGGGTAAAAGTACGCAATATAATATTTTTGTTATGTATGAGGTGCTTCACTTTTTGTTCCTAAAGGAAAAACAATAAGGTGGGATACACGATCCTTAAGCTCATCCTCGAGAAGGCGCGTGACAATCAGATTAATGAATGTTCGTTTAGTTAAGGAACTGCTATGTACTTTTAAGGGAGGGAATAATTTCTTGTTTAACTTAGTTTATGCACTTTTTCCTTCGTTTTGTCTTGAGTCTTGACTCGATAAAATCCTACAAAATAACAAAATAATACTAAAACCACTAAATATGCACCATGAGGTATACACAAACCTAAGAAAATAAGTACTTAAATCACGCTATATAAATGTTCTTCATCGACTTGCGCAATAAACAATCATGATCGGGAATCAATTCTTCAACGAAACCTGATGGTTGCCGCATGTAAACAGTTTCAGAGAGATTCCCAGGTAAGAAGACGTTACTTATATCCAATTGTCGCAAAGACCACCCGTGCATTGTAGCTAACGAAAGAATGGTCCAAATGGTAACATGCTTGACAACAAGACTGAAGGTCTTCTTAAACCCCTCCGCAATAAGCCGAGCCTTGTATTTGTCGATGGAGCCATAATGATTACGCTTTTTCCAGAAAACTCACTTGAAACCAATGATAGTGCGATCACGCGAAGGTGGAACGGGGGTCCAAGTTTCATACTTAGTCAAAGCGGTAAACTCATCCGCCATCGCATCACGCCATTTAGGATCAGATAAAGGTTGAGTAGCACAAGTAGGCTCGAGAGGACCGACAATCAGGTGCTTTGTCACAAAATTTATATTCTTCGGCTTCCAAGAGCGCGTCACCATATGATGGACTCGATCCGCAACAACAGAAGGATCTGCAGGCTCAGAGGAAGCTGCATCCAAAACCCCAAGATCCAATGCAGGTTCGACCATTCTCTTTCTCCTAACAATTCAACCGGCATAGAGGAAGTGAGATAATCATTATCGAAAAAAAAAGAGAACATTATTTTTTAGTGTTGGTTCTCACATGGTGATTTGTAGCTGAATTCTTTGGGTGATTGGAATGAAATTATTTATTTTGAAAAAAATAAAAGAGAAAAAAGCACAAATGTTAAAATAAAGTGACATATAGGGTAGCTATTATTTAAACCAAAAGATTAATCTCAATGTCTGGAATAAAGAGGTCTTTGAGGAACTTAATAGAAAAAATGAGAACGCCAAATCAAATATTGCTATGTTGGATAGAAAAAGAGATGAATATTTTCTTACGGATTCTGATATTGCCACTCGTAAGGAAAAAATTGATGAACTATGGTGAGCCTCAAGATCAATGGATAGTTTGTTATATCAAAAAGTAAGGCAAAGATCATTGAGCAAGGGTACTCAAACTTAGCTTTTTTCCATAACTGTGTCAAGGGACGAAGAAGGAACAATCTTATTTCTTGGTCTTAGGATTGGAAACAGGTGGATTGAAGACAAGCAAGGGATCAAATTGGCAATTAAAGATCATTTATGTGAAAGATTTAAGGAGCAACATATTTTCAGACCTCTACTTTCAGGTGTAGAGTTCAATACAATCGAGGCAAGGGAGAACAATGAGCTAACTCAACCTTTCACTTCGGAGGAAATTATAGGTGCTATTTGGGATTGTGATGGAGGCAAAAGCCCGGGCCCCGACGGATACAACTTTAACTTTATCAAAAAGTTTTGGGAGCGATGATATTCTCAAGTGCCTGGTGGATTTTCATAGTAGCCGAACACTGGGGAAAGGTATCAATCCCTCTTTCATTGTCTTGATTCCAAAAGTAAATAATCCTCAGCGTTTGAACGAATTTAGGCCCACCTCGCTAATTGGATGCATCTATAAGATCATTGCCAAAGTCTTGGCTAATAGACTTAGGAAAGTGATGGATCGAATTATTTCGAGCGAGCAATCAACCTTCATGGGTGGCAGACAAATTTCAGAAAGTATTAATATTGTTAATGAAGTGGAAAATGAAAAAGATCCCTGGAATGATTTTTAAAGCCGACTTTGAGAAAACCTTTGATTGTGTGAGTTGGAGTAATTGTGATCATGTCATGTCTTTGATGGGATTTAATTGGAAGTGGAGAAGGTGGATTATGCAATGTCTGAAATTAACAACCATTTCTGTTCTTGTCAATGGCTGCTCAACAGAGGAATTACGTGTTTCACGCGGTCTTCGACAATGAGGTCCCTTGTCTCCTCTCCTCTTCAACATCGCAGCTGAAGGTTTAAGTAGACTTTTTTGCTAAGGCAAAAGACATGGGGTTTTTCAAAGGAGTTGAAGTTGGCAGGCATAACGTTGAGATATCTCACGTCCAATTCGCAGACGACACATTAATTTGTTGCAAAAGCAATAGGCAAAATATGTGGGGGATGAAGTGTATTCTCCGGCTTTTTGAGATGGTATCTGGGCTGAAAATCAACTACAGCAAAAGCTGTTTCTTTGGTTTAAATACGGATATGCACAATTTGTTAGCCTACGCAGATCAACTCAATTGCAAACTTGGGGATTTTCCTTTTAAATATCTTGGCGTACAAGTCGGTTATAATCCGAGAAGAAGCGAATTCTGGAACCCCGAAGTTGAAGGAATGAATCTGAAGCTTAAAAGTTGGGATAAAAAGTTTATTTCTTCTAAGGGTAGAGTTACTCTTTTGAATCCAGTTATCTCGGGGCTGCCTATCTATCTTTTTTCTTTCTTCAAAGCCTCCAAAGCAGAACTTTACTCAATTTCAAAGAAAGTTTATGCGGAGTTTGGTTAACAATCATAATAAGATTTGTTGGGTTAATTGGGATATTGTTTGTCGTGACAAAGAAAACGGAGGTTTGGGCATTAGAAACTTGAAGCACTTTAATAAAGCACCCATTCTCAAATGGATTTGGAAGCTATTGATGAAATATGATAAATTATGGTGTAAACTCATTAATTCTAAATATGAAGGCTTTGAGGCTTTGTTGAATCAAGAAAGAAGAGGTGTCAATCAGAATCAATCTTCAATTTGGTGGAGAGACATTAAATCACTCCTTCATAATGTTGAGGGCGAAGGCCACTTTTTAGATGGGATAAGAAAAACTCTGTGAAATAGGAAAAATACGAAGTTTTGGAATGACACATGGATTGGCGAATCAAGTTTGAAAGAGAAGTATCATAGATTGTTCCTTCTAGCAAGATATGAGGATATTTTTGTGGATAAAATGGGAGAGTGGGTCGGAAACAACTGGCACTGGAAATGAGATTGGAGAAGACCGTTGTTCGAGTGGGAAATATGCATTTTTGAAGAGCTACAACAGGATGTAGCAAGTGTTCGGATTCATACAGATACGAAGGATGGATGGAGATGGATTAGAGAAGATAACGGTACTTTTATTGTTAAATCTGCTTACAATCTTGTTGCTAAAATTACGCATTTTGAAGAGGATGTCATCTTTAAATATTTCTGGAAATCAAATGCCCCACAAAAAAATTAAAGTTTTTGGGTGGAAAGTCTTTTTTAATATGTTTCTATCTAAGTGTAACTTGATGGACGGGGTGTGAGTTTGAATGATGACCTCTCATGTGCATTGTGTGGTTCAGATACTGAATCTTGTAGCTATTTGTTTTTTGAGTGTCACATGGATAATTCGATATGGATAAAGTGCTACGAATGGTTCAGAATCATGACAATGCTGCCTAATAATATCAAGAGTCGCTTTATTCAAGATATGTTTGTTTACGGACATAAAAAGGAATGCGATAAGTGGAGATGCATCTGATTTTTTGTGATTTGGACAATTTGGAAATACAAAAATGATATCGTCTTCAATGGTAAACATGCGAATCTTTCAGAAATTCTTGAGCTCATTAAACTCAGATCCTGGAGCTGGCTAAAGGCGAAGAATAAAGATTTTAAGTATTCAATTTAGAGATTGGTCGAACTCACCAAGACTTTGCTTGTAATCGTTTTCTTTTTTCTGTTTTTCTCGGAGTATGACTTGTACTCTTTTTCTTCATTAATAAAATTTGCTTTTGGCCAATTTGAAAAGGGAAAACAAAAAATTCAGAATTATAATCATATAAATAACGAAATCAGGAAAGACATACCTGATATAAAATAAAGAAACAGAGAACTATAAATGGCTTCTTTTCTGATTTACTTTGTTGTTAAGGCTTCTTTTTGTTGTGATTGTAAAGACTTTTTAACTCCTTTTATGATTAACTAATTAGTAATTCTTTAAAAAAATAAAAGGTTCAAGTTTACTTTATTATTGAAAAAGGGGTACGAATCATAATATATTAAATCCAAACTTATACTTCTTTACAAAGCGCTCGCTATAAAAAAACATTTGCAACTAACTCCCAACCTTCCAACTTTAGTATATATATTGTTATGGACAACAGGAAAAACCTTCAATTTAAATGACTATGGCCACTGGACAACTCCTCCCTCAGACATTTAAATCGCGAGTCAACCATAACTACAATTTTAGCCCCATTTACTCTTTGATTTATCCTTAATTCTTGAAAGTCAATGTTTGTAATTGAGAAAAAATATATTCTAAAATATTTTTTTTTGAGAAAAAATATAACAAAAGTTTAATGTGAAAAAATAACTCTTTATCGAAACTAAGATCAAATTAAAACGTAAAAATACATTACATATATATTACGGTGAAAAGAAAACTCGTCGGTGAAAAAATTCTTCTGAAAAATATAGGTTTACTTTAAGGGTTTAATGACTTTTCCTTTTATTTACCCCAACAAAAAATAAAACAACCACACGTTTTTTGCTTAATTACCAACGAAAACAAACAAATACCCAAGTTTTCTTTTTTCGCCGTAAAATCACATAACCAAAACCTCGTCCCCTGTCTGTAAAATCAACTCCAAAACCCTCACCCACGAACAAAAATTATTAGGGTTATTACAATTCACAATTCACACACACGAAGTTCGATTCTCAGTTACTCTCACTTCTTCTACTCTTACATCTCCCACCAATTTTGCCCTAAAGCAGTTTTTTTTTTGTTTTTTTTTAATAATTTTGGATTTTTTTTTGTTGTTTATTCAATTGGTGGTAAGGAGAGACCCGACCTGCTTCTTTATCTGTATTCAAGATTTAATGTTAATTAGCTTTGCTTTTTAAAAATTAGGGCTTTATATTTAATATATAATATTTGTGTTGGTAAGAGTTATGTATATATAAGAAAGTATATATATATGCATTGTAAGTGGAAAATTGGGATATGAATAGCGTGTTCAGTCAACAGATACTTGGAGACAAGCTTTCGAAACTCAATAGCACTCAGCAGTGCATTGAAAGTATCCTCTACCTATATTAGTTCTATTCCGTCGGTTAATTTTCTGTTATCGATAATTAGTTACGTTTTGATTGTGTAGAAGGATTTTTTGTGTGTATGCTATTAAGTTTTATTCCGTGGCTGCTAATCGAAGTTGTTCTTCATCCTTTCATCTTAAGCATTTATGAATTAGCATCGATGTGAGACTGATTATGATCACAATTAACGTGTTTAGTTACCGGAGATGTGAGACTGATTATGTTTACAATTAATGCTGCATATTCGTTATCCTTGACTTTGAACGTAGCTTTGTCGCACTGGTGCATTTTCCACCGTAGTAAAGCGGACCAGGTCATTGCAACATGGGACAAACAGTTTCACAGTTCCGAGATGGCTCAGAAAGTGCCTCTTCTGTACCTTGCTAATGATATCTTGCAGAACAGCAAGCGTAAAGGAAATGAATTTGTCACCGAATTTTGGAAGGTTCTTCCTAGAGCACTGAAGGATCTAGTGGAAAATGGCAATGATCATGGAAAGAATGCTGTATCTAGATTGGTGAGCCATTTTTACCTGCTTGCGGAAAATAAGGCCGGCTGCTATTTTTACATTTTATTCTGTACAGGGAGAAAGGTTTTCTTATGTTGTTTTTTTTTAATAATTTTTCCTGATGAAGTTAATGGTATGCCTTATATTCTACTTGCAAGAATCTGCATGACCTTTTTCTGTTTTTCTCTATTACATGATAAAATCATCTAGTCAAGTAAATTACAAACCAAATCCTGTGTTATTGTAAATAGGCAGGGACCCTCGTTGTAATCTTTATCAGCATTTACCCTCTGTGATATCTATAATTTGCAATAGCACCCTGATCACATTTACTTAGTTCACTGGTGCTTGATGTAATTATAATTTTGTTCCACATGATTATTCTGGAAAAATTATATTGGTTATTTTACTTTTGTTGAGCTAAAAGTCGAAAAACTGCTACATTTATAATAAGAATGTATAGAAAATGTAGGCCAATTAGAGGAATTATGTCACCTAAAATGTCAAAGGGGCAGGTGTTAATACGGTTTTCAAGTTAGGCTTACGATTTTGAACTCGTGGGCCCCTGATAATCAAGTTGCTCGGTATGGTTTACACATCTTGATTGATCATATCCTCTTATTAATAGGTTGGCATATGGGAAGAAAGGAAAGTTTTCGGTTCTCGGGCTCAACGCCTTAAAGATATTATGCTCGGAGAAGAAACACCTCCTTTGTTGGATCTTGGAAAGAAGCGCTCTCGCTCTGTCAAAATTGTGAAAAGGGATTCCCGCTCTATAAGAACGGTGAGGTTACCATGTTCTGTACCTATATCGAACTAAGCGACAACTTAAATAGTTGTCTCAAAAAATGTAATCTTTCACCATCCTTACACCTTCTATTATTTGTTCTGAGAGTAGAAGCTGAACATTGGTGGCGCAGCAGAAAAAATAGTATCAGCTTTTCACTTGGTGCAGAGTGAACGTCTGAATGAAGATGAAGGAATGAATAAATGCAATTCTGCACTTCATCGTATGAAAAAGATGGAAACAGAGGTTGATGTGGCATTATCGAAAGGTAAGTGAGGTAAATAGAGAATCTTCTCTAAGGGGAGCTATTTGATGTTATGGAACACCAATTGAAGAATGGAATTGATTAAAGTAATTTATTGGAATTTTATATATCAAATGAAGCAATCTAACAGGGATCCATCGCATCATTGAGTTTTCTTATTTTGTACGTTGGTTCTAGGGTTGAATCATGTTGACACTACTTAAGCTTAGTGAAAAATTAACATCCAAGTCATTTTCAGGAGTTGTAGAGATACCGGTTTTAATGAACATTGACTGAAATTGAAAAAAATAAAATAAATATTTCTGGCCTTTAAGTTTATATTCTTGGCAGACCTACTTGAAAACCTTTGAGGATGAAAATTACTTTTTGGTTTATTTTATTTTCTCATCTTCAGAGCACAATCTTGCTTTCATATGTTTTTAGTGGTAATAAATTACGATATATGATTTTCTTAAAATTTGAAATGTGAGAGGTGTAGTATAATTTGACCAAACACCATAGATTTCTGATAGATTTGTTTGAATGTTGGTCTTTACACCGCTTTTTTCTTTTTCCCTTTCTGCAGCAAATGATCCATCTCGAAAAACCCTGGCCAAAGAATTGGAGGAGTCGGAAAGCCTTCTCAAACAGAGTATTGACAAACTTAAAGTTGTTGAAGCCAGTAGAGTTACTCTTGTTTCCCAGCTGCAAGATGTGCTTCATGAGCAGGTAGAATATTAATCAGTTCTCAGTGCGATATAGTTCTCAGTTTGCCGACTCTTTGTTCTTGCTCTTTTGACTTTGTGAGATCTTATGGTGTCCGAATTTGTTATTTTTCAGGAATCTGAACTGGAGAACCTTCGGACACAGATGCAGGTTTGTGCTCCAATCATTATCACAAAAAAACTAGTTTCAAGATTCCCGTGCACTCTTTTACATCTCGTGAAGAGGATCATTATATATTGTCTGGGTGTTTATTTCTTGCATTTTTCATTTTGTCCCATTCTGGGAATCAAAGTACCAATTAGTGCCGTAAAATATGGCATCACTCTTATATCAAGAACTATATGTAACAATATTTTGATAGCTTTGCATCTATCTTATTATTTTAGGTAGCAACGGCACATGCAGAAGAAGCTCTTAAAACTCGAGAGCTTTTACAAAAGAATTGTATAATCGAGTCGAGCTCATCCACTAGATTGACTAACGGCAATGCGGAAACCACCCAAAGCTCGAAAAAGTCCGCTGCAGCAATTGCCGCTGAGGTTGCTGACAAGCTTGCAGCCTCAACCTCCTCGCAATATATCATGACATCTGTCCTTTCCACTTTTGCTGCTGAAGAAGCCAAAAGTGCTGGGCTAATGAAATCTTCCACACCCTCCACTTCAACATTGAATGGCTTGACCCCAAAATCTGAAAACTCTGTGCCTGTTTCTGATCCTAACAATTTCATGCAGACACAAAATAATCCGCCCCAAAACAACCCTTATCAACAAATTTCCAACTCACAAGCCCTCTATCATTCAGTCCCAAACCCGTCTGTCCAATATATGCAGCCGTCGGGTGGAATCGTGGGCTCATACGATTATGGTAGCCTTCCTCCATTCCCACCCGGGCCATCTGCACCGGCCCCTCCGTCTTACGTAGTCAATCAAATGGTACAGCCGCAACCAATGATAATGGGCCATCAGTTGTCGACCACATTATCCACACCTACTAGTTTCCGTCCATTCCCCCCACCTCTTCAGGCACCTGGAATGGTATATTATACTCATCCTTACCAGTCACAGTGATGAACTTATTATTTTCTTTGAAAATTTGTTTTAATTGTTGTTAAGATTATTGCAGTAAATTCTAATGTGCTGTAATGATGAAAGTGTACGTAAGACGATGGCTTAACCGGGCCGAGAGTTTTGCATCGCCACTCAAACTAGATTTAGTTTCTCAGTCTGATAGGCATTAATCTGGCAAATTAAACGATTTTGTTATTTCAGTCCTTGATCATAACTTTTTCTCACCTTGAAGACTGTAAATCACTTATCACATTTGCCCAACAAATATGGGTATGACTTGAAGATGGACTAAATATTATTGCAACTCACCCTATAAAATAAAAAGCATAAAAATATTGTCAAAGCTCCTATATTGCATGTAATTTACCGAAAATGTTCCGTACTCGTCAATAAAAAACTATGATTAAGCCATGGTTAATTGGACTCGTCTATTCGCATAATACTTGCATTTGGCGATGTGTGTTTAGAGCTGATGACATTCTGTCCATGCATTGTATGTATTATTCCACTGTGCGAGAAAAGAAGCTACTCTTTAATATTTTTTGTGAACCCGGTTGAATTTCACCATGTGGAGTTTTGCTCTACGACTTTTGGGGTTGAGAGAAACCATGGTAACTTTCAAAAACCAGCTCTAAAACTCTCTTCACATGCTAGATCGGGCCTTCGTCCTGTGTGAATGTTGCACGTAATAAAATGCCGTACTATTTGGAAAAATTATTCGTCACGCAAGATGTAAAATAGCCAAATATGCCATGTAACTTAGGCAATTTTTTGTATTTAGTCCTGTCACGTTTTAAGTCGGGAAAATATCATGTACCTTTTGAGAACTTTCTCAAAATGCTTTAGAAGATCTTACCTCCGTACTACGTGGATGCCACACGTATGAAACGCGATATTAGTCATGAAAATGCTCTCCACTGCAGATTCGTAACGTAAAACCTATGTTAAAGGGACACGAATACGAGGCCATGTATTTGACAAGATACAGATACGGAGATACGAGTTCTTAAAAAAAATTATAAATTAGGATACGTCCAAGATCCGTCAAATATTTTACATTAATAATCTTTTTATGTAAAAATATAATTTGAATTAAAATATTAGACAATAATATTTTAGTCAGTTACACAGTAACATTAATATGAAATATATTCAATTTAAAACACAATTAAAGTTGCAAACCTTTATAAGGATATCCACAATTATTCATAAACTCAAAACACCAAATAAAATACTCAACGCATTAATGTGTCAAGCATATTCAATAAGAATAATAAGGAATTGTGCACTCTAATAATATTAATAAAGCTAATTTACATCACGGTTTGATTTTAATACTAATTTCGTCTTATTATTTGACAGATATGTATTGGATACGTGTTCATAGCGTGCCCATAGATTTTTTATTAAATTTTTAATTAGAATACGCCACACGACATATAAAACACGTATCCAACATGTATCCAATACGTATCTGACATGGATATGAGCAATTTTTGATAGTATTCGTGCAACATAGCGCAAAACGCGATCTAAACATTGTTAAAATCATAACCGACGGGCATGCTTTCAAACAATCATAATACATGCTCTTTTTTTGTTTGCATTCGTGGCAAATGATTTAGGTTTAATTGCTCAAGCTTTAAGAAAATTATAAGATCTGTTTTCCTCCTAAACGAATGGGAATTGATCAAGACAATTTTAATATGTTTGAATATAATTCATCATATACTAGTATACTACAATTGATTACTTAGGGAGGAGATTGTTGCAAGGAAAGTTGATCTGGCAGCCTCTGACTTGCACAAAGCTCAACTTCAGAAAGCTGTCATTTTAAGAAAAGCTCCTCTTTCTTACTCCTGGACTCCACCCCCTGAGAAATGGTGTAAAGTCTCATCTGATGCTGCCTTTTCAAATGGAGAGGCAACTGTGGCATTCATTGCTAGGAACCACTGTGGAGGTGTCATCCATGCCTTCTCTGATAGCTCTCATACCTATGATGCAACTGCTGCAGAGATTGCTGCAATCCTTCTCGCCTCAAAGTTTTGCCAAAGCCATAATCTTCCAAAAGTCATCTTTGAAACCGATTGGATTGAAGCCGCATTCCTCATCAGTGAATCCTCGGCTGCTACTTTTTGGTCCTCAAAAGAAGACATTAATGACATTAGAGGCATCTGGAAAAACTTCCCTCAATGGAGAATCACTAAAATCCCAAGGCTTGGAAATAAAGATGCTCATAACCTTGCTAAATGGGCAAAAAGCAACTGCTGGAATGGTCTAATCGACATTAGCTCACTGCCCCCCAACATTTTTGATTTCCCTCCCCCACCTGTGGCAGACTTTTGTAATAGTTGTAACTCTTTTTGTACTACTTCTTTTTATTAATCTATGATAAGTATCTTTCCCACCAAAAAAAAAAAATTGATTAGATTTTGATTCTTGCACTTACATAGCAAATAATTTCACGCAAAATAAGACTTGTACTTAGAACAGTGATTGTTAAGGTGCTAGACTATGAAATATTATTCTTTTAAGAAACGATTTCATTATTTGAAGACCAATTTGAAAAGAGATAAGAAGGTTACCTTTGCCGAAAATGATTATTCGGTAAATTTCTAGAATTGAAATATTTGCTATATATAATAATAATAATTATTTCTTTGCCAAATTTCCAACATATATACAATCTTTAAGAACGCTTGAGAAATTATGAGCGACTCTCTTAAAGGATATGACTACGAACAAGACTGTTAGCACGAACGAGAATTGTTCCGGCGAACTCGATTTGTGACTTTTCCTCTATCACCACACGATTGAATTTTTTTTGACTGCGCATAAAGTCTTTTTCATGCGTGTATGTGTGTTTTTTCGATGATAAAACCTATGGGGGTAACTTTTTCTATAGACTAGATCACAGGAGGAAAGAAGGAAAAACTTAGTTGCCAAGGAGCTCATGGTAGGAAGTCCCTCAGCTCTGCGCACCAAGCCGTAGTTCGCGCGTCCCGATAGACCACCCGACCGTCTCCCAAACGACTCATGCATTTTCCGTAAAACTTTGTTGAGATTAAGCCAACATCCCTTAGGACCATTACCTCAAATATCATCAAATTTGCACCAGCTCCCAAGTCGAGGCTTGTGCGCAGGCCCGACCTAGCGCCTAGTCCTCTGTAGAGCGCACTACCCAGTGCCCGATCATCCTTGTGGCTGTTAGAGAGGGTAGACATTTAATATTTATATATTATCTCCAACACGCCCCCTCACGTGCATGCTGTAAATCTTTTTGTTACGCCTGTCACGTGTCACTTTTTAATTATCGGGTGGCGGTGGGATTCGAACCCAAGACCTCCTCCTTGGCCTGAGCTCTGATACCATAATAGAAATTGAAGCCCATCATTCTCCACTTAAAATGCCTTGTTAAGTGGATGGGGAACTTCTCTTTATTAACATTAATCCAAGACCATACCCCAGCGATGTGGGATACTATTTCTCAACACGCCCCCTCACGTGGGGCCCGATAACTATCTTCGGTGCCATCACGTGGGTAAGTCGCGGAGCCCAATATACGTCTTGGGTTGACTCTGATACCATAATAGAAATTGAAGCCCATCATTCTCCACTTAAAAGGCCTTGTTAAGTGGAGGGGGAACTTCTCTTTATTAACATTAATCCAAGACCATACCCAAGCGATGTGGGATACTATTTCTCAACAGTGGCCAACATCCTGCCTAATGTTCGACCATTCACCCGACAGTTATGGTCGCAACGACGACCCATAACTCCATGTCGATCGGAGATATGGGTACACTAGAATCATCCATGTTGAAATTTTCAAGAATTTTGTACACATAGTGTGATCGAGTCAATATGAGACAGTTTGGCGATCTCCTAATTTTAACTCCTAAGATGACATCGGCAAGTCCCATTTCTTTCATATCAAATCTGAATTCAATAAATTTTTAATGGACTATACCATTCAGTTGTTGCTTCCCACAATGAGTATATCGTCAACATATTATAGAGAACCAAATATCCTTCTGTAGGAGTCGTGACTTTGTCTCAGTGGTATTTTCATAATTCCACCAGCTTGGACGTAGTTGCAACTGTGGAAGCTTTTGTAAGCTAGTGTAGCAGTGGAAGTTTGTATAGCTGTTGCAACTGGGCGACTGTTGCAACTTGACAATTGTTGCAACTGGGCGACGATAGTCAGATTAGGGTGGGCAGTTAAGCTAATGGGCCGTGGTCATTATAAGCTGTTATAACAGACTGCTGTATAAATACTCTGTTACGCAACCGATTTCATAACGGTTTTTTGTAACCCTTTGTACTCTGATCTCTTCAATAAAATTGGATCTCGATTTCTCTCTTGGATTAGGGTTCTTCATCACATTGATGAGAGAACGCCGAACCAAGTAAATTGTGTGTTGTTCTTCGTGATTGTTTACTTTTCCTGTTGGGTTGATATTCAAATTTGTTCGTTAACTCTCTGCGATTTGTGCGATTCGATTGGCGGTTGAATTCGGTAAATTTTGCGTTACAATTTGACCCGATTCACTACAAATTGGTGCGGTGAACGTGGATTTGGTCATGGCGACGACAAAATTTGATGCGGAGAAGGTTATAAGACTAAACGATTTTGGAGATGTTTGGTTGAAGCATGACATCTTGTATACAACTGTTTCCTTGTGTGAGAACTTAGTTGAAATCAAAGGCAAGAAGACTCATATGAATACATCTCTGGATGGCTTGAAGAAATCTCTTAGGCTGTGGAAGTTGACATTTGATGAGTTAATGATGATAGTTGGCTTTGTGAGGAGTAAGTATGACAATTGGGTCTACTTTAAGTTCAAGGAAGAAGAGCAGTTGACATTTTTGTTTCTAGAAGTTGATGATACTCTGGTCATTAGTTATACTAAGATCGAAGTTGCAACTGTGGAATCCAAACTCAAAGGAGAATTTGTAATGAAGGATTTAGGAGCAACTGAGAGGATTCTAGGTATGGAGATAAGAAGAGACAGAGCTAAGGGCGGTTGTACTTTTCTCAGGTGGAGTATCTTGAGAAGATACTGGAAAAATTTGGAATGTCTAGAGAACTGGGAGTTGCAACTCCATTGTCTCAAGAATTGAAATTGGGTGTTGATCAGTGCCCTTACACTGACGAAGATAAGGATTTCATGGCTGAAATGTCTTATGTAAGTGCTGTAGGAGCTTTGAAGTATGCTATGGTCTTCACCAGACCTGAGTTGGCATATTTAGTTAGCATGATTAGTGGATTCATGGCTATCCTAGAAGGGTGCGTTGGAAGGCATTAAAATGGATTCTGAAATATGTGAAGCACACCATGGTCGTTGGTGAGTTGCAATATCTGTTGGAGAATCAACCTGACATTCAAGAATTTATGGATTTTGATTGTATTGGATGTTTGGACACCAGGAAATCAATTTCTGGGTTTGTCTATACAACATTTGGAACTGATGTTAGCTGGAAAGCTAGGTTGCAGAGAGTAGTTGCAACATCAACTACTGAAGCAGAGGTTATTGCACTGGCAATTGCAATAGTGGAAAATTCGGCAGATTTGATCAACATGGTTTTGCCCAGAAAGGTTGATCATTGTCTGGATTTGGTTCAACTAAAGAGTTGGTAGTTTCGGGACTAGTTGGAGGAGTTGAGTTGTTGGTTTTGTGATTGAGGTAGAGTTACAGAAATAAGGTGGAGAATTGTGGGAGTTGTGACTTTGTCTCATTGGTATTTTCATAATTCTACCAACTTGGACGTAGTTGCAACTGTGGAAGCATGTGAAACTGTGGAAGCATGTGTAGCAGTGGAAGCTTGTATAGCTGTTGCAACTGGGCGACTGTTGCAACTTGACAATTGTTGCATTTAGCCGGCGAGAATCAGATTAGGGTAGGCAGTTAAGCTAATGGGCCTTGGTCCTCATAAGCTGTTATAACAGACTGCTGTATAAATACTCTGTTACACAGCCGATTTCATAACGATTTTTTGTAACCCTTTGTACTATGATCTCCTTAATAAAATTGGATCTCGATTTCTCCCTTGGATTAGGATTTTTCATTACATTAATGAGAGAACGTCGAACCAAGTAAATTGCGTGTTGTTCTTCGTGGTTGTTTACTTTTCCTGTTCCGTTGATATTCAAATTTGTTCGTTAACTCTTTGCGATTTGTGCGATTCGATTGGCGGTTGAATTCGATAAATTTTGCATTACAATTTGACCCGATTCACTACAAATTGGTGCGGTGAACGTGGATTTGGTCATGGCAACGACAAAATTTGAAGCGAAGAAGGTTACAGGGCTAAACGATTTTGGAGGTGTTTGGTTGAAGCATGACAACTTGTATACAACCAGATTGTTGGTAAATCGTTTGTATAAACATGCTATGTTTTTTTTCCGTATGCATGATGATAAATCGATAGAGGAACAAATTGTTACCTTTAACAAGTTGATTCTGGATCTTGAGCACATTGATGTTGAAATTGATGATGAAGATCGAGTGTTAACGTTTTTAAGTTCATTACGTAGATCTCATGCTAGGAAGACATTGAAAGAACAATTAGGTGATGTTCTAATAGTAAGTGGACATAATTACGAAAGTAGGATGGAGAAGAGGTCCATGTCGTAGAGTATGAATGGGAAGAAACCATTCAATTGTTTCAATTGTTAACAAGAAGTCCACACCATGAGCTTATGTCCTAAAAGGCAGAGTGGTGGTGGTGACAGGACTGAGGAGTCTGTCAATGTTGCAACTGTGCAATAGGGGTATGAGTCTGCTGATGCTCAAGTAGCTTCTGTGAGAGATACAAAGAATGTGTGGGTGTTAGCTTCTGGTTGTATAGGATCTGTGAGGTTCACCTTTCACATTGGATCTTAGAAACTGTTGAGATTGGTGAGATTTGTCCCTGGAAAGTCTGTCATGAGTATAGTTGCAACATCAGCTGTTTAGAGGGTTGTTTCTAAGTCTGAGTTGGAGCACAAGAGATTAGCACATGTGAGTGAAAGAGGTTTGTTAGAGTTGAGGAAGCATTATCTGTTGGGAGCTGAAAAGATGGAGGAGATTGGTTGTTGTGAACATTATGAGTATGTTCATGCTGATCTGTTGAGACCTTCAAGAACTGCTTCAGACTCTGTTGCACGACACTTCTTGTCACTTGTGGATGGTTATTCCAGGAAGATGTGGCTATTTTTGCTAATGAACAAGTACCAGACAGTTGGAACATTCAAGAGCTGGAGGACCATGATAGAGAAGACTGGATTGCAACTGACAATACTGATGATAGACAGTGGTCTGGAGTTTTGTTCAGCTGACTTAAAGTGAGCGTTTCAGGGTAAATAAGGACAATATGGCTGTTAAATGCAATGGTGATTTACTTGGGCAAGCTGTTGAGATTAACAATTATACCCAGGAAATGAGGAAGATGGTGGTAAACAGCTTGAGGTGGAGCTTATGGCTGTTAGGGAACTAGATCATCCTGGCAATTGGTTACTTGAAGAAGAACCAGTTGCAACTGAGCCTGTGGATCAAGATGAATTCAACTACATGCTGACTAGAGAAAAAGCTGTAAGTCAGGGTAAGGGACCAGTGAACTATGGTTATGAAGACTTCTTTGCATATTCACTAGTGACAGTGAGTAGTGTATTGGGTGACGATCCAAAGGACTACAAGACTGTAGTGAATAGCAAGGATAGACATGATTGGCTGGATGCTATGTCTAAAGAAGTGAAGTCTTTGAAGGATAACAATACTTGGTATCTTAGTAAAGGACCAAAGGGCTCATGGTTGGTTGGATGTAGATGGATGGAGCTAGAACAAATGGATGTTACAACTATTTCCTTGTGTGAGAACTTAGTTGAAATCAAAGGCAAGAAGACTCATATGAATAAATCTCTGGATGGCTTGAAGAAATCTCCTAGGTTGTGGAAGTTAAGATTTGATGAGTTAATTATGATGGTTGGCTTTGTGAGGAGTAAGTATGACAATTGGGTCTACTTTAAGTTCAAGGAAGAAGAGCAGTTGACATTTTTGTTTCTAAAAGTTGATGATACTCTGATCATCAGTAATACCAAGATCGAAGTTGCAACTGAGAAATCCAAACTCAAAGAAGAGTTTGTAATGAAGGATTTAGGAGCAACTGAGAGCATTCTAGGTATGGAGATAAGAAGAGACAGAGCTGAAGGGCTGTTGTACTTGTCTCAGGTGGAGTATCTTGAGAAGATACTGAAAAAATTTGGAATGTCTAGAGAACTGGGAGTTGCAACTCCATTGTCTCAAGAATTCAAATTGGGTGTTGATCAGTGCCCTTACACTGATGAAGATAAGGATTTCATGGCCGGAATGTCTTATGTAAGTGCTGTAGGAGCTTTGAAGTATGCTATGGTCTTCACCAGACCTGAGTTGGCATATTCAGTTAGCATGATTAGTGGAATCACGGCTAGTCCTGGAAGGGTGCATTGGAAGGCATTAAAATGGATTCTGAGATATGTGAAGCACACCATAGTGGTTGGTGAGTTGCAATATCTGTTGGAGAATCAGCCTGGCATTCAAGAATTTATGGATTTTGATTGTATTGGATGTTTGGACACCAGGAAATCAATTACTGGGTTTGTCTATACAACATTTGGAACTGATGTTAGCTGGAAAGCTAGGTTGCAGAGAGTAGTTGCAACATCAACTACTGAAGCAGAGGTTATTGCACTGGCAATTGCAATAGTGGAAAATTCGGCAGATTTGATCAACATGGTTTTGCCCAGAAAGGTTGATCATTATCTGGATTTCGTTCAACTCAAGAGTTGGTAGTCCTCGGGACTAGTTTGAGGAGTTGAGTTGCTGGTTTTGTGATTGAGATACAGTTACATAAATAAGGTGGAGAATTGTGGGAGTCGTGACTTTGTCTCAGTGGTATTTCCATAATTCTACCAGCTTGGACGTAGTTGCAACTATGGAAGCTTGTGAAACCGTGGAAGCATGTGTAGCTGTGGAAGCTTTTATAGCTGTTGCAACTGAGCGACTGTTGCAACTTGACAATTATTGCAACTGGGCGACGAGAGTCATATTAGGGCAAGCAGTTAAGCTAATGGGTCGTGGGCCTCATAAGCTGTTATAACAGACTGTTGTATAAATACTCTATTACGCAACCGATTTTATAACGGTTTTTGTTACCCATTATACTCTAGTTCTCCTCAATAAAAATTGGATCACGATTTCCCCCTTGGATCAGGGTTGTTCATCACATTGATGAGAGAACGCCGAACCAAGTATATTGCGTGTTGTTCTTCGTAATTGTTTACTTTCTTTGTTGCATTTGTTATTCAAATTTGTTCGTTAACTCTTTGCGATTTGTGTGATCCGATTGGAGATTGAATCTGGTAAATTTTGCGTTACCATTTGACCCGATTCACTTCACCTTCTTCTGTATTTTTGACATAGACATATTTGGTGCACTCATTGATTCTAAAACCATTTGACATCATGACATTGTCAAATTTTTATGCCATTGTTTTGGTTCTAAAAGTTGATTACATATAAAATATAAAATGCACAAATAATTTCAAACCCAACCAAATTATAAAATATAGGGTACATAATAAACACAATGCGTTTAAATTCACTGGAACTATATGTTATTTCACAAGATCTTTCAATCATTTTGCAACAATTGCATCTTCATAGTGCATTCTTAAATATAAATATATTCCACAAGATGTCTTATTTTCATTCTCCATAACAGAAAATATGGAGATGAAAGACATCAAGAAAGGATGAATTATAAAGAGCTTGAGAGTTAGTCCATGAATATAATAGTCTGCCAAGGCTACAATCCAAATTGGACTGGCGTTTGATTGCGGAGGCAAAGGATTGACAAAAGAAGTGAATGATATGTTAAAGGTGAACGAGATTGTGATAATCTCTAGTCGAAAAGGAGGCACTTATAAGAAGTAGAGTTCAAAAAGTGTTCTATTTTTATATCAGATATTTGATGAAGTTTGTAATTGTTGATCACATCAAAATCAATTTTGTTAGTTCATTTCAATTATGAATTTTATTGTTTTATTGATTTTTTTTATGATTCTATTAAATAAAAAAGCATTGCAAGAAAATAGTATGCAAATAATTAGCATTGAAATTATATTATTGCTGAAACAATAGAACAATGCAATAATTTTGTTGAAATCGCTTTAGAAAAACTTGATACAAACTTTGCAACAAGCATTTCAACGGATTATGAGTAAGAGCTATTTGTAGTTATATCTCATACTAAATACCAACAATTTTTTGTAGGTACTGAAATGGTTGGATTCGGGACTTGATACTTTTCTCACAATGTTAAACTTGATGTTTGTCTAACAATTCCAGTGTTGTGCTAACACTGGACTTCTTGATGTTATCTTAACATCAGTTAACAGCAGTTAACGTTAACACAAATCTACTTGACATAGAATATAACGCAACGGATAAATAAAGAACACAAGTAGATGTAATTTTAAGAAGATTATATATTAATATGATCTTCCGAGCCATAGACGAAATAACCAAAAAGGTTTTAACAAAGATGTTTCTCTCAACTCTCAAGCTCACACTCTCAAGTTGATCGAACTCAACCAAGCAACTAAGGATGTAACTCCTTACAAGTAAAGCTCCTTAACTCTAAAACTTAGACTTAATTTGCTAAACACAAACTTGGAAAACAAGACAAAGACACTCGACTATAATAATTTCCTCACTGGATATTTTCGCTCTTGTCTTCGTGTCTTTTTATTGATGCCCAACATGCCTGTTTATAGTGTAGTCTTCCTTGATGTCCAAGACATGTTGTGCACTTTTTTGGTTGCTATTAGATCTCCTTCTATGACTCTAATTTCATTCATGGAAAGTCTCCTTCAATCAGAAAAGGTTTCTTTGTCCAACTTGAAGTCAATGGAAATGTTTTCTTCTTTAGCTAGAAGTCTTCAATGGAAAGATTTCCTTCTTTGACTAAAAGTCTTCTAACGAAAGATTCCTTCTCCATCTTGTACTCTTCTTTGGAAAGAATCTTACTGCAAGTAACCTTCTTTCTTTCTTGCATTTCACACGCATTGATCTTTCTATTGTAGCGCACACATCTTTTCTTCTTTAATTATGGAAAGTTCTTCTTTGAAAACTTCTGATTGAACGACAACTTCTCTTTAAGGAAATAGATCCATCCTTGAAGTCTTTTTACTTGGAGCACATACAAATACCAACTACAACTCGTGGAACTAAGTTAGTAAGTGAGTAAAGGCAAAACACAATTATAGCAATAATTTTGAATGTGCAGTGTTCTAGTGTTCAACGTTATCCTAACATTGTCATCACAATGTTACTCTAACATTGACCAGATAACTTGCGAAATAACTTGCACTTTCAAAACCCCCCTTTTTGCCTTTTTTCACAAAACCAAAACGTTCGCAGTTTATTTCATGCATAGTGCTCCAGCAACACAACATCATTAATATCTTAAGCTACTCCCCCTTAAATGACAAGTTCAATCTCATAGTCTTAAGATACTAAACAGAAAACACACAGAGTTAAACATCACAACAATAAGAATAACTAAGAAAACATAAGATACTTTAGACTTGCAGAAACAATAGAATAACCATGAAGATAGAATGGCTTACTCTCCCCCTTTTTGTTAGGAAAGCAAAAACCTCGATGAACCACTTCATAGGAAAACGTTCTATAGCTCTTCTTTAGAAGCTAATTCCATTTTTATCTCTAGAACCTCTATCATCAATTGTTTCTTAAAATCCTCCATAACCATAGTCTTCTCTCTCCAAAAGGAAATTAAAGTTAGCCTCAATTGTAGATATTAACTCAGTGTTACCTATGATGGCGAGTCAACGTTGTTCTCAGATGATGTTATCATAACATCTGGCTCAGACTCAGTGTCATCAGACTTCTTAGAACCTTCTTCCTTATCCTCTTGATCTCAACGGTTTCATTATCACCATTCTCAGTTTCCTAATCCTTTTCCTCAGAACCATCATTTTCTTCTTCACCACTTCATCTTCATTCTCAACTTCTCTGTCCTCCTTCTCTTTCTCATTCTCCCCATCACCTTGCAATCAACCAACAACATCAACATTTTTTTTCTTTAAGTACCAGATGCAAAACACTGCTCACCCTTAATGCAAACTAGTCCAACTAAACGTTGGCATAACATTGACAATTCTCAATGTTGTCATAACATCATACTTTATCAATGTTAACTTAACACTGAATCCAGAATGTTGTTCTAACATTGACGTTTATCAATGTTGTCTTAACATTGAAACCAGAATGTACCTGCACAAGAGTTTACATAAACCAAAGACAAAACCACAATAATCACCCACATTAGTTTCTACAGTAACTAAAGTGTTCTCCCCCTCAATCAAGTAATTCTCCTCTACAAAATGTTCCTCAAGCACTGTCTCCTCAACTGTATTTGAAGTTCCAACATCAAAAACACTATGTTCCTCAGTTTTACCTTGTTTGTCTCAGCAACAAATTCTAGAGCGAGTGTTGTACCTATGAGAAATAACTGAAAGAGTAAGGGTGGGGTTATATCCTTGATTCTCCATACCAAGGGCCACATAATCAAGATCAGAGATACATGCCAAGGATTTCAAAAACAATTGTAAGTGAAAATTCTTAGTATTTCAGAGAATTGGGCACAAAGAAATAAAAAATTCAAAATCATAAGAGAAAAGAAGTATGGGCGGTTTCTTAAGATAAATCATGCATAATCCACGCCTATTGAGACAACAAGTGACACCATGTTTATTTCACATGTGACCACAACAGTTCACGAAAAACTTACAAGTCACAATGTTAAACCTGGATGTTGGGACAACATGCTTACAGACTGATGTTGGCACAACATTAACACATGTTCTGAATCAACATTGGTTCTTGTGAATGTGAAGGTATTGAGCTTACCCTCAAGATATTTTCAAGTAAAAGCATGAGCTAGATCTGAAAAAATATATCTGAAACTTAAGACATATTAGCAAGTTAGTACCACATATATATCAGACCTGTACGTGGAAAGGAGAGTTAGTTAACAAAAAATCCAACATTTTGGGTATGAAGTAAATTAAAGGAGTTAATCTACTTCCAAGTTCCAAGTCATAACAAGAGACAACGTAGTGTGTCACCGCAACTGAATCACCAAAAATATATGCCTTCACATGAGAACATAACTATTTCTCCACTTTAAGCCCAAACCGACACAGACACATCAAGGAAAAAGAATGAATGAAGGCCTAAATGAAATACATAATGCAGAATGTAGAATGTTAAGTCAACAATGGAAGATGGTAAACAGTTGTGAAAAACTTTTCAAACTAGCAACAATTCACATCAACACAAATCTTTATTATTTTCACTAACTCTTTTGAAACAAAAACTGAAGGTTGTAAAAAAGGATAATGACACCACTGAATGAGGACAACACAATAATCCACACACCCCAGTAACACCATTATCAGCAACAGATTAGACAAGTACAAAGGTCTTGAATGGTGGCAATACATTTATCATATACCCCTACACCCCAATTCCTCATGTATACTTGTTTACCAACCTGCATTCAAGAGATAACACCAAGTGATCAGTGCTACTGAATGTAAGGCAATCAAAACCCCAAACATCCAAGTAGAAAGGATCACCGTCATGTGTTCCTTGGCCAAAAATAACAGAAACATGTAAATAAGCACAACTGAATATCACTGAAGCTATCAACATCATGAACCCCAGCTTCTCGACATGTCCTGTTTAACCTAAACATGGATAAGTCACAACTGAATAACCACAAAGCAACAAACTTTGTATACCCTAGCTTCTCCTGATGTTAGGTTAACAACCTCAGACCAACATTGGAGTTTCACTTTTCAAAACATAGATGTGAATCTGTCAGCCATAATGTTTAGTCAATCACAAAGTTTAACCACACAAACAAATTACAAACATTCATGAAGACAAACAAAAATAAAAACAGAAATCAAACGAAAAAACCTAATGCAATCCTATACACCACAAACAGACTACGGTGTTAGCTAGTGGTGTTATGGCAACACCGGAATGCAACAATGAACCACAGAACATTCAAGCCGAGAGTCTTCCTCAAATTGAAGAACCTCTTGCTATCTAATGATATTTTAAACGAATCAGCTAACTGATTGTTGGTCTCTAAGTGATCAATGTTTATAACCTTGTCATCTACCAAATTTCTCAAGAAATGATGCATAAAAAAGTATGCTTTGTTCTAGAATGATGCACCAGATTTCTTGATATTCTAATGGCACTAAGGTTATCACTAAACAACAACAATGTGTCACATTTTATCCCATAATCATAATCCGTATAAATCGGTTAACACAGCTACAAGCTGCAAATTCAACAGTTGATAATGGCACACAATTATGTTTCTTGCTATAACATGAAAAATTATTATTTCCCCAATAAAAACAATCCCCATATGTAGAAAATCTATCAGCTAAATCACCATCCCATTCAGAATCATCAAAACCAACAAGATTTGTATTTGTATCATGTGTATACCAAATGCCTAGGTCTACAGTACCATATATATATATATATATATATATATATATATATTTCAGTATTTGCTTCACAATAATTAAGTGAAAAGCTTTAGGTTCAGCGTAATACCTGGCACAAACACAAACACAAACTGAGTTCATCATATATGGGCGAGTGATGGATAGATATAGCAAGCTTGTGTCTCCTTTTCCAATCACCAAAGTAGAAGACATTTGAGTCTTGCTCGATCTTGACTCCTCCAAACCAATCATGCTCATCCCATCCTCATTTTGCTTCACTTTCAAACCCAAGAAGAAATCTAGTTCACCAATCACGCTCATCACTAATGTACATGTCAAAGCCTCAACAAACTTGTCTAAAGTAGACTTGTTAGTATAAACAAAGACAATCTAATCAACAAATTTTTGAGCTAAGCAATTATCAGAATATGTGGCAGACATGCAAACACTCAACATTATCATATCTCTATAATTTATCCTTTTCTTGTTGTGTGTTTTGATGTCATTAATGATTTGAACCATAACCTGAGATATAGGATGATTACTCTGAATCCTATCAGTTGTATCCCTCCAAACATCTTGAACTTGAACCTTTTCATTATATAAGTTTGACTGCTCGAATGTTGTGTCAACATCAGAACTGGTCGATGTTGGCATAACATCAGCTTCTGGTTCAAATTCATGTTTAGGTTTTGGATCTCCAGGTAATGTTGGAATAACATTGTTTGAGTCAATGTTGGCCTAACATCTGAATCCAGTAGACTTGGCATATCAGTCTGTAGCTCACCCGCAACACTTGGTAAATCATCAAAAACCACAATTATAGATTCTTGAACAATATTCAATCTTGTATCAAACATTCTATTAGCAGTATTGTTCAAAGAAAAGCCATGAAAGATACAAGCTTCACTTTTTGGATCATATTTGCTCAAAAGATCTTCATAATTTAAAAAATAGCAAACACATCCAAATTCATGAAAACGAGCAAGACCAGGTTTCTTCTTTTTCAACATATCATACGGAGTCATGGGTATAGAGAATTTATGAATATTTTCATTAAACACACATAAGTCAGAGAATGACGTATTTTCAAATTCTCTGTCATGATTAGACAAATATTACCAAAAGAAGCACCATGTAAGTTATCAATACTAGGATGCAATGTTCTAAAAGTATTAAGAGCTTCTGATTTTTCTTTGAAAGATTTAATCAAAGTATATCCAGAAAAATCATTCATAATCACACAACCATATTGTTTACCCACAACTCTATTTACTTCAATAAGACCTAAAAGATCCATATGAAGTAGATGAAAACAATTAGAGGTATTTGTAACCTGTTCATCCACTTGGATTGGATTATGAGAAGCTTTGGTCACCTTACCTATCGAGCAATCATAACAGACCATCTTACTAAAACCCGAGAGATTGTGAATGCCTTTCACGATTTCAAGTTTCAGCACTTTGCCTAGATTCTTGTTACGCATGTGTCCAAGTCTCTTGTTCTTGGAAACTGAATAGTCCACCTTTGTTTGAAAGCAAGTCACTTGATCTTTCACCAAATAGTTATCTTCAAACCTTTTACTTATCAAAGCATACACATTTGCACAATCAGATACATCACAAGAATCTTTATCATACCATACCAATAAGACATCATCACACAATTGACTGATGCTTATATGGTTTTCACAGAATCCATCCAACAACATCTTATCCTTCAAGGGTGAGAATCCATCAATATTCAACACTTCTTTGCCAATGATTCTGCATTTACTTCCATTTTAATATGTGAAAGTTCCAGTGGTTAGTGGTGCACACTTCTTCAAATCAGATTTGCTTTCTTTTCAGTCACGTGTCTTGAGCAGTGTTAAGGCAATACAATCTGTTATCAATGTTAAGGCAATATTGGTTATCCAATGTTGACTTAACATCATGCATAATCGTATCAAATCAGATTTGTATCCAGTCATATGCCTCAAACATCCACTATCAGAGTACCACTTACCTGCAAGGTTAGTATGCATAGAAGGAACAATAATATTGCAAACAAAATAAGTTTTAGGCACCCAAAGTCTAGTGTTTCTCATCTCACAATTCTGTTTAGCAATGTTGGAACCAAATGTTAAGATAACACCAGTATCAACATTGGAATGTCCAGATTCCAGTGTTGGCTTAACACTAGCATCAACATTGCATGAGTCTCTATTCCGTTCAACTATTTTCTTTTTAAGATACTTTATGTATTTATAACAATATGGTTTAAGGTGCCCAAATTGAAAACAATATTGACAAATATAAGCCATTTTCTTAGATTCTCTAGAAAGTACATTTGCTTTTACAAAACCAGGAATAGTGTATTCAACATAAATAGTAGAGTGAGTAACTTGACTTTTATATCCTAAACCGGAATTTCCATCATTGCCTAAACATAAAACTTCATCAAGTTTGTAAGTACCTATTTTCCTCTTGGCAATGGTATGTTCTGCAATTTCTAGCTTAGATGTTATCTTTTCTATTTTAGCATCTTTGCTACCCAAACTAACCTCAAGTTGAGTGATTGTAGACTTCAAGCTTTCATTCTCTTCCATAGCCTTCTCAATTCTACTCAACTTGTTCTCCTTGAGTAGGTATTGGTAGACATTTTTTGTTCATCAAGAAACTCTTAATCTCTTGGACTGGTGTTATCTTCTGGATGTTGTCATAACATCGAGCTGTCTGGGTGTTGAGCAAACACTGAGTTTCAATGTTGGCTTGACACTCCGTCCTAACACTGTCGGTCCAGTCCACATTTGTAGTCAACGCTGCTGTCTAAATTTCTTCACTTGTTGGCACATGTCCATCATTATATTCTTCAATACCTGTGTCATGATTATCATCTACACAAACCCAGTTAAAATTCTCTTTTGTTCTAAGGTTGTTACCATAATCATAAGCAAAATGGCCCCCAACCTTTACATTTATAGCATTGAATCTGTTTGAGATGTGTATCATTATCAGGAGTAGGTTTAGAAGAATATTTAGTCATCTTTTCAGAGAAATCTTTCTTTAAATCAGCAAGAATATTTTTATCACTTAGACTAAGCTTATTAAACTTTTCAATCACAGTTTCATTATAAGCTTGAATTTCTTCTTCATCATCTACTTTTTCAAGATTCATCTCAAATTCTTTCAGTGGGTAAAGTAAAGTATGAAAGTTTAAAGTGTCCATATTCCTAACTTCTTGCATAGCAAACACCTCAAATTTCCTTGAAAGAGTACTCACAACTTTGTACACCAATTGCTTATTAGACAGGGGATCTCCTAAGTTTTGAATTTCACAAGCAATTTCCATGAGTTTCTCAAAATAAGCAGTAATGCTTTCGTCTTCCCCCATTGTTAAATTATCAAATTTGCTAAAAAAACATGCGTAGCTTAGTCTTTTTAGTGCATACATCACCTTCACAATGATTTTGTAAGATATCACAAGCATGCTTTGCAATTGAACAATTTTTAATTAACTTAAACATGTGACAATCAACCAAACTAAATATGGTATTTAGGGATTTTTTTTGAAGAATGCGTTACTTAGCTCAGTTTGAGTCCGCTATGATTTTGGCTTCGGAAAGACCTCATGATCTTCACCTGGAGTACAAATAGGAACTGCATACCCTTCGATCACCATCTTCCAAGCTCGCCAAACCTAATGAATTAATGAGTGCACGAATTATGATCTTCCAATAAGAATAGTTGGATCCATCCAATACAAGCTATCTGTTGTTGTTCAGATTCGTGTTGTCCATCCTTTAATATGAAATCCAAACACCAGTGAAATAGGTGCTTGGCTCTGATACCAATTGAAATTGTTGATTCGGGACTTGATACTTTTCTCACAATGTTAAACTTGATGTTGGTCCAACACTGATCAACTCTTCCAATGTTATGCTAACGCTAGACTTCTCGATGTTATCTTAACACTCGTTAACAACAGTTAACGTTAGCACAAATCTACTTGACAGAGAATACAACACATCGGATAAATAAAGAACACAAGCAGATGTAATTTTAAGAAGATTAAATATTAATATGATCTTCCGAGCCGTAGGCGAAATAACCAAAAAGATTTTAACAAAGATGTTTCTCTCAACTCTCAAGCTCACACTCTCAAGTTGATCGAACTCACCCAATCAATTAAGGATGTAACTCCTTACAAGTAAAGCTCATTAACTATAAAACTTAGACTTAATTTGCTAAACACAAACTTGGAAAAACAAGACAAATACACTCAACTATAATAATTTCCTCACGGGACATTTTTGTTATTGTCTCCATGTCTTTTTCGTGATGCCCAACATGCTTATTTATAATGTAGTCTCCCTTGATGTCCAAGACATGTTGTGCACGTTTTTGGTTGCCATTAGATCTCCTTGTATAACTCTATTTTCGTTCATGGCAAGTCTCCTTTAATCGAAAAAGGTTTCTTTGTCCAAGTTGAAGTCAATGGACATGTTTTCTTCTTTAACTAGAAGTTTTCAATGGAAAAGTTTCCTTATTTGACTAGAAGTCTTCTCAGGTAAGAATCCTTCTCCATCTTGTAGTCTTCTATAAAAAGAATCTTACTGCAAGTAACCTTCTTTCCTTCTTGCAATTCACATGCCTTGATCTTTCCATTGCAACACACATCCTTTCTTCTTTAATTATGGAAAGTTCTTCTTTGGAAACTTCTTATTGAACGACAACTTCTCTTTAAGGAAATAAATCCATCCTTGAAGTCTCTTGACTTGGAGCACATACAAATACCAACTACAACTCGTGGAACTATGTTAGTAAGTGAATAAAGGCAAAACAAAATTATAGCAATAATCCCGAATGTGCAGTGTTCTAGTGTTCAATGTTATCCTAACATTGTCATCACAATGTTACTCTAACATTGACCAGATAACTTGCCAGATAACTTGCACTTTCAGGTACCATTATAACAAAAAATTAGTTCTAATTTTTTGTAGGTACCATTATAATAAAAAATAGTTCTTGTATTCTATTAAGATATTGCAACGAATGTCCATCGAAAAAGCTTGTTGCAAAAGATTCCATGTTCAAATCTTTCGAATTCATTGGATCATTTTCGGGGTTCGAGAATCCCCTCGCACTTCTTCCACTCTGTCCCGAAGAGTAACTAAGACCAATTTAGTCACGTTTCATGTTCCAATATTGAACACTTTCCATTTTTTATTATTCTAAAAAGAGAAGATTATTCTCTTTACTTATCTTTACTTAACATATGCGGATTCAATCACGATCCTATAATACGAACAAGAGATGTATAAACGGGTAAGTACGTGTTTTTAATTGTAAGTTTTGGGTCTATGTGAGCTCAAATGCAGCTCAAAAGACTAGAGTTTCATACTTCCTGCAAGAATGAGTTAGCAGGGTAAAAATGGGAATTAGACTCGGAGAAAGCGGGAATTTAGTTGAAAGGTATTAATCCATGAATGAGTCTGCATTTCAATCACAATTTTGTAGACTTCTTGATAATCTAATTAGCCTTGGACTGAATTCAATTTTTTGTTCATAAAGCACCTCAATGGTTTATGCAGATCATTCAGTTTTTCTAAAACTGTGAATTATAATGAAATAGGTAGCATGTCCAGCATGTCCGAGTTATCGCTACGCATGCTTTTCTCTATGCATAAACCTTTCAAGTCGCACTGAGTTCTTCTTTCTTCATTTCTATGCTTCTACTCTAGTATTAATTACATTAAGAGAGAATATTCCCTTGTGCATTGGCCAACTGGTTTGCTGTACTGAGTGTTGTAACAGATGTCTTTATCTCTTACCTGATTTATATACTATTTCATTGCTTGTTAGGTTGTGATTCTGGTAAATATATGTGATGTTTGTCTTGAGCTTTTTATCGAGTGTCTCCCCGTCGGTATTGAGTTTTCTCTGACTTCACACAAGATCAAGGGGACAAGTCTTGCAGGTCATATGTTTGCAAAGCTAAATATTGCGCAACAAAAGTCTAGACACTATCAGGAGATTTGATATAATTTATGAAAATTTGAACTGAAGCAAAACAATGTTTAGTGTTTGTTCTGAAAAAAAAATGAAAAAAACCTGTGCAAGTTTTGAAAAGAAGGATGGTTTGATGAAGTATCATCTTTGTCAACTATATATATTGATGCATTTTCAGCTTATTTAACTTCAATATAATGGTGGATACGGTGATCAAAGTAAGTTTTACAGTGCTGAAAGTTGCAGAAACATGGACAAGTTTTATATCAAACAAAGATTGCAGGAGTGAAGACGATGACAAAGTTAATGAATCCGAAATTCTATTGATAAAAAAGATGCTTGAAAGAAGGAAATCACGTTCTTATGGATTTTGCTCACAATACCGACTTTTGGCAAGAGATTACATGTGATACAGTACACCTTTGATGCTTTCCTCAAACAGGTGCATGATATATGTTACTGTTCGATCTTTAATATGGAATTCAAAACATTCATTTCTGGCAACATTAGTCACAAATTAAAGTGCAACTTAGATGCTTCCCAAAACAGGACTCAGGTATAGGAGCGCTTGTGGCTGTTCTTGGCTTCTCAAACAAGCTCAGAAGGAGCTTTACTTCTCTTGTGGATGCTTATCAGTTGTCATAGAAGGTCTAGTATTTTCGTTTTATTCATATAATAGTAAACGAATGATAAATTGAAACTCAGATGACAATTTTTTGATTTCAGGTAAAAGAACAAGGGTACAAGCATGTAACTGTAGACCGTTAACCGCACACGTTCAAAAGATGAAGCACAAGCCGCAAATACTATTTTGTGTACTTGGTGAAATCTAAGCATTTAGCATAATAATTTCTAGGAATATCGCGGAATAGGACTCCAAAATATTATTAAAGTTTTTGTAGCTTGTGACCAGAGATTGATTTTGTATTATGGTATATCATCTATTTTTATTCTATACTTGAAAGTTGTAATCATTTCACATTTTAAACTCATAAGTCAAGGTCGTCCTGCAACCTAGCTAATTAGTCAATGTTTGGTTACTTTACGTGTTTCACATTTTAAACTCATAAGTCAAGGTCGTCCTGCAACCTAGCTAATTAGTCAATGTTTGGTTACTTTACGTGCAAAAGGGGTGACCGAGGCCACCAATTTAGACTTGGTTTGAATTTGCCATCTAACGTTAGAAGTCCTGAAGTGAATGGCAATTAAATATTAGGTTGAAGACATGACCGAATCCTATGTATGATAAGAGCACATTACTTTACGATTTTATTCTTTATGATGACGTAACCAACAGAAGATCTGAGCAACATCGGTCCAACAAAGATTCAGGCCTACCTAGCACTAATTAAAACATTGATCCTTAATCGTGGTCCTCAAATAGTATATATGCACCCATGGCCTAGCTATATATCATATATAATTAACGTTGCTTATAGTACTACGAATCGGTCTTACATGTAATTGTAAACGAGAATAATTAGGTACATTTTAGCGTTCTTTATACTTCGATAACGAAGTTTCGTTTCGAGTGTTAATTAATTTATAAATAATATTTAACATTACCACTTCTTTAGTTTACTAAATAAGTGAATCGATACAACAGTTTTAGTTACAAACTTAATTTCACACAATGTCTAGAATAACAAAAAAGAAGAAGAACAGTTCCATATATATTGCTTTGCCATCTTACGTACGTACAACGACCCCACCTTTAACAAAACTCACTGCTCTAGATCATAAGCGAGTTGTCAAATTGATGACGACTTAACAACTGCCAGTACCGGCTACCGGTAAACAATTTTATTCAACTAAGCAACCTTTTATTACTCAGAACATACGTTACATCTTAATTAATTAAATAACTAATTAATGAATTAATCAGCTTTGCCATTGTACCAAAACACACCTTTCCTCTTCACATCTTCATCAGGCACAATGTAAAGACACTCCTTGGCCTCTCTCCACACAGCCATTGGAAGCGAAGTCCCATCGAACTGATAGTATTTTCCCAATATCGGCTTAATAGCATTGGTCGCCTCAGTTGCGTAATAATGTGGAATGATCGGAAACAAATGGTGCACCACGTGCGTATCGTGGATGTGATGTAGCACATGGTTCAAAATCCCGAAATCTCTATCCACCGTAGCCAAAGCCCCTCGTAGCCAATCCCACTCGGAAGAATCGTAATGAGGTATCGAAGCGTGTGTGTGGTGCAAATAAGTAATTGTAACAAGAAAAGCGTTCACAAGGGCTAATGGGACACCGTACACATATAACACGAACACGAGCCCTTTAGCCGCGGCCAAAAAGTATAGCCCGGAAAGCATCGCGAGGACGCCCAAATCCGTTATGAAGATCAAAATGCGCTCATGATCTAAGAAAACGGGACTATATGGATAAAAGTGGGACACGTAGCTGTTGTAGTTTCTTCCAGATAGGTTGAACCATAAGTACAAAGGCCAACCAATGGTCATACGGATAATTATTCTCAGTAATGGTGAGTCGTCTATAAACTGGGCCAATTTTCCCTTTTTGGAGGGCAATTTGGGGACAAATACCTCATCTTTATCGAGGGAGCTAGTATTGGAGTGGTGGCGGCGGTGGCTTAGTTTCCACGAGAAGTAAGGGGTTAGGAGTGCGGAGTGTAGGATTAGGCCAACTACATCATTGAACCATGGGTAGTTGCTAAAGGCGTGGTGGCCGCACTCATGTGCTATGACCCAAATACCCATTAGTACACTCCCGGTGCAAATCCAGTAGAGCGGCCATGCTACGTAAGAGAGAGGGTGAGGGAGGAGATGGAAGTAATTTGTGGCGACGTAATAGAAAAGAGATACGAGGATTAGGTCTTGTACAACGTAGGCCATTGAACGGATTGCGGACCTTTGGAAACAATGAGGCGGGATGGCTTTTTTGAGCTCGCCTAAGGTGAATGGAGGCTTTGCGGCCGGTGCTCGGGGCGTTGATCGGCCTCCCGCACCCATTTTGTTATTTATATATGTACCTGCAAAATTGAAGTAATTTGTATGATGACATGATTTAAAGATTGGAATTGAGACATGTACCTGATCTATAAATATGTGATATGTTTAAGAGAGATTGAACAAACATAACTGCGTGTGCATATTAATGGCTTACCTTTGATGATTCTAGGAAGAGTATCCGCTGATAGTCTGATAATTGAAGAGGATAATAGCTAGCTTTATGAGTTATACAGGTGAAGCTAGTAGTAAGTTATGGGGGTGTTATGCACTTTGCCTTACATTTTATAGAGGGAGAACATGTGTACTAATATATTATATTATATTATTATATATATACAAATGGAAAGATTCGACGCATTCAACGAGTGTTCTAAAAAAGTTGCTATATTAATTTAGGAGAAATTGTATTTGTAGTTAACAACAAAAACTACCCTTCTCTTATTTTGCAAACAAACCTATGTATTATGGTTATTAGCAAAATTACCCGGTGATTTTTGTTAAGTAATTGACAAAAAAACCACGATCCTCAAAAAGTATAGAGAACAGTCCATTTGTGCGCCTCAAAATTGAGAAGACGAGAGGCGCAGAGTGGTAAGACATGTAAGAAGAATCTGTGAGCTAAAAGAACTTCACGAGTGATATATCCTTTGATATGAGTATTTTCCGTATTAGGCCTGCAATGGGCTAGGCCCAGATTTTGCTTATGTCGGGTATCATCCCCGACATATATATCGAATATCATGCCCGATATGGTACAACTCACGTGTTCATCACGTGAGTGGTCCCCGCATTCCGAGGCCTATAAATACCCGCTTCCCGGTAATAAAGGTAAGCTTAAATTATCCATAATTACTGTACATCTATATCGAGCTTTCCTCGATATAAAGTTCGACATCGTACCCGATATATATCACCTGCACCACCTTCGATATATCAAAGAGATCATTCTCGACATAGAAGATTCGATGTTGTCCCCGACATAATCCTCGACGTCAACTCCGATATATCCCCGACATCTTACCTTGCATCCGACGTCAGTTCGAGGTGTTCCAAACCAAGTCTATTCAAGACTAGTATAGCTAGAGTAGGCCTAGTTAACAGTATACTCATTGTAATACTCTTGTAACCGACCCATATATATATATATATATATATATATATATATATATATATATGAGATATTGTCAAACTATTGGCGTTGTTTGTGGGAACACCAAATTCCCGAACGAGGACGTCAAGATGCAACGAAGAATGACTCGCTTGCAGTCCAATAGACCAGTGGTTGACAATTCAATGGCAGAAAGTGCGCCCCCACCACCTATTCATGTCCCAGAACCGGTGGTGGATCATAATGAACCCAAACATCCCTAAGTGCCGAAGGGACCGATCCCTGCACCCGCGACGCCTGCAATTTTAGCACCAGAGATCATAGCGCAAATTAATGCTACTGGATAACCACACTGAATGCGACCTTGGAATCACTACTACCGCGCCTGGACAATAGGGGAGTGGACGATGCACCTCCGTGACCGCATGAATCTAAAACTAGAAGAGCTGAATCACAGCAAAGAGCTGATGAACGTGAGGACACAGGAGATTCCAGAAGAGATTTGCGCCGCCCAAGAACCCGCGGGGTTGAGGGTCAGGATTCGAGGATGGACAGAAGGAACAATCCTAGGAAAATGAAACAATTGGACCGTGAGAAAACATAAGTGAGACGAAGGCTGGCTTTAGCAGAGGGTCGTAGTTTGACACCATTTTCAGATGAGATAGAGTCGGAGGTGCTAGAGAAGGGAGATAAGATCCCTACGATCAAACCGTTTAATGGGAAGAGTGGTCCAGCGGACCATCTCCACTCTGTCGACATCATCTTGAACTTACACAAGTTTTCGTGCAACATCAAAGCGAAGATTTTAGCTACGACCCTTACCGGAGCAGCTTTGGATTGGTTTACCATGCTGGAGGTTCAATCTATAACGGATAATGATCAGATGAGACGGAAGTTCGAGAGCCAATTCTCCAGTCAGAAAAGGATGAGGACCAACATGCATCATCAGAATGCTATGCAGCAAAGGGACAAAGAGAGCTTGATGGATTTCATCAAGAGACTTAACGATGAACTGCTCAAACTGGATGAGCCGTATGGGGATATCGTTCTTATTTTATTCAATGCTACGTCGCACAAGAGGTTTGCACCACAACTTAAGTCACCAACGATAGCTCAGATTAACACGCTTGCATACGACATCATTTACGAGGATAACATGATGGCCACCAAGCAAAGCCCAAACCCCGGTAAGCATTCTGGAAAGGAAAGATACAGGGACAAGTCCCTGAGAAGATACACCCCCCTGAATAGAGTAATTTTGGAGGTATTCGCAGTTGCGTAGAAAAAAACAGTTGGCTCAATGAGCCTAGGAAGCTAAGGAAGAAAAAATGAATGAAGTTCTATGGGAAGTACTGTGAATATCACCGCCAAATGGGACAAGAAACAGAGTATTGCAGTAATTTGAAGAACGAGATCGAGAGGCTCATCAAGGAGGGCAAACTAGTGGAGTTTGTGAGGAACTCAAAGAATGACCGCCAGGGGGATGATGAATCCCGTTCGCCTCGCTCCATCCGAGCGTGGAAGGGCTATTGCAATGCCCCAGTTAGAGGTATGATCAATGTGATCAACGGAGGATCGTTAGGTGCCAATTCATCTCAAGGACGTGAGAGGATTACCTGTCGGATGCAGGTCGGCAAATATATAGGTTACACTACCTCGGTTATGCAAGAGGAATTCTTCGACCAGGAAATTTCATTCACCAAGAGAGATCTGGAGCAGCTCATGACGCAGGCATTTGAGGCCGGTAAACTCGATTGCCCACTAGTTGTCACAATTTATGTAGCTGAGTATCAAATACGCAAGGCCCTGATCGACAATGGTAGCTCCTTCAACATTATCTTTGCCTATGTCTTCGAGAAAATGGTCTTACCCCATAATATGCTGGAGGCGGTCTCGACGCTGCTAACAGGCTTCAGAGGAGGAGAGATAATTCCAATGGGCCAGATCACATTTCCTTACCTCATTCGGTGAGGATCCATGTAGGAGGACAATCATAGTGAAGTGCACCGTGGTTGACCTTTTCTTCCCCTACAATGCTATCATTGGGTGCCCCGCCCTCAATGAAATGAGAGCCGTGGTATCAACCTACCACCAGAAGATGAAATTTTCTACACATGCTGTGACGACTGCGCCTCACGAGCTACACTCCGATCTGAGTTGATTCAGTGGTGGCCAGCCACTTTACCCAATCCAGACTAAAGCGCAACTCATAGGAATGGGTCTCACTTGTTCAGGATCAAAACTATACACCTTTTATAAATTATATTTTGATATATACAACTGAAGTCTTGGTATTACAAATAATGTGACTATTTTAACTGTTATGCACTAGTGCAAAAATACGAATATTCTAAAATGCACGCTTGAACAATTATTCACTTGGTCCATGCTGTCATGTTGATTTTATCCCGAGGAATGGACAGAAGAAACGAGGAATAAGTCTTTAATGACGTAGTGAGATTAATATAAAAGAACTGGTAATGCAAGAATTAACTGTGACCTACTGGATACATTTCGGGAGTGATCTTATCGGTATAAATAGTTCAACTACACAATTTGATGTAGAGATGGTACTGAAGTTTCATAGAATAGTTAATGAACTTGTGCTTAACAATAAACAAATCCAGCCTTATAACTTCTACTATTCTATCTTATACCTCCCGACGAGGAGCGACCTCGCAAACAAGCAAAAGACATGATCAAGTACATGTCGATCAAGCACGCGGGTTACAACCAACTCCTGACCACAAGAAGAGCATAGATAGATGGGTATCAAGCGAAATTACTTAAACCGATAGTCCTTACTGTCCGGCAGTAACTCGACTCAATTTATGGGCCCAAATTCCCAAATGCATCCCAATGGGTATAACAGAAAAACAAATAAGCTAGTAAATCGGATAATATCCGTTGCTCTTTGAGCTACATGTCCCGAACACAGTTCGTTGCTCTTTGCACAGTTCAAGAACCAACATATGAGATTATATCGGAGAATTACCATGATTATGAATCAATATGATTAATAAATGATTGTATATGATTTAAGGTCGAGTAAGAAAATAATGTTATGAGATGAGACACAAAAACAGAAATATGATGAAATATAGATTGTTCGAGTTTTGGTAATGGAGTAGTGACTTTTTTGTCCAAGTTCCTCCGGGCCGGATGCCAAACAGGGCTAGAACAAATCAGAAATGGAACCTCACCTTTACTCGTACGAGGAACCTTGATGTCGTTCATTAGTTCGTCAAACCTTTAACAAATTAGAATAATATTAATCAACTGAATTTATAATTTTTCTACAACAAATATTAGTACTTGTTTTCGAGTTTCGATTTGGTGAAATTGAGAACGTTCTGGTTAAGAATGCTAGTTGTAATGTAAATCTTAGTAAATAACATACAAGCTTAATTTATGCCATTACACAAAACATAAAAATCTTAGACGATGAATTTAAAGAAAAAACCATATGCTTAAATTGAATATCAAACATCTATTGTTTTAACCACCTTATTTATCTCTCAAAATTATCTTAAACAACCATATTTTTTTAAACTTATGACTGTGAGTATTCATGTTTAAGCCATTTCGACGACAAGTAACAATAATAAATAAAGTTTGATTAACTATCCAATTCGATGCATAATCAATCATTAAAAACATATTACTTAACCAACTCTAGGAAAACTCGTCTTTTTAGCCTTTAATCAATTCAAAACTTTTGATAACCACACATCAAATAAGTATCATATGAAGTAACACCTTAAAAGGTCTAACTTATTCAATTATTACTTTATTTTACCTAGTAAGTTTAAAATGCATATCCTTGATTTATAACTTAAATATAAATATATAAACATGAGAAATTTATCAAAACATGTGATAAGTAATGTTTATTATGATAAATAATCTTATTTTATGGTTAGGTCATGAAGTGGCAAGAATATCTTTGTAAGACTTATGAAAATAGTATGTTAAACATGATAAATATACCATTTAAATGCTATAAATAAAATCACAAAAATGTTAATTCATGATTATAAATCATAATAATCTAATTATAACTAATACTATATCATGTTAAATTTATGTGTGTGATAAATACTTGAATTATGATGTTAATCAAACTTATAAATTAGGAAAACAAAGGTTGTGCCAAATAAATTGAAAAATTACCGCAATTTTGGTTTTACCTTTGATCGGACATCCAAATGAACTTGGTTTTCAAATCTTTTTATGGTTTATGGTTTCTAGAATCATGAGAGATGTGGGAATCCAAGATTTTGTGGAAACACAAAGGTTTGCTATGCTAAATAATTCTTGCAACATAAGAGTTGCTATCGGATTTCCTGGCAGCAGTTTACGATTTATGGATTATGCCCTCCTAGATCATATTATTTGAGAAAGATGTCTTCATAAAAAAGATAGAAGACACCAATGAGAGTATGCACCTGAAAATTGGTAGTAAAATAATGTTTCTACTATTTGGTATGATTTTCTAAGGTGCAAAATCGGCATTTCATGCGCAGTAAAATTTTAACGTCTTTTTGGGTAGAAAATGGCAAGAGAAAAATCTGGCTAAATTATTTTTCGAACGAAAACACAAAAATGAACAACTTTTATTTGTAGTTACTTTTGCAGAATCGGATTATTTTGGGCTGTAAAAAATGGTGAATAAGGGTGAGTATTTATAGGCAAAAATAATAGTTTAATCATACTTATTTAGGTCCCACCTTCATTATTTTATAATAAATAAAAAAAATCCGAATTTAATCATGCTCTTAAGGATTTCATGGCTTACCTCATCAAAAAGATGTCATGGCTTACTTCATCAATTGGTTAGTTGCATATCAAGTCCCTCAATTATTTATAATTAAAATTCAAATAGGTATAATTAGATTTCTTTGTTACATACATATTTATTTATGTAATTTTTCTAGATAATTCGATCATCTTGGTTAAGATTTGAAATTGAAATATAAGTTTTAGGATTAGGGACCTATAAAAATAATAAAAGGCTAACTTTTAAATTTAGGGACTAAAATGCAAACTTGTCTAAACATTTATGGTCAAAAATAAAAAAAATTTAAAAGTTCAAGGACTAAAGTATAAATTTATTTTCTTCCTAATTTTTGGGGCGTTACACATGCTGGAATTGGGGAAGTCATAGGAGATCAGGAATAGGGATGGATGTGCTATGTGGCCTCACTGAGACTTCCTAGGATTAGGGAGGCACAAGAAGTAGAAGCAGCCGAGCAGGAATACAGACCAGATACGGAGTAATCACCTTGCTTCCATTGGGAGCCCCGACCTTCAGTTATTTACAGTCTTTTACTATTCCTAGAACAATTGCGTTATGTCTTTTGCACACTTTTAATTCCCTAAATTGTCCCATCATTAAGTTGGACTGTAACTAAAATAGAGGGAACTACGCCGGTCTGATTCCCATATACGAGATACGTAGGCGGGTTGGGATTTACCTGGCCCTCGACCGTTATCCATTGTTAACTCCTAACCTGCAATACTGCATTTCTGAACTTCTGCAGGTACTTATCCTACATGATATGATAATGATGTCCCCCACCATGAGGACAAAATGGAAGATGCCCGAACGGCACGCATAATTTATGATATTGCTCGTGGAATTATCCAAAAATTGTGATATAATATTAATTGTTATTACTGTTGTGAACAAGTTTATTTCACATATCTAGAACAGGTACAACGATATTTCTTGCTTACACACATGAAAGGGCATATCTCTCACACGATGAGATAACACATACAAATGGGAATTCATCTTTTCGATTCCATATTACCAAATGTTCTTCAATATACAAATGTGTTACCTTGTTTGAAAACAGGAAATGTAGAAGACTCTACGAATCCTACGGGATATCGACCACCGATGGGTGGCGAAGACTCTACAAATCCTGTGAGATATCGCCCACCGATGAGTGGAGAAGACTCTGCAAATCCTACGTGATATCGCCCATGATAAGTGGCGCAAAATCTACAAATCCTACGAGATATCGACCGCCGACGAGCAGCGAGAGAATCTACAAATCCCAGGGGATATCGACCACCGACGAGCGGCGAGAGAATCTACAAGTCCTACGGGATCATAACTCCCTTATCCATCATGATAGGCCGGAGAGCACCCGAAAGGGGCAGACGTCTACAATTCCTGGGTCATAACTCCCCTATCCATGATGATAGGAATGAGAGCACCCAGAATAGAATCAACGCACCACCCAAGTCATAACTCCCCTACACACCGATGTAGGCCAGAGAGCATCCAAAGGAGATGTGCGCTCCACGAAAAAGCGATATAACTCTCAGGCAATCTAAAGAGAGAATCTAACAAGATGATAACTCAAGTTACCAAAGTATTAACCTATTATTCCATATCACAAATATTAAATCTCATAGAAAAGCGGAGATACAATACGAAAATTATGCAAATACATAAGGCATAAAGAAATACGCCAACAAGTTTAACCCCTCCCCCTTATTCAGTATTAGTACATGACCAGAATGAGTAACAAGGCGATGCAACGCCAACAGATGAAAACAACATGCTCAGACTAGGCAGGGCCCTTATGCTTCACAAGCTTCAAAAAAAAGATCTGGCTTATTCAAAACAACGTCTGTAGTCTCATCATCTACAAGGGGCAAACCATCCGGGCCACACATGGCATTCAACTCCATGAAATTGAATCTTTCTTTGAACCCTTTCCTAATGGTTATTTGACCTATCAGGGATCGAAATGCTTCCTCCCGCTCAACAATGGCATGCTCTGCAAGTAGCTATTGATAGCTCCCACTTGCCAAGAATTTCTCGGCTCCTCGTAGCAAGACCTCGGGAGACTCATCCTATAGAGACAACACATTAGCCAGAAATCTCAACATGAGAGGATATTGCACATGAAAGACACGCGGACTTACCACCTTCTCCAGAACAACTTGAGCCTTTGCAAGCTCAGACAGCAAATGCTTATACTCCGCCTTTACCTTCACAAGTTTACCTTCGGCCCGGGTGGCGGCCATCTTGCTATTTGAGAGCATGCTCCTTATACTGATCAGCAAGGACTGCCATTTTCTCGTGCCGCGCACAAGCATCATCATATGAATTCTTCATTAGTCGAACTTTGCTTAAAGCCTCCCTCTTCTCAGCCTCAATTTTCTCTAAGGCCATAGGGTTAAAGTCACTTATCTTCTCAATGTCGGCCTCAAGTTGCACAATAATAGCGTGCTTATCCCCTTGAGACTCACTGAAGGTCTTCATTGACGTAGCCTGCAATTTCCCAACCTATAAAATGAACATCATGAATAGAAGGAACTTACGAAAAAACTTGAGCGTAGTAAACAATACGATTCTGGCAACTTACACTCTGAAAAACTTGGATGTTTTGACGCACATTCTGCACCCGTTCAATTTTGGTCAAAAAATGTACCCTAGCTGGCGGAGGAAAGGCCCGCGCCATGCCAAAAACGTCACCAGCCTCCGAAAATTCCATACTTTGGCCCTGACCGCTAGGTCCATGCCTCGAACGCCCTTGATCAGCAGTCGAACGCGGCACGCGGACACCTTTATCTCGAGCCCTCTTTGACCAGCCTATGCAGACTGCAGGCCAATCGGGACAAACGGTCTTATGATAGGTATTCCAACAAAAACTTGAGAAGGGGCTCTTTCCGGTACAACATTTGGAGCAAGACCCTTTCCTTTATCCACATAACTTATAGAAGGACCTTTCTCTTTCACGGCAGCACTTATAGTGGGACGCCCGCTCTTTACCACATCGTCTACAACAAGACCATTGCCTTTATCCGCGACACTAGTCGAATCAGGGGAATCCTCATCTATCGAAATAGGGATCCTCAATAAACCCCCTAAGACCACCTTATCGCCGGAGGATAAAGGTTGTGAGCCGGTCGCGACATTCATAAAAGTCTGATCATTCTCCGCAGAATGACCAATAGAGGCAGAGGTATGTGCGACTCTACCAGCGGAGGAGGGACGAACCTTAGCCTGGCCCACCGAAGAGGGCAACACCTCTGAGGGCCGGACAACTTCCTTGGCCATAGAGACCGATTTTAACAAAGCATCAGCTCCAGCCACATCTCCTACAATATTAAGAATTCTCTAACCACTAGTTTTGGTGACCAAAGGGATAATCTCTGCCACATGGGAGCTAACACCACCAAGCATGGATGTTCCAGTAACGGAAATAGTTTTTTCTTGTTAGCAAAGAGGGTCCAACTACACCCTCCAAGGTTCCAATGTTCACACCAGAATAGGTTGAAGCATCTTCTCTCCTCCCTGTCGAAGCGGCAGCCTCTCGGTCACGACGCTCCTTAATTTTCTGCATAAGAGCACGACATATCGTTCGAAGGTTAAGGACGCAGGTATTGATTTGGCAATAAGTCGTTTTATTTATATATATGCGAGTCTTGGTTACAAGTATGTGATCTAGCAATACAACGAGCCTATCTCAAATCAGATCTACACTACGAGTCTCGTGAGGCTTGGTCCGGAACACCTCAGATATTTGCCTAGATGCCTGGATGGAAGCGGAATATCGGTAAAGAGATCGAATGGATGTCGGTGATCGCCTTCGATGTGACGTCGATGATGACCCCCGATGTGAGATCGGTGATGAAGTGGTATGACGTGTAACATGCATGTGTTATAGTCAAGATGTCGAAGAAGATATCGAAAGGGACATGGGTGATGTATTTCAATATAGCGAGTGGTAGCTAAGGGATAACAAATTACTTCCTTTGGGATCCGGGCACCGCGTATTTATAGACCTCGGGATCTGGGGACCACAGTAACATATCGGTGATGATTACCGATATGACATCGAAAGTGATCCCCGATATGCTCCAAAATGGGCCTGGTTTGGGCCTGGCCCAATATGCGGGAAATGCCCATATCATGTAGTCCCCCAATTTGGGGATTCTTATCTTAGAGATAAGGATTCGCAAATTTTAATTTAAAATTTCTGGGTTACGTGTACCCTTCGTCCCGCCAGTTCAAATGATGGAGATCAAACTTGTGGGGAGTGCACTTGTGATGAACGCCGAGTTTGATGTTCTCGTTTGAATTCTAGTTCCCTTGGTATTTGGGTTCCTTAAAAATTATGATGGGGTTGCCGGGGAAGTTGTTATATTCTCGCGGCTCTTCGCGTAGTAGGGTAGGACATCGGGTCTCAGCTTCGACATGATGTCGAACTGCATATTCGATATGACATCGAAAGTATATTTCGATGTAGTTAAGGCCTCCGTCTATAAGTAGGGCTTGTAAGAGACTCTGAAGTTCATAGTTTTCTGCGTTTTCTCTGTCGTTTAGCGTAACTACATCGGTAAGTATATCGGTAATTATATTCGATATATCCCCCGACGTGTATTTCGATCTCTCTGTTGTAGTTGACTTATTATTGTTTTCTTCAACTGATATTCCCATTATTCTGTAGGTATATTACCTTTGTCTGAGATACTTTGTTAAAAATGGGATTTAGACAATTGATGCTCAAGCTTCAAGCGGATCGTGAAGCTCAGAAAGCTACAGAAATAGCGGTCGTCGCGGTGGCGCCCGAAATAAGGTCTGCGTCTAGCTTTGACCTAAATAATGCAGCTGTTGAGTTTTCGGCAGAGGCTTCGGGAGTCGAGCGATCTCCCCCTATCACTATAGTGCCCGAACGTGTTAACGAAGAACATTTTAGTAATGTTCCCGCCACGGTTGGATCCCTTAGCCAAGACATGCTTGATGTGGTGGGAGGCCCGGATGGTGCGGCCAGCCTCTTGAAGGTGTTGACCTCGAAACAAGGGGGTGTGGCTCCTCAACCTGATGGGGCTGTGGCGAGAGAGAGACCATTTGCGAGGTCTCCTTCCGGTGAATATGTTGCTCCCCATTCTGAATCGTTGGTCAATATTCATTTGAACAAGGACGTTGGAGGTTCAGAATCGAATACCAATGTCAACGTGGGTGATTTTTTGGATGCGCCTTCTACAGCGGGGTCGGGTTCTACACACTCGAGCCCAATTAAGGGAAAAGCGACCATTTCAAGTATGCCCGACAAGGGTAAGGTGCCGCTGCGGGAGCCCTCGACATTGGGGGGCTTTGCCCCTATTTTTCCCGGGATTTCGGTTACGAAAGCTGACGTTGACCTCTCTAGGATATCAGGTAATAAAAGGTCTCGTGAGGGGACTGTCCATCGTATGCACTCGTCTTCGAGCTCGGGTCCTCGGAGGGTGGATGCGGTAAAACCCTCCAAATTAGTAGAATTTCCTGAAGCAGACGCTGTGCGGGGCATGATGCGGGCTTTTCCTCCGCCTGTGAATGTGCGGGTGCTTTCAGAATTTGAGCGGGCCCAGAACATACGTCAGAGCACTCACCTGTTCCAAAGTGTACGTGCCTAAGCACGTCCTTGATTGTTTTCATTTAAATGTTTAGCATAATGTTATGTATTGTATTGTGCAGACGGCCAAGCTGGTGGTCTCGTGTCTAAAGACCATTCGCGAGTCCAAGGGTGACCGTGACGCTGTTCCTGCCGAGCTCGAGGCTGATATCGTGAAGATTGGGGAGTTCAACCCCATGGTGTTGGATAGGTTAGAGGCTGAAAAAGAGGATGCATTGAAGATGTGTCGTATGCTCCGGGGGGAGTACGATTTGTTGAAGGGCAACTTCAAGATATTATTGACTGAGCTCGATCAAGGAAAGGCGCGTGAATCTGCGGTCAACAAAGAGCTGGAAACACTGAAGGCTGAGGTGTCGGCGGTTAAGGCTGCTAACGAACGTCTCTCGTTGGAGCTCTCCGCTGCCAAATCAGCTCCCTTCGACTTGGTATATATCTTGTGTACGGTATCTGTTTCTATTTTCTGTCCTTTTGTATTTAATAGAGTTCAATTTGTAGGAACGTTGTCCTGATCTCCTCCGGGTCGGAGCGAAGAAGTTTATGGAAAGCTCGAGCTTCCGAGACTTGGTTTTGAAGGTTCGGGAGGTAGCCTTTCATGCTTGCGTAGGGCAGGTATTGAAAATTGATGGTTTCAAGGACTCCCTCGAATTGAGCGGGTTGAATCCAAGGCATGATCATCACGACCTGCCAATTGCTGGGCTAGGCGAGGTGGATGAGGGTGCGGCCGACCCTGATGTGTTTTCCGAGATCGTTGAGAAGAAGACTAAAGGGTTCCTGTGGGAGTAGCTATTTGCTGCCCTCGTTGTAACTTGAATTTATCCCTTTCTGTACTATTTCCCGTTCGTAGTTCTGTAACCGAATATTTATTTCTCTGTTATCTTCATAATCTGCGACTCGTCGTGTCCTAGTTGTCTGCTAGCTTGTTGATCTTTATTGTCGTGATGATAGAGTACGCGATATTTCGATGTCTGATTCTGCATTCATTTCGTTCTCGTATTTGATGAGATTTATGGGATTTTCACCCAATAGGCTATTCGCCTAGCTTGATTTATGGGATTTTCGCCCAATAGGCTCTTCACCTAGCTTGATTTATGGGATTTTCACCCAATGGGCTCTTCACCTAGCTTGATTTGTGGGATTTTCACCCAATAGGCTCATCACCTAGCGTAATTTATGGGATTTCCACCCAATAGGCTCTTCACCTAGCTTGATTTATGGGATTTCCACCCAATAGGCTCTTCACATAGCGTAATTTATGGGATTTTCACCCAATAGGCTCTTCACCTAACTTAAAATCGACCCCGTTATCAAAGGGAATTTTTCTTGGACTGGCCCCGTTATCACAGGGAATATTTTTTTTTTGGGTAGGGATGCGTCCCGTTATCACAGGGGTCCCTCTACCGTTGAATTATTTTTGATCGACCCTGTTATCACATGGGATGTTTTTGTGGGTAGGGATGCGTCCCGTTATCACAGGGGTCCCTCTACCGTTGAATTGTTTTTGATCGACCCCGTTATCACAGGGGATATGTTTGTGGGTAGGGATGCGTCCCGTTATCACATGGGCCCCTCTACCGTTGAATTGTTTTTGATCAACCCCGTTATCACAAGGGATATCTTTGTGGGTAGGGATGCGTCCCGTTATCACAGGGGCCCCTCTACCGTTGAATTGTTTTTGATCAACCCCGTTATCACAGGGGATATCTTTGTGGGTAAGGATGCGTCCCGTTATCTTAGGGGTCCCTCTACCATTGAATTGATTTTGATCGACCCCGTTATCACATGGGATATTTTTGTGTTGTGGACGAGGCTTTTCGTTGTCTTTTTGATTATGTCTCTTGGTGACTCTGTCGTCATTGAATATGTAGGTCATTGAGCCCTGTAAAACAGCATAGATAAGAAAAAATTTCGATGTAAACGCTAATACGGAAGCACAAATGTGCCTGTGTTATCTGCGGGATGTTCCCACAATGTGGAAATATAAGTTCATACGAGAGACATCGTTTTCATTGTGCCCCATCGCGCCTATTGTACCCGTTTGTACATGTTTGAATAGAAAATATAGAATAATCTGGGGCAATTCCCCCTGAATCACCCTTTTAATATACTCTACGTCCTCTTCGGACATAGTAATGGGCGATCCTTTGAGCCATGTACCTGTAAGAGGGAGATGTGCTAAACATATAACTAGGGTAACATTCCCCAATTCCTTGTGCCATTTTCTGCACTTCTATAATGTCCGCTTAGGACATATCCCTGCATGAAATATGAGATTGCGCCAAGCAACAAATAAAAAGGTAATAAAGGATAACGGTCGAAGGTTAGGTAAACCTAACCCGGCTACGTATCCCGTTGTATGGGGAATCAGACCGGCGTAGTTCCTCCTGTTTTAAGTTACATGCCGACCCACGAAGGGGTTAAATAAGAGATAACGGTCAAGGGCTAGGTAGACTTAACCCGCCTACGTATCCCGTTGAGTGGGGAATCAGACCGGCGCAGTTCCCCCTGTTTTAAGTTTACAGACCAACCCACGATGGGGCAATGTTTGCGTTGTTCGAACATAATTTAAAAAGTGCGGAAATCTAAAATATTGTTCTGTTTGCTCCTCATGGTAATCACTCCGTGCGCGGAATGTATTCTTGGTGCGGGACTTGTATTTCCTGTCTTCTTCTGATTCTTGGGTGCTTCAGCAAGTCCACATAGCACATCCATCCCTGTTCCTGGTCACCTATAATCTCACCAACTCCTTGAGGCGTCGGGAATTTAATCTTCTGATAATAAATAGAGACCACTGCCCTAATCTGGTTGAGCGCCGGTCGGCCAATAATAGCGTGGTAGGGAAACGGAGTATCGACAATTGTGTATTTTATCGGTGTGACCCAGGTGCGTGGGCTTATGCCAAACATGGTGGGCAATGTAACTTGTCCCAGCGGCACTACTTCTGCTCCACCGAATCCGATCAACGGGGTAGATACCAGCTTTAGCCGGTCCGGGGCGATCCCCATTTGCTCATAGGCCCTTGAGAATATCAGGTTTGCGGATCTTCCGCTATCTACCAACACTTTATGCACCTGATAGCCATCCACATTAATCGCGATAACCAGCGGGCAATCTAGCTTCCCTGCGGTCAAGGCCAATGGACTAAGCTGCTCCAAGTCTTTCTTGGTGAAGGAGATCTCCTGCTCTAGGTATGCCTCCGGCATGATTATGTTGGTGTACCCAACATAGGCTCCACCCTGGAGTCTTCACGTTATGGTTTCTCGTCGTGAGCCGTGTCAGCTCCCAAGCCTCTTCCGTTGATCACATTGATAACGCCTCTGCTCGGGGCATTCACAATGGTCCTCCCTCGCTCCTCGGGTGCCTCAAGCATCTTCTGCTTCCCTCTCCCGGGTGAGTAATCTCTTATAGGGGACGAGGAACGTTCTGCTCCTCTAGCATCCTCTCTGGCGCTCCTAACAAACTCGACTAGTTTCCCTTCTTTGATCAATCTTTCGATTTCGTTCCTCAGATGTGTGCAATCTTCCGTCCTGTGTCCGGGTTGGCGGTGGTACGCGCAGTATTTGCCCGATGACTTCATCCCGGGAGTCTCATTCAATGGCCTGGGTTCCGTCAACCATCTGTTTCTCTTTGCCACGGCCATCACCTCTAGAATACCTCTGTTCAACGGGGTGTACGTTCGTGGGGGCCTTTCCTTATCGCGCTCTCTGTCTGCGTTCCTACTGGAAAACGAACCCTGACGAGTTGCCATTATTTCGTCCTCGTAAACCATTTGGTTGGCAAGCATGTTGATTTGTGCTATGGCGGGCTCCGTTAACTTGATTAGCTCCCCGGCAAACCTACGGTGCGTTGTAACCTTAAACAACATCATCATGACCGGCCCGCCATGCAGCTCATCCACCTTCAATAATTCATTGTTGAACCTCTTCATATAGTCTCGGAGGTTCTCCCTTTCTTTTTGTTGTACAGCGCCGAAGTGTAGCAGGTTGGTCTTCATTCTCTTTTGGCTAGATAATTGGTTCTCAAATTTCTCCCTTAGCTGCTCATAGTCCGTTATGGATCTGGCCTCCAGCCTAGCAAACCAATCCAGTGCAACGCCCGTTAAAGTGGTGGAAAGGGTCTTTGCCTTTATGTTTCTAGAGTAGTTGTGCAGGTTCAGGATGCTATCGACCCGATGGTGATGATCCATAGGATCGCCTCTTCCGTCATGCAGATTGATTGCTGGGATTTTGTCCCCTCTCTGCAATACTTCGGCCTCTATTTTATCCGAAAACGGGGTCTTACTGCGACCCTTCCCATGATTCTGAGTCAACTTCCTTGACAATTCCGCCCTTTCGCGGTCTAGCTGTTCCATCCTTCTTGAGATTACCCGCAATATTTCTACATCCTCGCTCTTTGAACATGCAATCTCGGTGTGGTCGCGACCGCGTTCGATTCTCCGGACTACTTCCGCCCTCTCCCGGTCAAGCCGTTCCATCTTTCTTGCCATTTCTCGATCTAGAGCCCCAGGGTCCCGTCTTTCCACCATGTCGTAAGTAGCGAGCGATATCTCCCTGAAAGAGTCCCCCGTATCCTCATGTTCGTCGCTTTCTTGCCTTGTCCTTCTCTCACCCGCTCCGGATTCATTGGGCCTCGCCCGAATGTCCTTTGCCCTTTGCTCCACCAAACGCGGGAGCAAGGTCTCCAATGTGGAACTCAGCCCTGCTCTCACGGTGGCGTTGATCTGAGCTTGCATCTCCGGGGTTATGGCGGCGGGATGGACGGTGCTTTGTCCCGCGGGCATTGTCTCCTCCTGGCCAGAAAAATCCGCATTTGGCGCTTCGGTCATTGGAATGTCAGCTGCGTGGTTCTCGATGGGCGGACCCTCAGTCTCTTGTTCTGCCGCACTTGGTGCAATAAGTGTAGGACCTGCATTCGTGGCTCGCGGTGGCCTCCCGGGCCCGTGCCTTCGTAGTAACGGCGGGGGATGAAGCTCCCTCTCGGCTTGAGCCATTGTCTGTTCTTGGTCAGTCGGGTGTTGAAGGGTTTGTGTGTCCTCCATCCTGGCGCTCCTAGTCACAACTCCGCTAACTTCGGATCGGGTCCTCCTTCCTTGCATCTCGGCGTCTTTGTCCGGGAACTGGTGTTCCCACAGACGGCGCCACTGATTTGGCAATACAACGAGCCTATCTCAAATCAGACCTACACTACGAGTCTCGTATAGGCTTGGTCCGGAATAGCTCGGATATTCGCCTAGATGCTTAGATGGGAGCAGAATATCGGTAAAGAGATCGAATGGATGTCGGTGATCGCCTTCGATGTGACGTCGAGGATGACCCTCGATGTGAGATCGGTGATGAAGTGGTATGACGTGTAACAAGCGTGTGTTATAGTCAAGATGTCGAAGTAGATATCGAAAGGGACATCGGTGATGTATTTCGATATAGCGAGTGGTAGCTGAGGGATAATAAATTACTTCCTTTGGGATCCGGGCACCGCGTATTTATAGACATCGGGATCTGGGACCACAGTAAAATATCGGTGATGATTACCGATATGACATCGAAAGTGATCCCCGATATGCTCCAAAATGGACCTGGTTTGGGTCTGGCCCAATATGCGGGAAATGCCCATATCAGGTATGCTGAAGGTTATATAATCTGCAAAAATAATGCATTAAATAAACCAGGATAAAAAGAAGCACACATCGAATACCATATCGAAGGATATATCGATACTTATACCAAAATATACGTCGCGTATCCCCGACATACTCACCTGAGGAAGAAATCGATGCGCTAAATGACAAACAAACTCTTCTATATCTCTAGACGCACTACTATTTATAGGGAGAGCCTACAGAGAGGCATTAAATGCAGCATATATATTGAAATTTACATTCCACATAGATGTCGAAAGAACTCAGATATAATAGGAAGTTTACTAAAGAACAGTAATTCAAATGAGAACCTCTGACAATGAGCAAATTGCATTGGGGGTCCGCCAATATTTCTTCACAACCAAATGCAATTCCCTTATCAGATTTCCGTAATTTGAACTGGCGGGACGAGAGGTACTAGAAATCCTAAAACTCAAATTTAATTTGCAAATTATTATCTTTAGATTTTTGTATTGGGCTTGCAATGGGCTAGGCCCAGATCTTACTTATGTCGGGTATCATCCCCGACATATACATCGAATATCATCCCCGATATGGTACAGCTCACGTGTTGATCACGTGAGTGGTCTCCGCATCCCGAGGCCTATAAATACCCGCTTTTTGGCAATCAAGGTATGCTTTAATTATTCGCAATTACTACATCTATATCGAACTTCCCTCGGCATAAAGTTTGACATCGTACCCGATAAATATCACCGATATATATCACCTGCACCACCTTCGATATATCCAGGAGATCATCCTCGACATAGAAGATTCGATGTTGTCTCCGACATAATCCTCGACATCAACTCTGATATATTTCCGACATCTTACCTTGGATCCGACGTCAGTTCGAGGTATTCCGGACCAAGCCTTAGTATAGCTAGAGTAGGTCTAGTTAAAAGTATACTCGTTGTAATACTCTTGCAAGCGACTCATTTATATAATAAGATATTGTCAAACTATCCTTGCTTTGACATTTTTTAAAACTGTTTTCTAGGTTATTTTCCTTCAAATCTTCAAATTAAAATATTTGGAAGATATACATATGGGGCAAAACAGAAAATTAAGTTATGACTAACACATGATAAATCTTTCTAATATTGGGCACAATGATATAATAATACATGACAAATCTTTCTAATATTGGGCACAATGATATAATAATACATGATAAATCTTTCTAATAAAAATAAAGCATGGAGCTTTCCACAAATTAAAACTAAATTATATTAGGGACTGTTTTTGCTATTAACCCATTTTATATGTTTATCGGCATGCATACCCATATGACCAGTATATTGTATAACCCGAGAAACATGCAGACATGGGCATAACAGATTTTCTATCAGATATGAAAATAATTAGATAGAATTCCATGAAAGTATTCTTCGATTTCATGGTAGACTTACACAACTGGATCAACTCAAAAACAGATACCGTTTTATTTATGTATGGGGAATTGCCAAACTTGCCACGTATCTTTCTATTTTTGACGAAAATACTCAATATCTTTTCGGGCTGGAGTTTTGTCGCGTAGCTTATGCACTTCGATGTAAAAAGTGTCTTTTTGCCCTTACTCGGGTGTTGTTTTTTGATGCCAAATCACCGGTCATGTAAGAGTTAAAAAAACCGAGAATTGTTAAATTTCCCCTATATCTTTAACCTTTTAACAAAGATGCTCAATATCTTTTCGGGCTAGAGGTTTGCCCCGTAAGACATGCACTTCGATGCTAGAAGTGCATTTTTGCTCTTATTCGGATTTTTTTGCACACGTGGCTGTCAAATCGTCGCCATGTCGTATATAGCCTTTTTCCTTTATTTTTTATTTTTGCCAAGTCTCGAATTTTGTTTTTTGTATTTTTATTTTAATTTCTAACACATTGCACACAAAAATATCTCCTTAACTATACATATTGTACTCTAAACCACAAAAAAGGCATACATATTTGTTTTGAAAAAAAAAAAAACAAACATGAGTCTTGAAAGTGAAATTTTACATTGTTGGTCCCTTAAAGGAACTACTTATCAAGTTTGGCCTTTTATAGCGCAAATGGCATTTTTTTTTATGTAAAGTGTCTTGTTGGTCCTTTGGGCACTAATTTTGTGATTTTCTCTAGTTTAATTATATTGAAATCACACACACACACACACACATATATATATATATATATATATATATATATATATTATAGAGAGGTTTGATTTTAAGAAGTTAAATGAGGCTATCATAAAATTAGGGGGTGTAATAACAATAATTCAAAAGTTTTAAATGAAAACTGAAAAATTAAACCAAATTAGAAGTCATGTGCACATCACATGTCAAATTTAAGGGTAAATTCATAACTTTGCATCCCAAAAGACCAAAAAGAATCTATACCTAACCAAAAAATGGCATTAACATTATAAAGGACCAAATTTATATATTTGATAAGTAGTTATTTTAAAGAACGAAGAATGCGAAATTCTCGTTGTAAAAGTCCAAACTAAAACAAAGATGCAACAAAGAAAATATGAGTGCAGAACTTGGAGAAAAAATGCTAAACAAAAGCTAAAAATTGGATATATCCAACATGACGACAATTTGGCAGTTATGTGTCCAAAAGACCATGAATAAGGGTAAAAGGTCACTTTTAACATCAAAGTGTAGGACTAATTGGGCCCGAATTTCTTTTGGACATTTTCGTCAAAAGTAAAAAGATATAGGGGATTTAACCATTTACCATTTTTTCAATATCCACCTTAGAAGGCTTCTCTTACATGGCGAGTGACTTGGCAACCACGTGTGCAAAAACTTGAATAAGAGCAAAAAGGAACTTTCAACATCGAAGTGCAGGAGTTACAGGACAAAACTCTGGCCCAAAAAGATATTGGACATTTTCATCAAAAGTTGGAAGATATATGGTAAATTTAACAGGTTCCTCTTTATTTATGAATAAATTAAATAGCCTATCAAAAAATAATTTAAATGACTAATAAGTAGTAAGTTATGAAACCTACATGCCAGACTTTCAAGCTTAGTGCTCTCTATAACCCGCCACAACCCACGAGACATGACTAGGTATGAGATTATGTTATGTCAATTGCACCTTGGTTATTAGTTGGTGACTTTAATGATATATCACATCAACACAAAATACATTAGAGCTGCCCCAAAATGTGGTCTTCCATGACCGGTTTTTGCTTTTGATTGATCGTGTGGCCTTTCGGACATTGGCTGCTCTAGACACTCGTTCACCTAACGAACCGATGCATTGGTCAAGCCTTTATCTGTGAACGCCTGGATCGTTTTTTTGTGAACCTTCCCTGTGTTAATTCTTTTCCCTTGACCCCGGTCCGACACCTTGCATCGCATACCTCCGACCATTCCTATATTCTATCGGAACTTCTATCCTCTAAGCCCTTTCCGGTCCATCCATTTTGTTATTAGAGGGCCTGACACCTTCACCCTAGCTATATTAGGGTTGTAGCACACGTCTGAGATTCTATTGATAGCACATAGCACCATTTCTCTAGTACATGTGGCCGGTTCGCAACAACAACCCGAATATGGAAGATAACACAATACGGTAATCTAGACTCTCAGCTTAACTCTATTAATATCGCACTTTTTAATATTCTGTCCCAATTAACTTCTAATCTGGTGCCCTAAACATTCCTCACAAAACAATCCCTCATTGAGGCTATTGCCCGATGCCTTGCCTAAAAAGAAATTTACTGGGAACATTCATGTGAGCGTTGAATGTCGGACGACGACAACCAACACCAAGTTTTACCACGCCTTCGCATGCACCATTTATTCCAAGTCCCCGTTCATCCATTAGTTTCCTCTCCTACCCATTGCAGCATTACCCCACTCTTCTCTCTAGACCCAGCCCAGTGTTCCCAACTTACCCGACTCGTAGACAACGGTGAAATCTCTGCGGTGACCTTCAACTTCGGTCCTACTAAGGCCTCTGATCCTGATGGGCTGAACGACCGCTTCTTCCAGCACTACTGGAGCAGATCAAACACCACATCGTTACTCTGGTAAACGACTTCTTCACTGGCGGGGACATATCCTTGGTATTAACCATACCACCATTGTCTTGATTCCCCAAAGGGAACACCCACAGCTCTCGCACCACTTCCAACCAATTAGTCTTTGTAATGTCAGTTACGAAATCATATCCAAGCTTTTGGTTACACGACCCCACCCCATCATGGACTCCCTAATCTCCCGATATTAGAACGCCTTTTGTTCCCCATCGCAACATATCAGACAATGTTCTGGTTGCCCATGAGTTGCTTTACACGATAAACAACCACCGATGCTGTTGACGAGGTCTCATGGCCATTAAAATCGATATGGACAAGGCCTACGATCACATCAACTGGTTTATTGAATTCACACTAACTTAACTCCACTCCCCTCCACCTTTATCGGGTGGATCATAGAATGTGTTAAAATAATGGAATTCAATGTGACCATCAATGGAGCGTGGTTTTTAAGTTGGCACCCCTCTAGGGGCCTTCGTTACGGATATCCCTTATCCCTGCAGATGTTCATCATCTATATGAATCTCTTCATTATCGCCTTTGTTCGAGCTATCGAATATGGGAATTTCTTGGCTGCCTGCGCCTAGTCGGCTCGACCCTCCTATTTCCATACTTAGCTTCACGGATGACTGTTTCATTTTCTACCAGGACCACCATGGCACCCTTTAACCCCCCCCCCCTACAATTTTTTAATCCCTTCCATGCCACGGAAGGTCCGGAAGTGAGCAACGAAAAATCCTTGGTTTTCTTCTCCCATAACATTCTAGCTAGTCGACATCGAGGGATTCTCTAGCTCTTCACCATAGAACCAATGTCCATCCATGACAAGTACCCTGCCCGAGCTTCTTTGATCCTATCATCGAACGCTTTACTCTACGCATCGGAGCATGGTATATTTGGTACCTTTCTTATACTGGCTGTCGTATTATCATTCAATCTACACTCCAATCCACCCCATAGTACACGATGAGCATGTTCTGCCTGCCCCGTAGCATTCTCACGACTTTAACCAAGTTATCCAAGTCCTTCATCTAAAATGGTGACGTTTTAGGCGAATGGGGCCCATTTGGTTGCACTCTGTCTGCTCCCCCCAGCAGGGTGGGCTGGGATTCCGCCACCTTGAGCAATTTAATGATTCCTTAATGCTCAGGCTCGGGTGGCGACTGCTGCACAACCCTGCCTCAGTCTGGACTTGGGTAAAGCACGTTAAATAATTTCCCCACCGAAGCCTATTTATAGCTTATACGCCATGCATCTAGCCCTATTCGGACTTGAAAGTCTGTGTCCAAACTCTTCGTGACCTACTCCTTGAGATGAGATGGGTGGTCAGAAACGAGGTCTCAACTTTTGGCTTTCACATTGGCTTGGTCCATTCACTATATCCGACTATGTTCTAGCCATTCCTTTTCACCTCCTTATCCTTACTGTTCAGGACAACATCTGCCCTTAAGACACGGGACTTGTCGATTGTGGCCTTCCACTCTCGTGCCACATTGCAGATAGTATATGCAAAATTCTGCTCCCCGTAGTTGACTTCCTTGATGTCAGTTGCTAGACCACAAAAGTTCAGAAATTAGGAAAAAACTCTCGAATGGATAAGGAAGAAAGCACCCCTCGCCCTGAACCACCACCCACCTCTACTTTCTTCCCCACCTCCCCCACAAATCACCACTCGCCACCATCCCCACAAAACCACATGAGTTGGCGTCTTCGATACCGATTGCCTCCTCGCTCATGAGTCTTCGCCTCCTCACCACATTCCTATCGCCATATCCACCTACCTCCACCCTATCGATCACTTTCACGCTCGCGGATATGCATTACCTAAGCCAACCGAGGAAGGAATCCCTAATTGTGAAAATGGTGGCCATCACTCGATTGATCTCTGATCTGGCCACCAAACTTCAACGACTTTGGAGAGTATCCCAACCAATAGAGATCATATATATTGGCAGGGGAGCACATGTGGCTCGTTTGTGCAACATGGAGGATTATTCAATAGCTCTGGCGGGTGGACCGTGGTTCCTTCTTAACCACTATCTAGTTATCCGCCAGTGGCGTCTGAACTTCTCACCCTCTGTCACTCCCCGTGCAAAATATGTACATGGATACAACTCTCTGGCCTCCCTTTGAAAACAGTGATTTTCATGCCCTCTTTCGCATTGTGGTTTTGTTTGGACGCCCAATAAAGATTGATACGCACACTACCTCTCGAGCCCTCACACGTTATGCTAAAATTTGTGTTGAAGCCAACAAGACCAACCCTGCACCTACTTATATCCATATTAACCGATTCTGTCAGGAGTTCGTCTACAAACTTAAGGTAGATTTTTGCCTTTATTGAGGCTATTTGGCCCGTACGCGCCCCAACTGAGCTGCAACAGTCGCTCCGGCAACACATACCCCACCTAATGCTTTTCGTGCCCCCTCGTAGCCTGAATGGCACTCTGTGACCAAGCGTCTATCATCCCATCATCCCAACGGCCTGACATCTCCCTCCTCTTCACCCTTTACATCCTTGGAGCCAGTCCTCGCCCAAGGTAACCCAACTTCAGACCAAGATAATCCTTTGAGGCCAATTCCACATCCTACTTGACCATTTGGACGCCCACACCCTGTCTGGCTTCTAAACACCTATAGACCCACCATAAATTATCCACACAAAGAAGGCGGCTGCAACTGGATCCCAACGCCACTTCCAAAATCCATTTTTGAGTTCGTACCACTCCAAAATCTTTGACCGGCCAGAAGCGCACATAACAACGTGGGGGGTAGCCATACCACGTCAATAACATTGTATGATATGACGCTATGCAACACCAAATCACCAGTGGAAAGACCCGCAGGTGAATGCATGGCCCCAATTAGACACGTTCCCAAAGTGATGACACATGTCGTGCAGGCATGGCGATCCTATCCGCCACACCCACAACGGACCCCCACGGGGCACCACATTGGACTGGATTGACAACGGGTCACTCGCCGGTGACACGTGGTTGAATGAGGGACACATGGCGGGCATGCCCACAATGCATCCCTCGGTGCCACCATATGTCTACGTGGGCCCGTGTGACCACACCCCTTCTTCCATTCCTAGCTACCCCCACCCTATAACTCCCCTCCCCCATCAATTTCCTCGCCCCACGTCTCCCCTCCGTCCCTATTTCCCTCTCCAAAGATTGCCTCCCCTACACCACACCACCTTCCCAAAAACCACATGTCCCTCTCGGTCACTACCCACTCCGTCACTCCCATCTCTACCCTCGCTGCTACCCCTTTAAACACCACCACATCAGCCACCGCCACCTACCCCAACCCACACCTCAATCCATCACCGCCACCAGTGCTACCATCACCTTCCACGACCACCCTCCCCCCTTCTCCACTACCAACCATCGACCCGCTTTCTGACAACACCCAATCGTTACACCACCAACTTACCCCACTCAACCATGGAGCCCCTAACATCGAACCTCTGCCCCACCAAAACTATCAGGGGAAATAACAAGCCTGGAGGATCCGTATGCGTACTTAGCTACAAAAAGATTTGGAATAACATCCGAGAATCCACCGGCAATCCACCACTACATGCCACGAAATTTTTCCATAGCCAAGGGATCGGTACTCCAAGATCGCTACCAGCAGAATCACTTGGAAGCCCTGAGGGAGATGATCACATTGGCGCATACGACATCTACCTCCCTTTACCCGATGTCGGTCTCGTTTGTTGCCATGCTAGATTACTCTTCTGTTGGCCCTATTCATGCACCTCATTCCACATCTAGGACTACCACCATTACTTTGTGGACCACTCTCAAACATCTAATACAACTCTTAAATAATTAGCAACACAACAACTATGTCGTCACCCTCATTGGTGGTGCAACCTGCAAATGGGCCACTGATCCGGAACCTCCCCTAGTTACCCAACAACCTCGACTGTCTAGTTTCACTACTATTGCCTCTTCTACTGCGTATAATTAGCTAGAACGTGTGCAGAGCTAGTCGAGTGGGAATCTTGTTAGCTGTTCAAGACATGATCCATCAATAAAATCTTACCATCCTCATCTTGATGAAAATCCATTATCGCAGAGAGCGGGCGACCAATATTGTCAGCCAACTACCATTCGATTGACGTGTCATGATCCTGCCCCTTGAATTTTCTAGAGGCATCTGGGTACCGTACCACGTGCAAAGGTAACTGTTTGTATGCTCGGAAAAAAAAACCTCGATTAACATATATGGAGGTAACATTCCACTCCGACCACACATTCTTGCTTAGTGTCGTGTACAATCCTACCCACCCATCATGTCAAGACAAGGTATGGTCTTCTCTCTCCTCCTTTCGTTGTATTGTTACCTTGCCTGGGCTATTAGTCAGGTGTCAATCTTATTCCCCACCTCAGTCGCATCGAATCCCTTGTCGTTACCATCATTGGGCATTAGGTGATTTGGCGTGCCCTCAACAAACTTATCATCTTCCATAAATGATCTCGGCCCCTGACATTAGCGCGTACATCACGAATGTTCTACACGAGCTACCCATTTCCCCTATGAGTTACCTAAAACACACAACTTATCACTTAAATGGACCCCCCTTCTGAGAGGTTTATAAAACTTAATTGTGATGGAACTTCCCTAGGGAATCCAGGACCTGCAGGTCTAAGAGGTGTGTTACTGTTGTGCAACGAAAAATTCATAACCTCAACAAGAATTGAGAAACACACACAATCAAAAGGGTTAAATAACAATCAGCACAAAAGACATAATTTGTTTACCCAGTTCAATTATTTAGATGTCTGGGGCGATCCTAGCTAGGACCTTTCACTATGAGGATGATGAGCAATTTACGATTACAAATAAGATACAATTGTGCCTCACAGGTTAAGAAAAATCTCTCACAATGACTCTTAATCTCACAAGCGTTTTTCTCTCTTAGTTTTGTCTCTCCCTATATCTACAGTGCCCAACAAAATGTCAAAAATGCAGATTTATGGCTGCTAGGGCATCATAATCGAGATGGGCCAAATCTGGGCCAAAAACTATGCTTTGCGATGCGCTATAACGCAACCCCCATAGCGCAACTCCATATCGCAAATCTCTGGTCAGATAGCGTGCTTAAAGCGCGATGCGCCATAGCGCAACTCTCTGGTCATATAGCACGCGTGAAGCGCGATACGTCATAGCGCAACTCCCATAGCGCCACTTTATATTCTTCGTTATTACCGCTGTTAGAACTCCGGTTTTCAGTTTCAGTACACCGTCTTCATTGTTCAGGCTCCACAATCCTATCAATCTCCCATTAGGAGACTGAATTTCCAGGACTGCTCCCACGAACCAAGACCTCTATCACATTCATCAATGCCATCATCATAAGCCATCATCATAGAAATGCACCATCTCTTAAATCGCCAATCCTCAAATTTCCTCTAATACCAAAGCCAGTTGAAGCCACGCACAATTTCAACTTCTCTAAGGTCACAACCTTAGTTAACATATTTGCAGAATTTATGTACCTCGAATCTTCACAAGCTACAAAATATTCATCTCCAAGAGATACCGTATGTACTTCAACTCAATATGCTTTGTCCTCGTATGAAACACCATATTCTTCGCCAAGAAAATATCACTGTGACTATCGCAGTAGAGAGTGTTATTACTCTGCCCTTTTCCCAATTCACTGAGAATACCTTGCAACCACACCATCTCATTGCTGGCTTCTGTTATCACTACGTACTCAAATTCAGTACTAGATAATGCCACAATCTTCTACAACTTTAAACCCCAAGAATTTGCAGTACCACACAAAGTAAACACATACCCCGTAGTACTCTTCCTCCTATCAAGATCACCTACCAAATTAGCATCAACATAGCCACATAGATTTGTGATCGATCCTCCAAAACACAATGCCATGTCTTTAGTACCCTTAAGTACCTCAAAATCCACTTTACTGCTTCCCACTGTTGTTTCCCCTGATTGCTCATGTATTTGCTCACAACTCCAATTGCATGTACAATGTCTGGCCTCGTTTACACCATTGCATACATAATACTGCCCACTGCCGACGCATACGCAGTCTTCATCATTTCAGCAACCTCTCATTTACTGCTAGGCGACTCCTTCTTAGATAGTTTGAATTGACTACCCAAATGAGTACTTACCGGCTTTGCACCATCCATGCTGAATCTCTTAAGAACCTTCCAATATATTCAGCATGCGAATGATACAACTTCCCCGAACCCTTGTCCCGTGAAATACTCATGCCCAAGATCTGCTTTGCCTCGCCAAGGTCTTTCATAGAAAACCATTCAGAGAATTGTATCTTCAACTTGTTAACCTCTTCAACACAAGTACCTGCTATCAACATATCATCAGTGTACATTAGTAATATAATGAAAGAGATGTTGAACCTCATGAAATATCAACAATGATCAACTTGCACCTACTAAATTTAATATCATGCATGAAACCATCAAAAATTCATGTACCACTGGTGTGGAGCTTGTTTAAGGCCATACAAACTCTTCTCTAGTTTGCAAACAAGCTCAGTGTTACCTTCAACCAAGAAACCCTCTGGTTACTTCATATAGATGTCTTCTTCAAGGTCACCATGAAGAAACGTCGTTTTGACATCCATTTGTTCTCGCAATAAATTCTCCACCGCAACTATACTTAGATCCATTCTAATAGTCGCCAGCTTCACTACCAAAGAAAATATATCCGTGTAATCAACGCCCTCCTTTTGTTGAAAGCCATTCACACCCAATCTTGCTTTGTAACACTTGCTTTCATCGACTTTTTTTTTTTAATTTTGTACACCCATTTATTATGCAGGGCCTTATTTCCCTTAAGAATCTTTACGAGTTCGCATGTGTTATTTGCCTTCAAGGAATTCATCTCATCTTCCATGGAAAACTCCCACTTGCTCGAATCAACACTCTTCATTGCTTCTGCATAACTCTCTGACCCGCCTCCTCTTCATCTGAATTTGGCACATCCAATTCCACAACACCCGGTTTATCATCCCAACCGTCATCACTGCAGATCATTGGTGCACCCAATCTATCTTTGTACAACACATGCTCATTAAATATGACATCTTGACTACATATAACTTTCCAATTTTGATCATCCCAAAATCTATAACCATAATCATCACCATCATATCCAATAAATTTACACTTCACCGATTTAGCATCCAACTTACTTCTAGCAGCAGCATCAATATGAACATATGACACACAACCAAATACTCGCAAATATGACATGTTTACCTCCTTGCCACTCCAAGCCTCCTCTGGAATACCATACTCTAGTGGAACGGATGGTCCTCGGTTGATCAGGAATATTGCAATATCAACTGCATACGCCCAAAACCCCTTTAATCTCATGCATCTAGGCCTCTAATTCAGTGTTATGTGCATACGCTCTGCAACCCCATTTTGTTGAGGGGTTCCCTTAACCCTCTTCTCCATGCGAATGCCGTTCTCTTCACAATATTGTTTGAACTCTGATTTATGCTACAAGAAATACACCCATATCTTTCTCGTAGCGTCATCGATGAAAGCCATGTAATAAAATGCTCCACCAAGGGATGTGACTACTGCCCGATCCCCATAAGTCACTATGTACCAACTCCAACTTCTGCTTCTTCAGAGTTCTACCACTTATTGAGAAACCGACTCTCTTCTGTTTCCCGAATACACAGTCTTCACATATACCTATGTCAACTGTCTGCAAGTATGGTAGCTTACCCTTAGAACACATAATCTTCATCACTTTCTCGCTCATGTGGCCAAGTTGATAATGCCACAAAGCAGCGTCACCATTTGCTCCCGCAACAACAATGTTATCTTTCTCCGTTGTAGTTATATAAAACGTACCTCTCTTCAAACCCCAAGCTAACACAATAGCTCCATTGGATATTTTTCATGCACACGAACCAAAGGATAGATGATACCCATTATCATTTAATTGCCCAACGGAGATAAGATTTCTCCTCAGGCTAGGAATATGCCTCACGTTCCGTAGCATCTACATGCCTCCATTGTGTGACTTGATTTGAACATTTCCTTTCCCACGACCTTCAAGGGCTTGTTATCTGCAAGATAAACTGTCCAGAGATCTCCGACAACATAATTCGCCAACACTGTTATCTGGACATGATGAAATACGCTCCAGAATCCAAGACCCACGACTCCATTGGACTACATACACTCAATATTAATGCTTCATCAATATTATCGATGGCTACGTTTGTTGAGTTTTCATCCTTCTTCAGTGCTCAACAATCAGCTTTGTAATGACCCTTCTTTCCATAATTCCAACACTCATCTGAACTCTTGTCCTTCTTTGACTTTCTCAATTTTGATCTACCCCAATTAGAATTTGAACCCCGTTGTTTTGATCTACCTCTATCCTCCGTGCTCAGAACTGATCTTGAAGAATTCCTTCACGAACTACCCAACTCCTTCATGCGAATTTCCTCACTGACAATCAGGTCTCTCACTTCGTCATACTTCAAATTCGCCTTCCCGATTGATGCGCTAACGGGCGTGACCGTTCCGCTTCAACTCTATGGCAAAGAGGACAACAAAATCAAGGCTTTGACTTCGTTGCCAAAATCATTTCCAACCGAGTTCAACCTTGACAAAAAAAAAGTTAAACTCATTAAGATGATCTGACGCCACCGTGTTCTCTGTCATCTTCAAGTAGACCAAACGCCGCATTAGATGGACTTTGTTGGCTGCTGATGGTTTCTCGTACATGTATGCAATAACCTTCGGTATCCTCTTCGTGGTTGTTTCCTTCGTGGTGTGGAACGCCACGTTTTTCTACAAAGTCAACCAAACCACGCTCATCGCCTTTCTATCAAGAACCTTCCAGTCTGCATCTGACATCTTGTTCGGTTTGTCATTCAATGGTTTTCATAGATCTTTACCATATAGTAAATCCTCCACCTGCATCCGCCATAACTCATAATCCAACCCATCAAACTTCTTGATTTGAATTTTACCTCCATCCATCATACAATTCCCACTGAATTGTACCGTTCCGCAAAACCCGATGCTTTGGTACCACTTGTTGCACATCGGAAAATTCAAAACCACAACAAGAATAGAGAAATACGCACAATCGAAAGCGATAAATAACAATTAGCACACAAGACACAATTTATTTACTAGTTCGACTATGTCTACGTCTAGTGGTGATCCAAGCCAGGAATTTGCACTATGACGTTGACAAGTGATTTACGATTACAAAAAAGATACAATCGTGCCTTACAGATTAAGAACAATCTCTCACAATCACTCTTAATCTCACAAGTGTTTCTCTCTCTCTCTCTCTCTCTCTCTCTCTCTCTCTCTCTCTCTCTCTCTCTATATATATATATATATATATATATATATATATATATGGTTACTAGGGCATCAGAATTGAGATGGGCCGAAATTAGGCCAAAACTTGTGCTGCACGATCAGCTGTGCGATGCGCTATACTGCAAAGCGCAATGAGCTATAACGCAACTCTGTGGTCATATAGAGTGCCTGAAGCACGATTTGCCATAGCCAACTCTCTTGTCACATAGCGCGTCTGAAGCGCCATGCACCATAGCGCAACTCTCGTAGCGCCACTTTATTTTCTTCGTTCTTACTGCTGTTAGAATTCCAATCTTCAGTTTTAGCACACCGTCTTCGTTGTTCACGCTTCACAATCCTAACAGTTACGTGATTGCGCATGTACAATAGTTAGTGCTTTTTTCGAGGCTGCTGGAACCTGCACTAACTCTACGGCCGAACTCCGGGCTATTCGTTAGGGAGTGCTTTTTGCCTTATAACTTTCAGTTTCTAAACTTATTATTAAAACTAATTCTAAGTTTATCTTTCAAAGCCTGACCCGGACATGGAGCCCTATGAGCCCGGCCGCAATGCAACATTTCCTTTAGAAGGTATGGAGGAGGTAAAGTTGATTCAGTCAACTAGCCATCTCATGTGTATATATATATATATATATTAGAGAGAGAGACGCACAATTTTGCAGACGGACTGGCCCAATGGGGATCCAGCCGCCCTGGGTTGACTGTCCGACACAACCACCATTCTATGCAACTTAGCCTTGTTGCTTGCCAATGATGGAAACCCTTGCCTTGCATGATATTAGTTGTACATTTTGCGCCTATCGTGCTAGAACCCATCTAGCACCTTTTTGTACATGCTACATCCTTTTGTACATTACATGGCCTCTACCTACATAAATAAATAAATCTACGTGTTTTGTTAAAAATAAATAAATTTGCGGTTGAGTCCTAGTCAGTGCACGTACGCTAGCAGCGAAACTTTTTAATTGAAATTTAAATGTTTACCACCGTGTTTAAACTTATTATCATTCGTGGCGTATTATTATTAGGACGAATTATCAAAAATGCCCGCTAACTTTTGCCTTTAATCCTAAATGCCCGTTATTTCCAAACCTGTTGAAAATGCCCGTTAAATTTTAAATTTTCTAACAAAAATGCCCGATTTTAAAAATTCGAACTTTTTATCCGACGTGGCATCCGAATCAAAGAGACGCACTGCTGAATCAAAAAGTCGCGTTTTAAAATTCGGGCATTTTTGGTAGAATTTTAAAAGATACAGGACATTTTTAGCATTTTTTTTTCAGACAAAATAAGTTTTTTTGTGCTTATTTTCATTTCGGGCATTTTTAGTAGAAATTTAAAAAGATACATGATATTTTTAGCATGTTGGGAAACAACGGGCTTTAGAATTAAAGGCAAAAGTTAGCGGCCATTTTTTATAATTCGTCCTTATTATTACCCTAGTCAGTACTTTGATCTATGGGCCAATTAAATGACAATTAATCACTCGGATAATAAAAACTTTCTACATCACATTGTTTACGTGTCCTACTATCATGATCTTTTAACTATTTGTCGTTTTAATGTATTTTCTCCAATAATTTAATTTAACTGTTTGTCGTGTTAGTTAATGTTGGGGAAAATGCATAAACCCCATGTGTTAACGAAAATCTACACGAAACTTTCTTGTATTATTTTCTTTGTAAGAAACTCTCTCGTGTTTGCATAAAACTTCCACAAAATCCCCTTTACATAATTTCTATTGCACAAAACTCCCTCGTATTTTCAAACCCTCTTACTAAATCTGAATTGTCCATATTACCCTCTTAACAAGAGGTGGTATATAATGCACTGATTGTTAAAATATGAAGGGATTTAGTGCAGGTTTTTAATAATATAAGGGGGTTTTGGTGCAAGATTTTTAAATACAGAGGGTCTACACTAAAAGAATAACACGATGGAGTTTCACTAAAAGAATAAGGCAGAAAATCTAAAAATGCTCGTTATCTTTGCCTCACTTGAGTTTTTGTCCTTTACCTATTTTTTCGGTTAAAATGCCCGCTATCTTTTCTTAATCTGCCCGATTGACTAATTAGGGCATTTTTGATGCCACGTCGTCAAAACCCGCCTACGTGGCAAAATATGCCCTGCCACGTGGAATAAATTAAAAAAAAACTCGAAAAAAATCTATTTTATAAATTTGAATATTAAAATATTAATTTTTAATAAACTAATAAAAATTATTAAAATAACAAAAAAATGAAAAAAAAAAAGATCGTCTCCCCCTCCCCCCCCCCCCCCCCCCCCAGCCCACCACCACCTCCACTGCACCGTCGCCGCACCCACACCTCCACCCCCACCACTGCCCGCCTCCGTTAAACAAGACACAACCCTATGGACTCCCACTCCGCTCCTAAAAGTCTCCCCCGCCGCCGTTGAATCTCTCTTCCACGTCGCCATCGACGTCTCCGATTTGCCGGAGCTCGCCGCGTCTCACACCAAAGCCGGTCAGTACTTGCAGAAGTGAGGTGGCGATCTGCAGTAAATTGACGATCGATCTGCAGTGAATTGAAAGTCGATCTGCGGCGACGGTGCAGTGGAGGTGGTGGTGGGTCTACGGCGGCGGTGCAAAGGAGGTGATGGGGGCGGGGGGTGTTGGGGGTTAAGAACAGGGGGTATTTTCTTTTATTTTTTTAATTTTATTTTTCTATTTTTTTTATAAATTTTATTAGTTATTAAAATTAATATTTTAAAATTCAAAATTATAATATAAGTTTTTTTATAATATAGTTAACTATAAAAAAAAATATAATCCACATGTGAGGGCAAATTTTGCCACGTATGCGGGTTTTAGCGATGTGGCATCAAAAATGCCTTAGTTAGTCCATCGGGCATATTAAGAAAAGATAGCGGGTATTTTAACCGGAAAAAAAAATAAAGGGCAAAAACTCAAGTAAGACAAAGATAACGGACATTTTTAGATTTTTTGCCAAAAAAATAACACAATGGAGTTTGTTGCATTTTTTATGAGGTGAGTTCTGTGCATTTGTCCCTGTTCTAATAAATTATTGTCCCTGTTCTAATAAATTATTATGCTACGTACATTTAGTCTTTATTCAAAAGCTGGAGACAATACGTTATGTAAAATAATGCACAAAAAATGACTAACTTCTATCAGGTTCAATTGGCTCATGGTATGCACGTGCAATGGTTCCAAGAATCAATATTTTTGCTTTACTTTTATTACATTCGTTTAGTAAGAATTTATATTCATTAAGAAATGCATAAACTGCAAATAGTCATGTTTGTCGCTGAGTACACGCTAATAGATTTGTTAAACTATTCAGGACTTAGTTTCGTCAACTTAAATAATCTAGTAGTAATTGGTACATCACAATATAATCTGGACTCCGCTAAACGTCACATACCTATGTCTTTTGTTACTTGTCTTCGATCGCAGAAAACGCAAATTTTGCGACGTCTGTTGTGAAAGATAAGAGAAAAGAATCTAATCAACTGTCTTATCTCTTTATGTGAATAATTGGCGGGCGCCAACCACATATGGCTGTCGCTTTTTGACTAGCGTCTTTATATTATGAGTTAGAAAAATTTGTACGTAGTACACTACAAGAAAACGGGGCTTTTCCCGACCGCAGCTCGGGTCGGGAACAGCCCTCCTGCGGTCGGGAAAAGCCCATTCCCGACCGCAGGGCGGTCGCGAAGCTGCGGTCGGATAAAGTCTGGTCGGAAATACATTCCCGACCGCAATCGGTCGGCAATACTTTTCCCGACCACAAAATATCGACCGGAGCCCGGTCATAACATTCCCGACCGCAATTTGGTCGAGAAACCATTCCCGACCGCAGGTTGGTCGGGATAATACCCGTCCGCCACGCGGTCGGGAGATTATTACCGACCAGAATCTGGTCGGGTTGCAGCCCGGTTGCAAAACCGGGCTACGGGCCAGCGTCCGACCACATGGCGGTCGGGAGTAATATTCCCGACTGCAATTTGGTCGAGAAACCATCCCGTATATATTTTAAATAATTTGCATTTCCCGGCCAACACGTGGTCGGGAACTACAAGAAATCTCGACCGCCGATTGGTCAAAAATAATATTCAAAGATTCCCGACCACTTTGTGGTCGGAAGTAATATTCATACTTTCCCGACCGGTGTGCGGTCGGGAGTAATATTCATACTCTCCCGACCGGTGTGCGGTCGGGAGTAATATTCATAGAATTAAAAAAAATAATATTCCGGTAAAAATTACCGGAATATTATATTTTATATGTAGCCCAATCTATATGCTCAATATAATTTAATGTTTCTTTATTATATATATTGTTTCAAAGAAAAATAGAATAAAATTGTTTGAAAGAAAAATGAAATAAAAGTGTTTGAAAGAAAAATGAAATAAAAGTGTTTGAAGAAATGAAATAAAAGTGTTTGAAGAAAATGAAATAAAAGTCTATGAAGAAAAAGAAAGAAAGGAAAGAAAAGTGTTTGAAGAAAAAGAAAGAAAGGTGTTTGAAGGAAAAGAAAGAAAAAAGTGTTTGAAGAAAAAGAAAGAAAAGTGTTTGAAGAAATAAAAGAAAAAGTGTTTGGAGAAAAAGAAAGATAGGTGTTTCAACAAATAAATGAAAAAGTGTTTGGTGAAAAAATTGTGTGGAGTGATGGCAATGGGGTATGGTTTATTTATAAGGTTTGTGGGATTGGTTTTGATTGGTGGGATGTGAGTGGCGCGGATCATGGTTTGAGTCGTTGGATTGTTTTGGTTAATGAACGGATGAGATTGGATTTTGTTTTGTTGAAAAATTTAAATTTTTGGCGGCCCCGCCAAAACTTTTAACGGTTCCGACCGGCCTGCGGTCGGGACAATTATTTTGCCCAGAAACACACCGATGAATATTATTCCCGACCGCAGGGTGGTCGAGAATCATATGAATATTACTCCCGACCGAACGCCGGTCGGGAATGATAAATTTTTTATTTTTTAAAAATTATTATTGAGCTATAATAATACTAGTTTAATGTTTATTTGAGTTAAAAAATTAATAATTATTTGTTAAATAATATTATGTCGGGGTAACTTTGAGTTTTACGTGTATATCTATGTATATATATCTATATATATTAATTAGTCGTGTGTATATCTATCTATCTATATATATCTATCTATCTATATATCTATCTACCTATATATAGGAATCAACAATTGTTGTAATCGTTAGTGATAAGTAAAGATAAGCCACTTGTGTTATTGAACACATTTGTTAATTAGAGGTATACACATATATATATAACTAAATTATGAGATGATGATTAGTTACGTTACTGAATTATTAGTGTTACGTAAATATATATGACAAGATCAATCGATTCATGATTCTTTGGATAACAAAATATAATATTTTTATTGCACTTATAAAATTTCACCAATGTTTAAAACACTAGATGAATACTAATCAAATAATAATTGAGAAAATATGAATACTAATCGTTACTGAATAGCGGTAAACCCTAAACCCTAAACCCTAAACCCTATACCCTAACATTCCCGACCGCAAGTTGGTCGGTAAGTTATTTTTCCGACCGCGGCTACAAAGTTTCCCGACCGCAGGGCGGTCGGGAGATGTAACGGCTAGTAACGGTAACAAAGTTTCCCGACCGCTCGGCGGTCGGGAGATGTAACGGCTAGTAACGGTAACAAAGTTTCCCGAACGCCTTGCGGTCGGGACTCTTTGTTACCGTTGGTTTTTCCGACCACCGTGCGGTCGGGAATACTCTGCGAATCTCCTATAAATACCCTCTCCTATTCCCTTTAGAAATCATTCCAACATTCATCATTTTTTAAGGTATGCACGATTTTCCCTTGTTATATCCCAATTTTCCTATTTTATAACCATTAAGCTCATGTTTATTTAGAAACTAATGTTTTTATTGATTTGTTTTAGATATTGCGGTAATTAAATGCAACGAGGGGCGTATGTGTGTGCAACAAATACTTGATCTAAGTATTTTTCTACGCTACAACAAGTAAGCATTTTTTTCCTACGCTATTTAATTTTATAAGATCAAGCTAAATTCTTAGAAGTGTAACAAATTCTTTTTAATTTCCGTAGATTATAAATGGATTATCGTCCCGATAGATCTTGGATGTACGATAGGATAAATAGTAATACCGGTTATTTGAATGAACATTACGTGATTGGGGTTCGTGAATTCATAAAGTTTGCATTAGCACAAACAGATTACGTAGATGGAAAACGTATTAGGTGCCCGTGCAAGAAATGCACAAATTTAAAATATTGGGAACGAAACGTAGTACAAGATCATCTTCATAAGTCGGGGTTTGTGAATCAATATTGGATATGGGACTTGCATGGAGAGGAGGCGAACGAGGCATCCACATCGTATGTACCAGAATCACCGACCCCTAATTTTCACGTTGATAGTCCTGTTCATGCCGATACTTTGTTTAGGGATATGGTTGTGGATGCATATGGGGGTCGATTTGTTGAGGGAGAGGTGCACAACGAAGATCCGAGTCGCGATGCAAAGGAGTTCTACAAATTGATGAAGTTGGGCGACCATAAAATGCACCAGAAGAAGCCTAAGACTGTGCTCCAGTGGTTTGCCGAGTGGTTGACAGTTAAGACGGGTCATAAATCCTCAAATGTCGAGAGCGAAAAGTACTTAGCGTTGTCCAAGGATTGCATGGACCCAGAGATTGAGGAAATGCTACCGAGCACGATTCCAGGCATGAATAAGATGCTCGCGGGTTTGGGTTTAGGGTACGAAAAGATCGACGTATGTTGGAATCTGTGTTTCTTGTACTACGGTGAAAATGCCAACCCGGATCTCACATCGTGTCCGATATGCAAGACAGATAGGTACAAGGCCGGTAGAAAGTCGAGGGTTGGAAGGAAAAAGTTGTGGTATTTCCCCCTAGGCCCTCGGTTACAGAGATTGTTTTATACCATCGGTACTTCCCGACATATGACTTGGCATTTGAAGTGTCGCGCGTCACCTGATAGAATGATACACCCCGCTGCAGGCGAGGCGTGGCGACATTTTGATCGCACTTATCCGGACTTTGCCGCGGAGCCCAGAAATGTCCGACTTGGGCTCTGTACAGATGGGTTCTCACCGTTTGGGCAATCTGGGAGACAATATTCTTGTTGGCCCGTGTTTGTGACCCCTTATAACCTCCCGCCGGATTTATGCATGCGACCAGAGTTCCTTTTTTTGAGCCTTATTATACCTGGCCCGAAGAGTCCTGGAAAGAACTTGGATCTGTTGTTGAGGCCGTTGATTGATGAGTTGAAACAATTGTGGAGTGATGGTTTATGGACATATGACAGCTCACGAAAGGAAAACTTCCAGATGAGAGCGACCCTTATGTGGACTATTAGCGATTTTCCGGCTTATGGAATGTTGTCACAGTGGAGCACTCACGGGAAACTAGCATGTCCTTATTGCATGGGTGATATAGATTCTTTCACACTTGATAACGGTGGAAAACCTTCGTGGTTTGATTGTCATCGTCGATTTCTACCACCTGGTCATAAGTTTAGGTACAACAAGAAGGATTTCACCAAGAAGAAGGAGGTGCATGAGCCGCCTATTCGAAGGAAAACAGGGGAGGAGATGAAGGCAATTGTGGATAGGCTACGATCGGTTAGGTTTGGGTTAAATCCCCCTAAGCTCCCGGGTTTTAACACAACTCATAATTGGTGTCGACGAAGCATATTTTGGGAACTACCATATTGGTCCTCGAACTTGATTCGCCACAATCTAGATGTCATGCATTGTGAGAAGAACTTTTTTGAGAACATCATCAACACGGTGTTGGACAGTGCTAAGTCGAAGGACAACATTAAGTCGAGGCACGATCTTAGGCTTTACACAACACGTAAAGCATTGTTTTTGCAACCCGGTGGAAGAAGAGGTGGTGAGTATGCAAAGCCAGTGGCAAAATACTGTCTCACGAGGGAACAAAAGAACATGGTACTTGATTGGTTGACCAAACTCAAATTTCCTGATGGATATGCCTCTGATCTGGGAAGATGTGTGCAAAAACAACAAGGAAAACTGATTGGAATGAAGAGTCATGATTGTCACGTCTTCATGCAGAGATTGATCCCGATTGCTTTTCGAGACTTCTTGGACACCGAGATTTGGGGTACTTTAGTTGAGGTTAGCCTTTTCTTCAAGGCGATTTGCGCCTCAGAGGTGTCGGCTCAGGATATGAAGATTTTGGAGGACTCGTTTATTGTTACTATGTGCAAGATGGAAATGATATTCCCTCCTTCATTTTTTGACTCCATGGAGCATTTAGCCATACACCTCGCGTACGAGGCTAGAGTTGGGGGTCCAGTCCATTATAGATGGATGTATCCGTTCGAGAGGTACAATTTCATATTTTTAAAATTATTATATTTAAAAATATTTGTTGTTTTCTCTAATCTTTCTTTGATTTAATTGATATAGGCAAATGTTCGTCATGAAGGGTTTTGTACTTAACAAGGCGAGGGTGGAAGGATGTATAGCCAACCAGTACCTACTTTCGGAGTTGTCAAATTTGTGTGCTCAATATCTGGATGTCTCGGCTAAGACTACATTTAAGAAACTCAACAGGAACGAGACACTAGAGAGCACGGAGTGGGATAATGAGCTTTCAATATTTCGGAAGAGAGGCGGTACGCTAGGAAAAATTGACGATAGGCCCTTGACTACCAAGGAAATGAAGCAAATAGAGCTCTATGTGCTTCTAAATTGTCCAGAGCTTGACGATTGGGTCGAGTAAGTGCTCTCTAATTATTCTTAATAACGATATACTGAATTACTTTTAGAATAACTGACTAATGTAAATGTTTATGTGTAGATTGTTTGAAATGGAAGAGTGCAGTGGTCTTAGTCAAAGGGAGAAACAAGCAAAGAGGAACCGTGAGTACGTAGCATGGTTCAAACGGACATATGGCAGTGGTAAATACGAGACTGACGTACGAATAAATCCTCTACTTGATGGTCCGAATACTAAGGCAATAACCTCCGAGGGATACATTGTGAATGGGTTCAGATTTCACGTCGACTCGATATTGGGGCCCAAACATAGTGATTGCAGTGGTGTTTGTGTGAAGGGCGCCATGGGTGGTTCTGATGCTACAAACTGCTATGGAACGTTAAAAGAAGTTTTACAGGTTGTATATTGTAGCCACGAGAGACCCCTATACATTGTCATGTTCAAGTGTGTTTGGTATGATATTAATGCAGGTACAGTGGAACATGCAACGTACAAGTTGGTTGACATCGACCCCAAGCGTACAAGTTGGAGAGACGAACCGTTTGTATTTGCTAACCAAGCACAACAGGCGTACTATGTGCCATATCCAAACTTGACGACGGGGCGTCCAGGACAAGAAGGATGGTTGGCCGTAACAACTATTCCTGCCAGACACATAATCGATATGTCATCAGTTGCGGGAGCAAACGATGTCGAATCAGGGATGCCGAACCAAGTTCTACAAGAAAATGTATCAGAAGTGGTTAACTTATTCGTGGACCTTACCTCATTTGATATGAATATCCAGTTGGCCAATGACGAGTTTGAGATGGTTGATGAATATGCAGTAGAAGAGCCCGATGAACCGATTGTGGAGGTTGACGAAGACGAGGAGGAGGAGGACAACGAGGAAAAGGAAGAGGGAGAGATGATGAGTGACTATGATTCTGAGGAAGATTAATTTTCCGAATTTTTTTTTTATTGAAATGTGTTCTTTTTTATTGAAATATTGTCTACTTTTTTTATTGAAATATTGTCTACTTTTTTTCCAAATGTGTTCTTTTTTATTGAAATATTGTCTACTTTTTTCATTGAAATATTGTCTACTTTTTTTATTGAAATATTGTCTAATTTTTTTATTGAAATATTGTCTTACTTAATGTGTTTGTGTTTCGAGATGAATATTAAAAATTTAACAAAATTAATACAAGTCAAAATATAACCATCATCGTCACAATCAAATATAATACAAGTCAAAACATAATACAAGCCAAAACATAATACAAGTCAAACATAGTCACAATCGTAAAAACCGAAGGTATCCATGGTAGCGGGTCCAACATCACCATCAAGCCCAAGCTCGGCTCCATCGTCTAGAGAAGGGTCGTACAATGGAACATTCTCCACTCCGTGGGCAAATGGATCCTGAGTAGGGTTCGCTGCATCGGAACCCGTAAAGCTAGGTGTGGGTCGAGAAGGGGCACAACCTGTAGTCTGTGTGATGTGATCGGACAAGTATCCGATGTGACCAACAAGCTCGTCAATTTTCTTCGCCATAGTCTCCCTCTGCTGCTGGCTATCTGTCTGCAATACGCGAATGTACTCATCCTGCTCGGCATTGGGGTTCTGCGTGTCGAACCCAAACACATTGTGAGATACATCCTGTGGAAAACCAACAGCTAGCCCCTTCTTCAACCCTCCACTCGCAAGCTGCCACAACTCATTGTCCAAATGGACCCACTGTGAACGGTCCGCCTCGTACCTCCTTGTCATACGGGCTATGTAGTCATCCTGTTCAATAAGACAAAAATGAGTTAGTACATCATTAATTTCATCACGTATGTTATTAGAATGCTTTACAAGTAAAATACTTACATATATAGCCTGGTAGTCGGAATGAATCCACTCTCGGCGACGTGGAGCTCCCTCTGGCACCTCGACCTCATGTGTGTGCTGATAACGATATATCTCATCGTGTCGAGGCTTAGGGGCACCGGGACCTCTAGCAGCAGCCTGCATATTGATATAATGTAAGAATTTAAATTTAAGACAATAAGTATTATATTCGTATAATAAGTTTTAATAAGACATACCATCTTTTGAGAAATCTTCGTGTAGCCCGTTTTTCCAGTAGCATGCGTCCCTTTTGCTTTCTTTCCTGGGACTGGCTCCTCTCCTCCTCGCCTGTTCTTCTTTTCAGTGACGGCCCTCTTCTGATGCTTCTCCGACTCCCAATGCTCTATGTACATCTTCTCTAACGCGTCGCTCATCCATTCATTCTTCGGACAGTTCGCCCACCTCGGATCATTGAGCCTCTCATAATAGTAATGCTTCGCAGCGTGGTTAACTTCCTTGTAACACTTTTGGGCCTTTTTTAGGAACACTTTATGAACTTCATTGAATATAGTGGGATCAATAATATACTTATCCTGCATTTAATTAAAGTTTATTATTAGTTTTTCGATATATAAAATTGATGAATATGTATATATATATATATTGTAAACTTTTAAAGTCTTACCCGAAAACTAGCCCACCACTTCCCTTTTGTGGCTGCAGGAACCTTGTCAAATCGGTGACAAACGACCCTCATATGCTCTCGAATACTCGTGGTAATGGATTTGGCCACCGCGTTGCTATCCTCAAATTCGCCCAGAGGCGTCAAACGGATCGTCGGACGCCTGGTGCGATCCTGTGGAACCTCTGGAGCTCTCGCTGGGCCTCGTCCGGGTCGGCGCTGTGTCGAAGATGATCCTGCCTGGGCCCCGTCTGGTCGGGAAGAAGTAGTGGGCCCCACAGGTGCCGTAGGCCTCGATCCACCAGATGTCGAGGGCGTCGCAGCTACGTGATCATCAAGTAAACCTGGTGGAGTCTCGGCGACGAGGGAATCACGGGAATCGTCCGTATCAGATGGTGCAGCCTGATCACGTAAGGCAAGACGAATAGGTATCCTCGGTGGTGGGGCAGTAGTCCCAACGTCAGTAGGAGGAGCAGTCGACGGAGCCACGGGAGGAGCAGTCGACCGAGCAACGGAAGGAAGACGCGGTGAAGGACCAGATACAGTACCAAAAGTACTACTACGACGGAAGGGCTCGTCACGATCACTACTACCACGGGAAGACATCTAAATAAAAGAAAACGCCAATTGTAATCAAACACTAAGTTATATAGTTTTTTCCTAAAGGCATTAAACAGTTTTCATAAAAGCACTAATATTTTCCTAATATTTCCTAAAAGCACTAATATTTTCCTAATATTTCCTAAAAGCACTAATATTTTTCTAATATTTCCTAAAAGCACTAATATTTTCCTAATATTTCCTAAAAGCACTATTATTTTCCTAATATTAATTAAATCCACTAATATTAAGTCTAACAATATTCTTAAAACAATTTCTACTAAAATCCTAAAAAATTTAACGATATCTAACAATTAAACATTAAAAATTAAACATTATAAATTAAACATTAAACAATAAACAAATTAACATTAAACAAATAAAAAAATACAAGATTAGTCGAAAACTTACCGGATCGGGGTCGCCAAATAAATTTCGGTGTAGAAAAGTGGCGTTCGGTCGGGAGAAGGCGCGGGTATCTAATTAATAATTAAATTTTAAACATAAGTATATATAAAAACATTTTAAACATAATTAATTAAATTCTAAACATAAGTAATTAAAATTTAAACATAATTAATTAACTTTTAAACATAACTAATTAATTAAATTTTACCGGATCGAGAAAGTGACGCGGTGGTGGAGAGGCGGGAAAGGTGGCGGCGCGGCGGTGGACAGGCGGTGGACAGGCAGGGGTGGTTGCAGATGAGAGGGGCGGTGGAGAGGGGCGGTGCGCGGTGGTGGAGAGGGGCGGTGGAGAGGCGGAGGAGAGGGGCGGTGCGCGGTGGTGGAGAGGGGCGGTGGAGACGCGGAGAGAGATAGAGGGGCGGTGCGCGGTGGTGGCGGAGAGAGAGAGAGATTGGAGGTGGAGAGGCGGAGCGCGGTGGTGGCGGAGAGAGAGAGAGGGGCGGTGGAGAGGCGGAGGAGAGGGGCGGTGCGCGGTGGTGGAGAGGGGCGGTGGAGACGCGGAGAGAGATAGAGGGGCGGTGCGCGGTGGTGGCGGAGAGAGAGAGAGATTGGAGGTGGAGAGGCGGAGCGCGGTGGTGGCGGAGAGAGAGAGAGTGGAGGTGGAGAGGCGGCGCTGGAGGAGGAGAGAGGGAAAGGACGACTGGAACGCGGTCGAGATTAGGGAGAGAGGAAGGCGTCGACCGAACTGCGGTCGAGAGAGGGGCGGCGCATCAGCGGTGAGGCGGCGGTTAGGGTTTTTTTGGTGAGAGAAAAGAAAATGGAGAGAAAGGGGGAGGAAGACGACTAAATCGTCTGTCTTCCTCCCGACTGCCGTGCGGTCGGGACCCTAAGGCCCAGCTGCGCGGCCCAGCTGGGCCAAAAATTCGGGCTGATAATATCCGGCCCAATACACTCCCGACCGCCCTGCAGTCGGGAGATGTTTTCCTGACTAAAACGCGGTCGAGAATAGTCCTGGAACGTTTTGTAACCACGCTGCAGTCGGGAATGTTTGTATCGACTATTGCGCGGTCGGGAATGCTCACGACCAAATGGCGGTCGGGAGATTGCGGTCGGGAAAAGCCCCGAAATCTTGTAGTGGTATTCTATAGCATTTAACTGGTTAAAAGTTTCTCTAATATCTTTGATTTTTTCCAACAAGAAGTTTAATTTCCGAGGTTGTTGGCGGCGTTCAAAATCTATATCATCTTTTTTTTTTAATAAGCAAAAATCTATATCATCTTGCTAACCCTATCACTGCTTTTCATTTGTTTCCCAGAAGCCCTAATCGAGCAAAGCAAAATCGATAAGAATATTATAACCCACTTAACCATTTATTTTTCATGTACTGACATTTAGAATTGCGCTATATTAAACAGAGTGATTTATTAAAAGCTTATATTCAAGACCATTCATTGGAGGACAGAGTAATATAATTAACTAAAGTTATATTAAAACCGAGGAAGCAAACAAACCAAAATCTTATTGTCCAGCTCTCCCACGTGTTCCCAGTATAGGCGCCGAGCCAAGCCAAAGAAAAGATATCTATATATATAGGTAGAATTGTAAAAAATGTCCGTTATCTTTTGCTAATTTTACTCGTTATCTTTATCAAAAATGCCGGAAACACTGTTTGCCCGCGAAATCACTAAATCGCGTCTCACGTGGCAAACTCGCACTTCCACGTGGAATAAATTTTGTACACCTAGATTATTTATTATTTTAAACCCGATTTACCTAAATACCTTAAAAAATACATTTTAAAAATAACGTATTATACATACATACACTTAAATACACACTATATATATCACTTATCACTCTCTCACTTAACAAAAAATCTCGCCACGAAAATCGCCAAATCCCAAAAAACCCTAAATCGCGTCGATTCTTCAATTCGCAATTCCACTTCTACATTAACCACTTCAATCCACCAAAAATGCCTATTCTTAGGTTTTTACAGAAGATTCTCAGTTTTTCGCCTCTCTATCGTAAGTTTTCAATTTTGTTTAGGGCTTTTAATGTTGTTTCGGATTAGGGAGTACATGACTAATAATGTGACTCTCTCGTGTTGTCTTTTGTTTATTTGCAGTTTAATGTTAGTTTACGACGCAAAAATGAATTTTTAGGGTTCATGCTAATTTATTATTTTTGCTAAAATGTTGAATTATAATAGAGTATAGAAGAAACTCATAGGTTTTTCTTCATTTTTTATTACAGCTCGAGATAGAAGGTGTATTACAATTACCATATTTCAAGGTGGAGCGTTCAAGCTGGTTCCATTACCTGATTACAAAGGAGGTTATTGGTGTAAGTATGACCATGTGGAAGTAGACCACCTTTTTATATATATGTTAGAAAATATGTATGCCATACAAGCACTAGTTGGCCATAAAAAAATATAATTGAGGATTAGAGGTAAATTTGTGCTTATATCAGATGATGATACTCTGAAGAAGGTAGGTGAGGCTGCTCTATTCTCATCTAATTTGGCAATTTACATTGATAATCACAATGATGATCAGAGTGTGCCAGGTGAAGTGAATGGGTGTTGGACTGATGTGGGTAATTTGAGCAGGGGTGTGTTAGAGGGCTATGAAATGCTTGATACTGATTTTGGTGAAGAATCGGAAGAAGGTTTAGGAGGAGGCGTAGGAGGAGGTTTAGGGGGAGGTATTGGAAAAGGTTTGAGAGAGGGTTCTGGTGTAGATATGTATCAGAATGCTAGAGTTAATGAGCAACCTGGAGTTGATAGAAATCCTAGTAGGGAAGCTGATGCTATTGGAGAAACACACAGGCCTGTGCAATCTGGAGCTGAACATACTGGGAGGATGGGATCAACACACTTTGTACAACCTGAGTTTGAGAGTTTTACTCGTAATGACAATGAAGTTGCTGAGGAGCATTGGGATACTGAGACAGGTGAGATTGATGTGGTGACATCTACCAAGGAGTTTAAATGGGCACCTACCTTTGAGCATGATGGAGATGCAAATAGACCCATCATTTTTAATGAGGATGAAATCTTTAATCCATGTTTCGGGTTGGGAATGCTATTAAGAGACGAAAAATAGTTAAATTTTGCAATTCAATCTCATGCTATTGCAGTAAGACTGAGCCTTACAATCAAGAAAAGTGATCCTAAAAGGATACATGTATGGTGTGCTGTGATGCACCGATACCGATACCAAGACGGCTATGCAGTACCCGATACATATCGATACCAATTCAGATACCGATACCAGTTCTGACGTATCCGATACGCCAAGTGGCGTATCCTTTAATTTTGAAATTAAAAAAATCTCGATACGTATCCGATACGTTTTTTTTGGCGTATCGGAACTATTATTGGTCTTTTTTATAAATTTTTAATATTTGATGAGTTAAATATTTAAATATAAATTCCACAAAAAATAAAATGAAATAAAAAAAATGAAAATTCCTTTATCAATGGCACGATTCAGGTCTCATTACTTTTACAATTATACTTTTCTTTTTCTATCACCACCACCATCATGCGTCATCTTCACCCCCACCACCATGCGCCACCATAATTATATTTTTTTTTATTCATAATCACCACCACCACCATGCGCCATCTTCAAACTTGTTATATTGTTGTTTAACTTATTAGTAATAAATAATTAACGTTTACTTCTTTTTTCATATTTGATGCATGACTTTTTTGTGTATTTCTAATTTTTCTTGTTTAAGTTTTAAATTTTATTACTTGTTAAAAATAAAAAATACATATAATAAATATTTATAATTATTTATATATAGACGTATCCTTGCCGTACCGGTATCGGCTGTTTTAAAAAAATACCGTATCGGTGTATCCGTACCGTACCGTACCCGTACCGCCGTACCCGTACCCGTACCCGTGCAACGTAGATGGTGTGTTAACCAAGCAGTGGGTTGTAAGTGGAAACTAAGTGCATTGAATCTATTGGCTAAGGACACATTTCAGATTAGAGATTATCAACCTCTTCACAATTGTGGTGATACTCCTCATGTAAAAAATTTGAAGGCTAGTTGGTTGATGGCAAGATATCTACATGTATTCAAGATTGATCCTAGTATGAGGACAGAGGATTTTATGCTTGACTGCATTGGTGAGTTGAGGGTAGATATATCTCATAACCAAGCATATAGAGCAAAAAGGTTGGTTTTGGAAAAGCTAGAGGGCAAACCTGCTTATCAGTTCAGTAGATTGGGGGATTATGCTGACCAGTTAAAGAATTCTAACCCTGGTTCGACAGTGGTGATAGGATTGGATGAAACAGGACAAAACAAGTTTAGTTGCAGGTATGTGTGCTTGAAAGCTTTGAAGGATGGTTTCAAGAATGGGTGTAGGCCTTATGTTGGTTTGGATGGAGCACATCTCACTGGTCCTAATGGGAGAATATATTAACTGTTGTTGGTTTGGATGTAGGCAATAGTTTCTATCCAAATGATTATGCTATTGTCTCTGTGGAGAATTATGTCTATTGGATGTGGTTTCTTGGGATTCTAAAAGAAGACTTGGAGCTATTCTCCAACACTCACATGGCATTCATGAGTGATAAGCAAAAAAGAGTCATCCAGGCATGTAATGTTGTATTTTCAGCAACAACACAAAGGTATTGTGATAGGCACATGATCAATAACCTTGGGAGGGCTTGATTCAGTGGGTTGGAGTGGAGTGATAGAGTGTCGGAGGCTTCCCACCAGACTACCAAACCTAAATTTTTGGCATACATGGAGAAAATAAAAAATAAAAGTGTCAAAGCATTCAAATGGTTTGATGACAAGCCACCATCCCAATGGGCAAAGGCATATTTTGACACAAAATCCAGCATTGACCTTATCATGAACAACACTTGTGGTACCTTTAATGGCATTCTACTGCCAGTAAGAGAAAAGCCCATTATTACTTGTTTTAAGTGGATCAGGATGTACCTAATGAATAGACTGACAAGAAACGGAGACATAGCAATTGGTAAATGGCCCTCCGAGAAACTAGTTGAGCAAATTGTACTTATTGCTCCCAAAGTTCTAGAAGAAATACAGAAGTTGAAGGTGTTTGACTATATCCTTGCTAAGTCAGAGTCTTCATTATCAAGTGACTCTCTTGAGTGGGCTTGGAGGGCCTTACTTGGTGAATCTGGATAAGAGGACATGCTCATGTAGGGTATGGGATCTTACTGGTATTCCATGTAGGCATGATGCATGTGCAATCCTACATAAAGCAGAGCAAGTGACATCATGGCTAGCACATTGGTATGACCATGAAATGTATTTGAAGGCTTATGAGCCTGTAAATATGGTGTGCCAGGAATGAAGATGTGGGGTAGTGGTGTTATCATACCACCACTACCTCCAAACTTTGGAAGGCAACCAGGTAGACCCAGGAAATCTAGAAAGAGAGGTGCAGATGAACCTCCTCCAGTGAAGACCAGAAAGAAGAGTTTAACAAGAATCCCAAGACAACAAGCAAAAAATCAGTGCAGAAAGTGTGGTAAAATAGGGGACAATAAAAAAACATGTGGAAGAAGAAGCATGAATGTTGATCAACCAGATGACATCCCAACTACTGTAAGTATTTAACATAAGTGAATTGATCATGGATGTGTTAACATATGTTTGAATAATGTGTATGTCAAAACCTTTTATAGGATGCAACTGGAAATAATGGTCCATCTGTATAGACAACTACTACTGAACATACCAATGTGCAAAATGTTGATAGTGCCCAAGCATTTGTGAACCCTCAGCAATGTGTTGGTGAATCTAGACAAAGTGTAGCTAGTGCACCCGTAGTTTTAGAGGAGCTGGATCAAAGTGTACTTCAAGAGCAATCTTCTGGTACAAACATCAAGAACAATACACCACTGAACAATGTTGTACTTCAGGAGCAATCTCCTGGTACAAACATGAGGAGCAATACACCAGTGACTAATGTTGTACTTTAGGAGCAATCTCCTGGTGCAAACTTCAGGAACTGTACACTGGTGAACAATGCTAGACTTCAGGAGCAATCTAGTGGACATAGTGTGCAACACGAAGGTCCTAATTTGGCAAAATCTGGTACTAATGTTCCAACCCAAGGTGGGTTCAGTGTGCCAAGACCCAATGAAAGAAAGTTAGCAGAAACACATATGTCAAAAGTCTCAGACCCTCAAATACAAAATTTGGAAGGTGCATCTCGAATAAAATTTACACCATTGAACAGTTAAAGAAAATGGTTGCTGGAACTCAAATACCACCACCAAGGCCACAAAAGTCTCAGAAATCTCAAGAAGTAAGTAAGCCATGTTTTTAACATTTATTATCATTCAGAATTTGATTTCCTTTCTAATATTTAATGTCATCCCAGATTCCACCTATTCTTTATCATCAATCACCACTGACAAACAGTAAGGTAAACAAGGGACAAAATCTGGAGCTTGGTGCCCATAGTCATAGAACAACAAGAATAAACATTGATGTTGAGAGTTCTAATAACACTAAAAAACATCATCCCAAGGAAATAAAGAAAAAGAAGCCCAACGCAGTAAGTTCTAATGATGTTTTATTGCACTTCTAGTACTACATGATTTTTAAAGGTCTGAATAAGTGTAATAACTATAGGTGAAGGTGGTTAAATATGATGACAATGAAGATGATCTCACTCAGGCACCTAATAGCTGGTTACATGATGTGCTGCCCAAAAACATAAGACATAATGCTTCCCCTATGCTTGCTTAATTGAGGGACTGCAATAACTCACCTACCATGAGCTAACAAGTTAACTATAGTGTACCCCAACACATAGTGTGCACTCAAGAAAGCAACAATACTCCACCTATCAACATTCAAGTACAAATTTATGCACCAACATTCATGAGAAGTGGAAAGAAGTTTGTTAAGATGGCAAACTTGGGAAGTGTGGGAGGAAATTGAATGAAAAATAGGAGAAGGAGCAAGAAAAGATGCAGTTGCATCAAAAGGGAAAAGAGACTGGGAACGGTAAACTTAAAGGTAGACCGGACAAAGGAAAAGGAAAGATGTAGTTTTTGAATTCAGGGGTTGTTGGCATTAAATACTATGTACTTTTTGAACTGGTTTCTGCTTATTGATACACACTATTGTGTTGGCTAGTAGTGTTGGCATCTACTAATTAAAGTCTCCAAAATGGATCACTAGAAAAAGGAGTTTATGCAATATAACTTGCATACATGTCATTGTATAGCATACATGTCAATAGATAGCATTATCTCTCAACATCAACATCATATGTCCAAAAGCATGCATTCAGAGATCATGAGAGCATTAAAAAACTTCTGTCAACATACCACCAAAATAGGATAAATATTTAGTGGTTCAGCAGACCACAAAACAAAACAACACAAACATCAACATAACCCAACAAAATATGTGGTTCAAAAGACCACAAAACACCGACAAATGTTCAAAATATCCCAAAAACTGAAATAAAATTGTTCATATACCACCACACACAAAACCTCTCAAAACCCCCATCATTAATCATGACCATATATGACATAACCCTGATCATTGGAATAGGGAGAGCTTTGACCTCGAACAGGTAAGACATCATTGCATAGTTCAAAAACCCATCATTTATGAACATTTTGTCCATCCTAGTAGGCTGCATAGTATATAATGACGAATTATAAACATAACTAACATTATTCAAAACCCTAAAATATCACTAGGGAGATACTTGCATTCTAAAAGTAGGAAACTCCACCAAATCCACGATCATGATACCAGTATGCTTATCAAAAGTGACACCAGGGCATCTATAAAGGCGGTTGAAAAGCATAAACATAGTTTCCATTATCATCAGTCTCTCCTTTATCATTAAAGGGGTTTAAAGGAGTGACTGGACTCCGCCTCTTACTCTTCAGCTTCTCTGCAATCTCGCCATATATGTCGTCCATCATCCTCTCACTAATCCAGATGTCGCGGTTAACAAGCCTACAAAGAACTCTTAGCATCCAATTTTCCTCGTCATGCGTGAATACGCGAAACTCGTAGAAAATAGCAACAATGTTATCATGCCTAGGGTTGTACAGAGATTTCAAAGTTGCATTGTTTGGTGCTGCCATTGATACAGAGAGAAAGTGTTATTTTTCATTGAGGGTTTTTTGCTTGAGAAATTATGAGAGATAATGTGATGTTTTAGGGTAGATGGAGGTTATTAATGTAAGAGTTAAAGAGACGAGGCATTTAATGACTTACAACTCTCGAGAAGCAACCTAACGGTCACCACTAAAACTTGTCTAATCATCTTCAAATAAAATATTAAAAAAGGTATTTAAACTCAATAACCCTATTGGTAGATTCATAATCATTAAAACCCGTCCAACTTCTATAATTATTTGGTTAATACTTATAGAATTAACAGCCAAATCTACTTAGAGATTTAGTTTTATTCCTACCATTTTGACAGTAATATTGGTGTATAAGATAGCTATTGTTTAAACTTAACCTTATAGGATCAGAGCTACCAAACCCTCTTTATTACTAGCTAATCTTCCTTTTTGTAATAATCATAGATGATCAGTAACATAAATGGATTAAGGTTTCTGGTCTTAACTACCATCCATAAACAACAATCTTAACAATAAAAACAACTTTAATGAGTATAACCAGACAAACAACTTGATCCCAATGGAAAATTAACCTTAAACAACCACTTAGAATCCATACAACATTACCAAATGCTACATTCAACAAAACATACGGACAACAATAATCAACCTTAAACTACTCAAACTCATGTTTTAAAACTTAATCTACTAAAACAAACCCGAAACAACTCAAACAACACTAAACCTTAAAAACTAACTCAAACAACTCTAACACACTCTAAACTACACACTACGATAACAGAAATAAAAACAATGAGCATCAACAAATTAATGTTCTTGCGTTCCAAATTAACAACTACTTTTTCTAGCACCTCGTTCTTTTTAGAAGTCGACTTCATCCTTGCCTGCAACTCTGTTTCATTTCTTGAATTTCTTAATTCCCTCAATTTGGATTCTAGCGCTTCAATCCACCTCCTGAACTGAGGTATCACAACTCTCGCATGTTCACAAGGAGGATCATCGACCCAAAACCACAACCTGCAACCGTATTTTGTACCTTTATAACATCTTGTAAATCGACGACCATGATTCGCGTCGATCAAAGATGTCCTCATCACATCCGTTCTACCACAAAAGCAGTTCATATCGGCGGGATAACTTGTTTCGGACATTGTTGAATTAACAAGAGGGAGAGAAATAAGCAGAATTGAATTTGCCCAAATGGAATTAGGGTTCTTCAAAAAAGAGGAAAAATCAGAAAGGGGGATTTTCTTGGCAGATTTTTTTGATTAGTGAGAGAGTGATAAGTGATATATATAGTGTATATTTAAGTGTATGTATGTATAGTACATTATTTTTAAAGGGGATGTTTTTACGAAATTTAAGTTAATCGGGTTTAAAATAATAAATAATCCAGGTGTACAAAATTTATTCCACATGGAAGTTTAGTATCGGGTTAATACTTATAGAATAAACAACCAAATCTACTTAGAGACTTAGTTTTATTCCTACCATTTTGACAGTAATATTGGCATATAAGCTAACCCTTGTTTAAACTTAACCTTATATGATCAGAGCTAACAAACTCCATTTAATACTAGCTAATCTGCCTTTTTGTAATAATCGTATATGAAAGTGCAGGATTTTCTGGAATCAATGTTATACGATGTTGGGACAACATTGAGGATAAAATTGAAACCAGAGACCTTGTACGAAAACTGTTCTTTAGTTGCCAAATTTAAGTTTTGCCTTTATTCACTTATTAATCAAGTTCCACGATTTTAGTTGTTTATGTTAATGTCCAGGAAGGTATCTTAATCATAAGGAAGAGCTATGGAAGATTCCTTACTTGAAGTTTCCATAATTCAAGCTAAGTTGAATAGTCAACTCTACACGCTTTCAAAAGAAGGAAACAAATTGGATTCTCTGCAACTTTGATTCTTTCCAGGATTACTCTGATTTGAAGAAGATGTGTTACCTTGCTAGATCAGTAATAAAGGAAACACATATTCAAGAAAGATATCGAGTTCACAAAGAAGCCAAAATTCAACAAGGAAACAACAAGAGTTACCAAAACCGTGAACAACACATCTTGGCGTGCAAGATTCAAGAAATCTATAAAAGATGTAAAGTCCATCAAGATGAAGACAAGACAATCGTGCAAAACAATCTGAGAGATTAATCATTCTTTGTATTGTCTTCGTCTTGCTTTTGCAAAGTTTTTGTATAAACTATTTACGTCTAGTTCATAGAAGTTTAGTAGTTCGTACTTGTCTGCTTCGTTGAGTCCGATCAACAAAGAGTGTGAGTGAATTGTTGTGAGGAACATTTTTTGTTAAAACCTTTATGGTTATTTGGCCTAAGGCTCGGAAGTTTTTAATAATATTGAAAACTTCTTAAAAATTATATCTTCTTATTTTTAAATTCCGCTGCATATTACTTTAGTCAAGAAGATCACAATAGAATTAAAGCAAAGTCAGCTTAACTCTCAAAGTTGTTTTGTCAATCCACGATCCAAAATTTTCAATTGGCGTCAGAGCAAAACACCGACTACACTGGTGGTTTGGAGGTGATACAACACCATGGGCAATGTCAATCCTAATACCAACATGATTCCAGTTTTGGATGACTCCAATTATGCATACTGGAAGATTAGGATGAGGTTTCACATCAAAGCTATTGATATTCGAGCCTGGCAATCCATGATCAATGGATACTCTCTTCCAACATTACCAAATGATGGTGAAGGTGATCTAGTACCAAAACCAGAAGCATATTGGACAGCAGCAGAGGTAAGTCTCTATAACTCTAATGAAAAAGCTCTTAATGCTATCTTTAGTTGGGTTAATCATCACATGTTCAAGTTAATCCAGAATTGTACAAAAGCCAAACATGCTTGGGATATACTTGAATTACATTGTGAAGGAGATTCTACTGTTAAAGATTCTAAATATAGACAATTGCTTCAGCAATTTGAAAAACTTGAGATGGGTGAAGATGAACGTGTTGACAGTTATTTTGAGAAAATTCTTGATATTGCTAACCAATGTGAAAACCTAGGTTTTGCTATGACTAATCAAGAAATGGTTTATACAGCTATGAGAACACTGTCATCTAAATTTGCTCTCAAGAAAATTACAATGAGTGAATCTAGGAACCTTGCTAATCTACAGTTTCAAGTCTTGATGAATACTCTTAGAGAATTTGAGATGGAGCTTGCCTCACAACCTAGCAAACATAGAGCTGTTGCTTTAAGAGGGTCAAGTCTTGACAATGAAAGTGATGATAAATTTGAATTAATTTCTTCAAACTACGGTAAAATTACTAAGAAGTTCAATAAGCTGAACCTTAAAGGAAAAGGTAAAGAAAAGAATCTTAGTAATAGTTCCCCAGGTTATAAGAAATTACCTCCTAAGTTTGTGAAGTACATGGCATCAAAACCTACTCCTTTAGAAGCTGATAAGTTAAAAGATGTTCAGTGTTTTGAATGTAAATCATATGGTCATATGGCTAATGAATTTGCTAACACTCTTAGAAAAAGAGGAAATTCTCATTGGGTTTGTGTAGATGATTTCAATGAAGATGACTTCAGTTCTGGAGAAGCTGAAGAACAATCAGAAGAGATTCAAACAGCTGCGCCACTCACTTAGATTGATTGGACACGAGAAGCCTGTGAATAAGCCTACTTTCAATATTGTTTTCAACCTGGTCACATTAAGCCTTATTGCGAAAAAATGAGAAGTGTTATTGAGAAGAAAACATGAATTAATAGCAGTACCAATGTTAGGAGAACCTCTGATCTGAATGTTATTCCAACATTAGGTAACGAAACTGAAGGGCATAAAAGTAGAACTTGGATTGAAAAGATAAAAACTCCTAAGGTTAAAATTGTCTGCAATGTTGTCTTTTCTGTCGTTTACTCTAACCTTGCAGGTAAGTGGTATTTTGACAGTGGATGTTCAAGGCACATGACTGGAAACATTGACAACCTAAAAAATGTAATCCCTTTGACTGTTGGAACAGTTACCTATGGAGGAGGCACAAAAGGAAAAATCATTGGAAAAGGAGTACTGGATGTTGAAGGATTTCCACCACTCAAGGATGTGTTGTTGGTTGAAGGATTGAGAGCAAATTTAATTAGCATAAGTCAACTTTGTGATGATAACTTGCTAGTTACTTTTGATAAAAGTTCATGTGATGTGTTTAATAGTGACATTGTCCGTGTCATGACAGGTAATAGATCAAAGGATAACTGCTATCTTGCTCAACATGAAGCTGAATGCTACCATGCCAAGGTAGATGAATTTGTCATGTGGCACAATAAGTTAGGTAAACAAACAAAAGCTGTCCATCCACCACTTCAGGTACAGAGTACTAACCCTAGAACTAATAAGTGCTTTGATTTGCTACATATGGATCTCATGGGTCCTATTGAGGTTAGTAGCCTAAATCGGAAGAAGTATGCTTTAGTTATTGTTGATGATATTTCAAGATATACCTGGATTAAGTTTTTGAAAGAAAAATCAGAGGCATTTAACACATTCAAGATTTTGCATGCTAGTATTAAAAACTTGTATGGCACTTCTGTAGGAAGAATTAGGTCTGACCATGGGAAAGAGTTTGAAAATGTAAGCTTTGCTAATTTTTGTGAAACTAAAGGCATTTTCCATGAGTTCTCTGCACCTAAGACACCTCAGCAAAATGGGATTGCTGAGAGGAAGAATAGAACACTTCAAGAGATTGATAGAGTAATGTTGAATTCTAGAAACCTATCTAAGAAACTATGGGCTGAAGCTTTGAATACTGCATGTCATATTAGTAATAGAGTTTATCTTAGACCTGGTACTACTATGACACCTTATGAAATCTTGAAGGGTTCAAGACCAACAATAGCACACTTTCATGAATTTGATATTAACTCATGTTTGCTAAAAGATAGAGACTATTTGAGCAAATTTGACCCCAAAAGTGAAAAGTGTATATTTGTTGGATATTCTCCTAATAGTACTGCTTCTAGGGTCTACAATCCAAGATTGCATACTATTCAAGAATCAGTGAATGTCATTTTTGATGATTTAACTGTTTCTGCAGGTACTGAAGAAGTCACTGGTTCAAATGTTGCTCCAACACTGGACTCAACATTGAACACAGAAGCTGGAAATGCTGAACTGGAAACTGGAACAAATGATGACCTAATGCCAGAAACTCCCGATGTTAGGCCAACATCTGTACTGTCAGATTCTGAAGATGAAACAGTTCCAGTAGCCAGAAGAGATCCTCCTGCTAGGATACAAAGAGATCATCCAGCCACTCAAGTAATTGGACAAATTACTGAGAGAGTTAGAACACACAATAAATAAAGGGTTAATTACAAGGATATCGTTAAATTGTGTGTTTGTATGTCTTCTTCTTGTACTGTTGATAATGCATCTTGTTTTGTTTCCTCATTGAACCTAAGAATGTAACTGAAGCTCTTAAGGATAGTTACTAGATTAATGCCATGCAAGAGGAACTCTTACAATTCACCAAAAATAGAGTTTGGAATCTAGTGCCTAGGCCATCACATGTGAATGTAATAGGTACATAATGGATTTTCAAAAATAAAACTGATGAGAATGGTGTAATTATGAGGAACAAAGCTAGGTTGGTTGCACAAGGTTATACTCAGGTAGAAGTTATAGATTTTGATGAGACTTTTGCTCCAGTAGCTAGGACAGAATCAATTAGATTACTTCTTGCTATTGCTAACTGTCTTAGCATTAAAATTTACCAAATGGATGTTAAAGGTGACTTTCTGAATCGCTTAATTGACAAAGAGGTTTATGTTGAACAACCTAAAGGCTTTACTGATCCTAAACACCCTGACCATGTGTACAAACTTGAGAAGGCTTTGTATGGATTAAAACAGGGTCTTACTGCTTGGTATGAGAGGCTAACTGATTTTCTGTTAGGCCTAGGTTTCAATACAGGAGATGGAGATTGAACATTGTTTGTCCTTAGAAAGAGCTCTGATATATGCATTGCTCAAATTTATGTGGATGATATTGTATTTGACTCTGCTAACAAGTCTACTTTAGACAAGTTTGTTGAGTCTATGATAGGAACATTTGAGATGAGCATGATTGGTGAACTCAAGTACTTTCTGGGACTACAAGTTAAGCAGCTGGAGAATGGTATCTTCCTGAAACAGGAGAAGTATGCAAGGAATCTGGTGAAGAGATTTGAGCTACAAGAGTCCAAGCCTTGCAAAACTCCTATGTCCTCTTAAGTGAAGATAACAAAAGATCGCACTGGCAGCAGTGTACAGATCCGTGATTGGTAGTTTGCTATATCTCTCTGCCTCTAGACCAGATATCATGTTTTCAGTATGTGTTTGTGCTAGGTACCAATCTGAGCCAAGGCAATCTCACTTGGTTGCTGTGAAAAGGATTCTTAGATACATCTCTCGAACTTCACCTTTAGGCATTTGGTATTCTTATGACACTAACACTAACTTGGTTGGTTTCAATGACTCTAACTGAGCAGGTGATGTGGATGACAGCAAATCCATAAGTGTAGGCTGTTTTTATTTGGGGAATAATTTGGTCTCCTGGTATAGCAAGAAGCAGAATTGTCTTTCATTATCAACAGCTGAATCAGAATATGTAGCTACCAGCAGTTGTGTTACCCAACTTGTGTGGTTCAAACACATGCTTTCAGATTATAGGCTAGATAGTGATACACTTCTCATGTTTTGTGACAATCTAAGTGCCATAAGTATCTCTAGAAATGCTGTCCAACATTCTTGAACTAAGCATATAGACATAAGGCATCATTTCCTAAGAGATATGGTAGAGGACAAAGTGATCAACATTGAACATATTGAGACAACAAATCAGCTTGCTGATATGTTTACAAAACTTTTAGATAGTGAGAGATTCTTCAGCTTGAGGAAATCTCTTGGCATGTGAAATATGTGAGAATGTTGAGGAAACCAGTGTTGACATAGCACCACTGTCTAGCATTGGTATATTGTTTGTGGTGTAGTAGGTATTCTGTTGTTTTCTTTTGTTGAATTTATTTCCTTGTGAGTCTCATTTTATCTTTGTTTTGTCAGATTTGGTTTGTGTGGTTGAAATCTTTGATTTACAACTCTTTCGAGTTATCAGTTTCACATATTTGTTTTGAAAAACTAATAAAACTCTTCTGCTTGTCTGAGGTTGTGATAGCCTAACATATGAAGAAGCTGGGGTACACAATGTTCACTACTTTGATGTCTATTTAGATTTGTCTTATTCATATGAAAGGTGTACAGGACATGTGGCGAAGCTGGGGTACATGATGTTGACAGCTTCAGAGTTACTCAGTTGTGCTTATTTACGTATTTATGTTTGTTTGGCCAAGAAACACATGAGGGTGATCCTTTCTACTAGGGTGTTCGAGGTTTAGATTTCTTACATTTAGTAGCACTGATCACTTGGTGATTCTCTTGAATGCAGGTTTGTAAACAAGTATGCATAAGGAATTGGGGTGTTGGGTGCATGATAAGTGAATTGCCAACATTCAAGGCCTTTGTACTTGCCTAACTTGCTGCTGTTAATGTTATTACTGGGGTGTGTGGAGTTTAGGCTGCCCACATTCAGTAGTGACATTAGCTTTGTGTTTAGCAACCTTCAACTTTTGGTTCAGATGAGTTATGAAAATAATAAAGATTATAAAGAGATGTGTGTTGTGCTGGTTTGAGTAGTTTTTCATATGTTTTCACCATCTGCCTATTTGACACTACATTGTTGCATTCATGTAGAACTGCATTGTTTTCTTTCTTGTTGTTGAGTTGTGTCGATCTAGGCTTAGGGGGAGGATAATTCATGCGTTGAGGCATACAATTTGGGTGACATACTGCAGGTGACACACATTTCTGTGACTTTCTATGTTGTGGAAGTGAATTTTTTCCTGAATTCATAACTGCTTATCTCTGTGTGTTTCTTGTTATCTATGTTGCTTGCTCATGATCTTGATCTGAACAATATGTCTGAGGTACTCACTTGTTATGTTGGTTAAGTTTCAGATGTATTTTTGGATGTATCTCAAGCTCTCACATGAATTTGCCTTGGTGAAGCATGTACCTCCACCTTCTGGTTTGAATGTTATCCCAATATTGTGCACTACATCAGGCCAACATTGAAAACAGGAACTTATAAGTTTTCGAATTTTTGAAAACCGCTCTGGTTACCCGTTACTTAAACATCAAAGCGTGTGCACGGGAAAACATAGCGGGAAGATTTTATTTGATTCAAATTAAGTAACTGCCCACTAACACTCACTCTCTCTACTATTCATGATTAGATTAGGAATTAAAGCCCTAATTTCCTTAATTGTGCTTACTATTTCCTATTTGTGCTTACTCTGCAAAACTTACTCTCTACTCTCAAAATTCTCTCGATTTTCTCTGCAATTTCTCTCTCAAATCTCTTTTACTGACAATGGCAAGCAAGTCGCCCATGCAAACTGTTAACCGGGAAAAATAAATATGAGATTAAGAGAAACATTAGTCCTAAATATAGGAACTAATATATGGACAATACTATTGTCATGAGTACTTCCGATGAGATGTACCCACTCCCAATGAGGAGGCCCATCGGATGTTACCACACCCCTCGGTCACTGACCCAAAACAGTGCGAAGGAACATCCGAGGAGACACCTAAGCATCCCTTGGAAAGTCAATGATGAATAAAAAAGAGATATAAACACGACATCAGATAAAGAGTAAACCCCGATGGATCCGCGCGACTCCGATATCCATCAATGCGCCAAGAGGGACCACAACGGACCCCGAGTCCCATAATCTCGCGAGAACACTTCCTTGCTGAACAGTCCTCAACATAAACTGCCCTTGGAACATCACTTCGAAGACCAAATCTAAGAACAAAGCCAGATCTAAATACAAGAGCCACTAGAAGGACCTTTACGAGGACTTAGGCAAGAAAGTACCACTTCACGAAGGCCAAGTCAAGCCCTCGGAGACCAAGTCAAGCCCTCGGAGACCAAGTCAAGCCCTCAAAGACCAAGTCAAGCCCTCGGAGACCAAGTCCAGCCCTCGGAGAACAATTCAAAACCCTTGGAGACCATGCCAAATCCTCGAAGCCCAAGTCAAAAGAAAAAACACCCCTTGGAGAACATATACAGACACCCCTACACGAAGATAAGCCCTTATTTAGGCAATAACACTGCCCGAAGAAGGTCCTAACTGGTCTCTCAAGTCACTACCAAATGTAGGCCCCCTCGGAAAATAGCATCCCAAAGAACACCCCCTCGGAAATCCCCGGATTCATCGGAAGAAGCAAAGATCAGCTTAGTCAGCATCTAGTAGACTAAAGATATACCTTATCTTATCTTTCTACACTTTTACGCTTATTGCGACACCTGTACCCTACTAAAACACATGCATAACGACACCTGTCCCTAACAAACTCTATATAAAGGGAGGTGATCGATTGAAGAAAAAAAAACTTCGGACACAGACAGACAATCACACTCAAACAAAATTGAGGAGTGAAGTTCAGTGAATAAAGGAAGGAATATTCTCGTATCTTTTGTTCTCCTTTATAAAACCATCACTTTTGAATCACGGACAGGGCGTTCTAACCCAAAATAAATCCGTTCAATAGGAAATAATATCAAACCTGTTAACACAAACTCTTGCAGATGTTGCTCTGAGCAGTGAACCCACAGCTGCGCGCACCCGTTCTCACACTCGGGGTGTTGTTGCAAAATCAAATGATGCTCCAGTTGTGGCTAAAAGGAAGGCGATCCCATACGTATGACGAGGAAAGAAGTCCAAACAAGGAGAATTGACCTCCAATGTTGAGCCAACTGTTGAGTCAACCGCTCCCATCATCAATGAGCTTGAAATTGAGGTAAACATTGCTGAAACCAACACTGAAATTGATAATGATATAACTGGTAAGGGGGAGGGTAGTGGATCTACTGATAAATCTGTGGAGAAATCCATGTATAAGTCTGTGGACAAATTGGTGAGGAAGTGGATTAGGGCTGAAAAGAAAAAGAGCAAGGGTACTGGGGAGAAGTTGAGAACTATGTGTGAGACTGCTAAGGAACGTGCTGAGGCTAGGAAAAGGCAAAAGGAGAGGTTAGCTAAGAAAAAGGATGAGGAAGAGAGAAAGGCTGCTGCTGAGAGAAAAAGGAAAGGAAAGCAAGTGATGGAAGAGGAAACAGAGGTGGTGGATGTTGGGATGAAGTGCAAGAGGAGGAGAAGGAAGAGGAAAAGACTGAGGAAGAGTAGGATGTTGCTGCTGATGTTAAGGCAACACCAGGGACATAAGAGTACACAGATGGGCTGTGTGTGATCTACCCTGAGGATGAGGAGGACTACTTTTCTCCCTATTATCTCACCAAAGAGTTGGAGAAGAAGTGGGATTCCTTCAATAGAAGGGAGATTCACACTGAAAGAGCTGTAGAGATGGCCAGCTTCAAGAAACACAAGGTGATGGACTTGCTTGAGGCAAGAGGGATGCATCAATCAGTGATGGCGTTGAGTGACTATGCTCCTGAGATTGTCATGGAGTTTTACCTGAATCTCTCCAAGTGGATCAGGGACTACAGATTTCCAAAATATGGAAAAGCTTCGGTGAGGGGGAGAGTCTTCAACATTGAACCCTACACCATCAACAAGATCTGTGGATTCACAACTGTTGATGAATCTGAGGACCCCTACTATGATGATGTGACTGAAGACTTGACTGGAGGGTTGGTCAAAACGTGGAGATATGCTCTGCCAACCACAAAACTCACCTCCCTTAGTGCTGTCTTGCACAAGATAGCTTGTTTCAACTGGCTGCCAAGCAAGACTGTCACTGTACTGACCAAGGAATCAGCACTCTTAGTGCACAAAATCAAGAATGGGCTAGCTGTGAATATGGGGGAGAGGATCTTAAAGTCAATGTCTGAAGTTGCTGGAAGGAAGAATGGCATGCTGCCTTTTCCCTCACTCATCTGCAAAATCCTTAGCAGGCAAGGATTGAAGACAAGTGTCACTCTGGGCTGGAGGAAAAATGATGTTGAACTGACAATTCTCCTAAGCTACTTGTCTAGAGCAAGAGTGAGAGATCTTCCTTGGAACCCAAAAGGAGTGGTGAGACCAAGAACTAAGAAGAAGAAGGCTCATGAGTTTGCTGGAACTTCGGTGCCTATGTCCAAAGAGGAAGAGTGCATGGTCATAACTTATGCTTTTGTCGATCATCTGCTGAACTGGTATAGGGGGCAAATTCCTGGTACTCAGAGGGAGATTGAGGAAAAGAAGGAGCATCTCAAAGAGCTGGAGCACATGGTGAAAAATTTGGAGAAACTCCATTCTTCACAAAAAGGGGGAGAATAGTTCCAAGTTTTTTAAAAAAATTTAGTCTTCTAGTTTATGTTTTGCTTCTTATAAACTGCTGATATGTATGTGTTGCTGGTACATTTATCTCTATTTGGTTTATTTTGATCAAGGGACATGTCCTTGATATATTGCTATGGCATGTAACTCTAAGTACTACTAATGTTGAACTGTCCTAACTGCTATTTCTTATGAAAGCACATTTTGAACTGCTTGTCTGGTTAACCTTTTATGCAGGAAACTCACTGGTTTCAATGTTGAGGCAACATTGATGAATGTTAGGGTCTGAACATTTTTTTGATGTAGTGATGACCTTAATAATTGTCTTTGTTAATTTAACTTTGGATATGTTAGCTTGTATTTAGGGGTAGCAGTTTAGTAGTTTAATGTGTTTCTTGTTGATTCTAACTTTCTGGATATAGGACTTGATTGGAACATGTATTGGTTTTGTGAAGAAATGCAAAAAGGGAGAGATTGAAAGTGCGGCACCTAGATCAATGGGTATTATGCAAAAATACTTAAACTGACAGTCGTGGCTGCCCAGCAGTAAATTCACACAATCCCGAGCCCAACGTCCCAAAGGCGTCCCAATGGGTGAAACATAATATTATATAAGCTGGTAAGCCGGATAATATTCGTTGCTCGTTTGCACAGTCCAAGAATCAATATGTAGTTTATCATACTAGATTAGGTAATACAACTATGAATTGACAGGTCATAGATTTAGCATTTGAACATGAAGTAACAATAGATAAAAGAAACTGAGTCGCCAAATAGAATAAGTAAATGAAACATAAAGGCAATATAAAGGATGGAAGAAGTGGCTCGTGATTCGGGAACAAAAATCACGATTTTTCTGTCCAAGTTCCTCAGGGCCGGGTGCCAAATGGGGCTGGAATAATCAAAATCAAACCTCACCTTTTCCACACAATTGCCGCTAGTTGTCCTTGTTAACTTCGTCAATCCCTAAATAGGTTTATAAAGTGTTAATAGTTATACAATTAGCTAGTAAGTTTATGTTTTTCATAAGTTGTTCTAACTAGTAATTAGTCTATCCTTTAATACTAACTAAGTTAAAATATGAGAGAATCGTGTCCTAATATACATCAAAGATCCATACAAAGGATTAATATGAAAGTTAACTAAAGATCACTTAAAAACATGCATCATCATTAGTAAAAATAAAACATGCTCGGCTACTACTATCTTTGCCGTCTAAACTATGATCTAATGAGTGATTTGCTTAAATAACCTTCAATATAGTAGATCTATCATGAATTCACATTTCAAATCTTGATATTAAGCATCATATGAAGAGATTGGTGAAATATTACATAGTATTCTAAAACTATTAACTAAAATAGTGACATGCTTAGATTCTTATACTAAATTGACCTTTGTAAACAAATGAATATCATAGTTAAATATATTTTAAAGAATCAACATATATATAGAAATACATGCATGGATTATGAGTGATAAAGAAAGAGTTTTACTATTTTGTAAAAATCCTTGTGTGATAGAAGCTGTTTTCGGACTTTCTGGACAGATGCTGACTGTTGCTTGCTTTAGGCCTTCAAAAACTTCTCTTTTGGAAATGGTGTCTGAATATGAAAGATGCCTAACTTAAAGGGGAATCCTGATCTAAAATTTCAGATTGTTTGGACTTATTTGGATGAGTGATGATGTTTTTAGTGCTTGGACTCGAAAGCAGTTTTTCTGCACAATGAAAAGTTTTGGTCTTAGGAGGGTAGAAGGACAATGGAAAAAATTCTGACAATTTTTTTTATGAAACTAGACTCAAAATGGTTGAATATAATGAAGAAAAATGATGCATTCACGTGAGTAATAGTAATATGACAACTAAAATTGTTCAAAGTCAGATCTAGATGCTGATAGGTTAATGTGCAATTATACTAACAAGTTGACAACTTGTATAGTTGTCTCCTTATCACTTATTTTTTTATTTTATTTTACTTTATACACCTTATAATATCAAATTCAGATCAGAAATTCATCTTAAATAATTCATAAGTTGTAATTGAATAACTACTATGCAAATATAGTTATTATATAAAAGATATATATACATAATTAAGGAGATAAATATATAATTAACATGTTTTAAGCTAATTTCGAAATAATCATTATTATTTAGGTTTTATGAACCTAATTTAAGAACACATAAATTGTGTAAATGCTATCATAAGCTAATCATAAACGTTTAGGACTAAATTTGCAAATTCTAAAACTAATTGGTGTCAAAATTCTAATTTGTGTAAGTTGAAGGACTAAAGTGCAAATTAAACTAAAATAAATAGAAAACGTTATTTTATTTTCGGTGCGTGACAAAATCGATACAACATTACCAAATGTTACATTCAACAAAACATACAGACAACAATAAACAACCTTAAACTACTCAAACTCATGTTTTAAAACCTTAATCCACTAAAATAAACCTTAAATAACTCAAACAACACTAAACCTTAAAAACTGACTCAAACAACTCTAACACACACTAAACTACACACTACGGTAATAGAAACAAAAACAACGAGCATCAACAAATTCCTGTTCTTGCGCTCCAAATTAACATATTTTTTTTAGCACCTCGTTCTTCTTAGAAGTCGACTTCATCTTCGTCTGCATCTCTGTTTCATTTCTTGAATTTCTTAATTCCCTCAATCTGGATTTCAGCGCTTCAATCCGCCTCTTCAACTAAGGTATCACAGCTCTCGCGCGTTCACAAAGAGGATCATCGACCCAAAACTTTAACCTGGAACCGTATTTTGTACCTTTATAACATCCTGTAAATCGACGACCAGGATTCGCGTCAGTCAAAGATGTCTTCATCACAGCCGTTCTACCACAAAAGCAGTTCATATCGGCGGGATAACTTATTTCGGACATTGTTGAATTAACAAGAGGGAGAGAAATAAGCAGAATTATATTTGCCCAAATTGAATTAGTGTTCTTCAAAAAAGAGGAAAAATCAGAAAGGGGTTTTTTTCTTGGCGGATTATTTTGATAAGTGATGTATATAGTGTATATTTAAGTGTATGTATGTATAGTATATTTTTTTAAAGGGGATTTTTTTACGGAATTTAAGTTAACAGGTTTAAAATAATAAATAATCTAGATGTACAACATTTATTCCACGTGGAAGTGCGACTTTTCAACATGAGACACAATTTAGTGATTTGGTGGACAAACAGTATTTCGGGCATTTTTGACAAAGATAACGGGCATAAATTCAGGCTTAAAAAGATATCAGGCAAAAAGTAAAGTTAGCAAAAGATAACGGGCATTTTTGACAATTCTACCATATATATATATATATAAAAATATATATATATATATATATATATATATATATATATATATATATATATATATATTCTATCAGAGTATAATGAAATTTTGTTACATTATTTTGTTGAACGAAAATGTATGGAATTAAAAGATCCATAAAATTAAGATTTAATATATCGAACTTGTAAATACAAAAGAGTACAAAGAACTTACTTGATAAAGTTTGTAAGGATTTATTGATATCACAAATTATTGTACAACGTCGATTACTCCATGAACAAACATTGTAATTGAACTCTCACTTATTTTTTCTAACTATGTAAACTCTACTTAAATTCTCACTGAAATTCTCACTTGAAAGCTGAAAAAATGAAAGCAGTTTTTTAGACTCTGAAGATTGATGATTTCTCCTCTTCTCCAATGCCTCTATATATAGGCAGAAGTCTTCTACTGTTCAGATTTGAAATTGAACATTTCAAGTCTGAGTTGGTGGTTGATAGCCTTCTTTGCAATACAACATGATGGAGGTAGGACCCACTTTGTTTTCTTCTTTTGACTTTGCTTTCAGAGTTAGTGGAAACAGACTTCGAATCTGACTTTGCTTTTCAGAGTATTGGATTTTTTTTTTCAATCAGCGTATTTGTTTCTTTTTCCTTTTGTGTCGGCTGACTATTTTTGTTGTTTTTTGAATACTTTGTCATTTGAATTTTTTTAATTTTTTGTACTTTTTTTTAAATTGCATGAGTGAATTTTGTAAACTGGAAATTACATGAGTGAATTTTGTAAACTGGAAATTACATCGGGATTTATTTGCGAGAAATTGGGGAAAATATGTTGTAGCAATCGTCTTCATTGTCATCATCTAGATGAACTGAGGTTGACGATCCTTCATCATCACTTGCATTTTGTAGTAGTCTTTTGACCTCTTCCAAATAGGTGGCAACAACTATTTGTGTTTGCAAACTTTGTTTCATGACTAGGAATTCTTCATGTTTTTCGACTGCTGCGGGAGATATCTGGCCTATAGTTTTGTCGAAACGTTTATTTTCTAGAAACCATTTCTTTATCTCGAGTATTTGGAACTTTTCTGTGTTCATCTTGTTCCACCATTTCACTCGAGCAACTTTAACTAATCGCCACAGTCCAGATGGAGAATTTTGTAATTTTTGTTCTATTTTTGGAATCCATTTTTAGAATCCAAGTCAAATGGAACTCTAAATAGAACCTGAGTAATATCAAACATTTGTAATATGGACAAGTATTGTTGTGATTTTTCTGGAAATATTCGAATGATTCAGCAACTTCGGGAGGGAAGATCTTTGTCATCGGGTCAAAGTTTTCCCACCAATGTAGGAACCAGTTTGGGAATTTTGTAGTTTCAGCTAAATTCCTTCCTAAGAGTAAGAATTTTGAAATGGCATGAACTTCGTTTTGGAAAAATAGGAATTTTGTCCAGGCTTCAATATAATCAAAATATGTAAAAGAAACTCCTGATCCTTTGTAGGTATTTGTGTAGTAAGGGTTACCCCATTCAGCTGACCAATAATTTTACTAATGAAATTTTTTCTACATCCAATGGCAGTCAAAGTAGAAGGGTGTCCTTTTGGAAATTTGTTTTATATGTGAATGGATTTTGTCGAAGAGTAGAGCAGATAACAATTATGTCCTTTCACTTTGTGTTTGTGGGAGTTTTTGGGGTTTCCATTCATCTTTGACAATGCAACCGAAATGGACCCAATTTGTTTCTTCATAAGGTCAGTCTTTGGGGGACAATTGGGTTTGTGTTTGTAAGACTATTTGTTTGTAATTTTGTAGAGGGACCTTTGTTTGTGAGGCAAAAGGGGTTACTGCAATTTTCGGTGATAGAGGTGTAAATTTGTTGCATATATCAAAAGTTGTTTGTGGCTTGGAAAGTGTGGTCATAGTTGCTTTTTGTGGAAGTAAGGCTTTTGCTGAAATTGGTTTAGTATGGGTAGTTTGGGAGAGAAATTGTTGCGGGTTTGTAATTCGTTTTTTTCCAGGAATGCTTCCTGGTGAATTGAATTTTGAGGATGAACTAGACTTTGAAAATGAAACTACTTGCTTTCGTTTGGACATCCTTGCAAAAATTCCCTGGTAAGAAAATCTGGAATACAATTGCCAGTTCCTTTATATATTCAATATCAAAATCAAAAACAGAAAGTATTGCTTGCCAACTAGCAAAAATTTGTTTTGATGCTAGATTTTGAACATCTTTTGTCAAAACTTCTTTTGCTGTTTTGCAATTTACTTTTTGTAAAAAAATTGATTGAATAAATCATCTTGTGATTTGGCAATAGATCGTATTATATATGTATGTGTGTCGGTTACAAGTATATAATCTAATAATACAACGAGTCTATCTCAAATCAGACCTACACTATGTATCTCACGTAGACTTGGTCCGGAACACCCCGAACTAACGCCTCGATGCTTGGATGGCAATGGTATATCGGTGACTAGATCGGTTGTTTGTCGGTGATCGTCTTCGATATGATATCGAGGACTCCCCTCGATGTGAGATAGGTAATGTGGTGGTATGACTTATCAGAGGAACACAAGGTAGTCCCAATATCGAATGCTATATCGAGAGTGAGATTGGGGATGTATTTCGATGTGATGCGTAGTAGCTGAGGGATAATAATTGCTTCATTTTGGGATCCGGGCACCGCGTATTTATAGACCTCGGGATCCGGGGACCACAGTAACATATCGGTGAATATTCCCGATATGACATCGAGAGTGATCCCCGATATGGTCTAATATGGGCCTGGTTCGGCCAAGCCCAATATGTGGGAAATGCCCATATCATGTAGTCCCCCAATTTGGGGATTCTAATCTTAGAGATAAGAATTCGCAAATTTTAATTTTAAACTTCTGGGTTACCTGTACCCTTCGTCCGGCCAATTCAAATGACGGAGATCAAATTTTCGAGGAATGCACTTTGCGATGAACTTCGAAGGACCCCCCCAATGCAGTGGACGCCTAGTTTGAGGTCCGTATTTGAATTTTTAGTTCGCCGCACAAAATATTTGATTACTCGCACATCTTGGGATTGCGCCCTGCGATGCACTTTGGTGATCCCCCATGTGCGCCTGTCCTTGCACTTGTCCTTTTATCTATATCGAATATCAGTACCGATGTTAGATCGAAACTTTTTTTTGATCTAAGATCTCCGATATCTATAAATAGGGCTGTCAGGAAAGTGAAACCCACTTTGGCTTTTAGCGAGATTTCGTTGATCCTCCGAATAGCACATCGAATTTGACTTCCGATATAGGTTTCGATATCAGTTTTGATATCTTCCTTCCATTTTAAGTTTCGATATCGTATTCGACATTTTTTTCGATTTTGACTTTCATCTTTTAGTGAGTTAAGATGTCGTTTGCCGGGGACAGTGTTGGCGCAGGTTTGCCCGCGATGGATTTCGAAGAGGGCGGAATGGAATATTCCAAACACGAGATGTTTGGGCCTGATCAGTTGACTGTCAAACACGGCGGTGCTGAATTTTCTGCTCCGCCCGAAGCCCGAAGCTGCCGGCCCTGACGTGGATGAATGGGGCTTTGAGGTCAGCCCCCCGAAATATAAGACCTCAGAGATGTACGAGGACATGACGTCTCATGTTCCTCATCATGCTGGTTATTACTCCGACGAGTTTGACATCCCCGAGGGGTATAAGGTCATATTCCCTAGTGCAGATCAACGAATCCATACTCCACCCAAAGGCTGCATTACAGTTAATGCCAAACATTTCAAGAACGAACTGCGTTTCCCGATTGATCCTGCGGTTAGTGCTATCGTAGCAAGCATCGGGGTCTGCTTGGGACAACTATCCCCCAATTATTTGGGGTACATCGTGGCTTTTATTTGTGTCATGAGAGCGTTGGGTGCCCCTTGCGGAGCTAATGAGTTCTGGGAACTCTTTAGTGTTATGGTCAATAGGAAGGGTGGTGATAGAGGGTTCTTCTGTGTGTGGGCCCAAGCGGGACTTAGGTTTGTGCAATATACTCAATCCAGTTATGGATTTGGAAATAAGTGCGAGTATATGTACATCCAGGAGAGGACGGCAGGCAAGTTTGATGAGCTTCCTAGTGTGTGGTGTGAAGACACCAAATATGAGAGACGAGCCGTTGTCGGGCCAACTACACATAGCCTCGAGTTTCTAAGGAAATTGATTAACCATCCGTACGACGGTACCCTGCTTTGTAGTGACATAGTTTTGCGAGCAAGTGGGATATCGCCCGTACGGTATAACAGTCCCTTTACACTCGGTAAGTGTTATGTTTTTATAAATTGATATCTTCCTGCCGATTTATTTCTTGATCCTATATCTTATGTGTCCTGCAGCCGATTTGGTGGAGTACTGTAGTCTGGATGCGATAGAGGAACGTAGACAGCTGGGGGCCGAAGCCGCTACAGATGACGCACTTCCACTCGTCAAGAAGAGGGGTCGTGAGGGCGTACGCAAGAATGCGAATAAATCTGCTCCCTCATCGAGTGGTAATACTGCCGGGGTGGGTAGTGCCTCGCAGTCTCAACATGACGTTGATGTTGGGATGTCCACGGGGCGAAAAAAAAAAAAAGGAAGGGGGTAGTTCAAGTGGGGATCACAACGGTCTCTTCCGATCTGTAAGTAGTCTTTGTGTCTATTGGATGTGTATTTCCTTTGGGTTTTCATTTTATTGAGCAATCGAGTCCTTATTTTGGATGTGCAGGTGGCGGGCTTTTTGAAAGGTTTCTTGGCGATGGCTGTTAAGGGCCAATCGGATCATGCCGAGTCGCTCCGAGTTACCAATGGTTTGTTCGAGAAACTGGGTGAATATGATCATGTTGCTGCCGTGCAGCTCCAGCATGAGAGAGACGAGGCCATGGATATTTTGAAGGCCAACGAGAATAATGTGAGCGACCTGTTGAATGATAATAAAAGGTTGATCACAGAGCTCAATGAGTCTCGACTTATTGCTGGTCAAGAGGCATCTCGTCGGGAGGCACTTGAAGCCGAGGCTGCAATTCTGAAGCACCAATTAGCCCAGGCTGAAAGGCCTATGCGGTGCATGACGCTGAGCAAGGGCCAATTGACTAGTGCGGCCAAACAGTTCTTTCTGAGTCGGTCCTACAAGATGATGTGTGCTGAGCGGGGCTTGCTCGAGCGGGACGAGGCCAAGGCCTCCGTCATAGGTCAAATTCAACTTGAAGGTGGTTTCAAGGACGGTTACGACCCTTCAGCCATAAATCCGTTGAAGGGGCCGGACGGGAAATTCCCTGAGGATTCTGACGATGACGACGAAGATTTGGAGCCAGAAGCGGAGTACCGCGAGATTATCGAACAGAAGAGTCTGGCGTTAATCCATATTAAAGGGGCTCCTCATTATCCCGGTTGAGAGTTTAGGAGTTTGTATTTTTTCTTTTGGCGCAATTGCCTCTGTAATACGACTCATGGTTTTGCTTGTTAATTCAATCGATCTTTTCATCGTGCCCTGATATATATTTGTTCATACGTATTCAATGGTATGATTGCTTGTGTTATGTTGACTAATCAACCTAATCACATGGAGGTGCTTCTGTTTCCGTTCTTTCGAGTCCGACCCCGTTATTGCCGGGAAACCGTTATTGCTCACATGTTTCAAGGTCGACCTTGTTATCACAAGGGATGTTTTCTTGTGGGTGGGGGCCCGTCCCGTTATCACGAGGAAATCGCTATCGTCGAAATGTTTACGGTCGACTCCGTTATCACAGGGGATGTTTTTCTTGTGGGTAGGGGCGCATCCCGTTATCATAGGGAACCCGCTGCTGTTGAAATGTTTATGGTCGACCCCGTTATCACAGGGGATATTTTTCTTGTGGGTAGGGGCGCATCCCGTTATCACAGGGAACTCGCTACCGTTGAAATATTTATGGTCGACCCCGTTGTCATATGGGATATTAATTTGGCAATAGATCATTTTATATATATATGAGTGTCGGTTACAAGTGTATAGTCTAGCAATACAACGAGTCTATCTCAAATCAGGCCTACACTACGTATCTCGTGTAGACTTGGTCCGGAACACCTCGAACCAACGCCTCGATGCTTGGATGGGAGTGGAAACCCGGTACTAGATCGAATGTACGTCGGTGATTGTCTTCGATGTGATATCGAGGATGACCCCCGACGTGATATCGGTGATGATGTGGTGTGACGTGCCTGAGGTGCACGAGATAATCCCGATATCGAATGAGATATCAGAAGTGATATCGGGGATGCATTTCGATATGATGCGCGATAGCTGCTGGGGGATAATTATTGCTTACTTTGGGATCCAGGCACCGCGTATTTATAGACCTCGGGATCCGGGGACCACAGTAACATATCAGTGATTATTACCGATATGACATCGAAATTGATCCCCGATATGGTCCAATATGGGCCTGGTTTGGGCCTGGCCCAATATGCGGAAAATGCCCATATCATGTAATCCCCCAATTTGGGGATTTTTATCTTAGAGATAAGAATTCGCAAATTTAATTTTAAATTCATGGGTTTCCTGTACCCTTCGTCCCGCCAGTTCAAATGACGGAGCTCAAATTTGCGGGGAATGCACTTGTGATGAACTTCGATTAGTCTCCCAATGCAATGGACGCATAGTTTGAGGTCCTCGTTTGAATTCTAGTTCCCTTGGTATTTGGGTTGCTTGAAATTGTGATGGGGTTGCCGGGGCAGTTGTTATATTCTCGCGGCTCTTCACGTAGTAAGGTAGGATGTCGGGTTTCATCTTCGATGTTATGTCGAAATGCATATTCGATATGATGTCGAAAGTATATTTCGATGTAGTTGAGGCCTCCGTCTATAAGTAGGGCTTGTAAGAGACTCTGAAGTTCATAGTTTTATGCGTTTTCTCTGTCGTGTAGCGTAACCACATCGGTATGTATATCGGTAGTCATATTCGATATATTCCCCGACGTGTGTTTCGACCTCGTCGTGGTACTTGAATTATTTATTATTATTTTCTAATGCTGATACTCTGATTATTCTGCAGGTGCATTACCTTTTTCTGAGATACTTCGTTAGAATGGGGTTTAGTCAATTGATGCTTAAACTTCAGGCCTATCGTGACGCTTAGAAAGCTGCTGAAATGGCGGCATTCACGGTGGTGCCTGAAATAAGGTCTGCATCTAGCTTTGACCTGAATAATGTAGTCGTTGAGTTTCTGGCGGAGGCATCGGGAGTCGAGCTACCTCCCCCTAGCACTGTAGTGCCTGAACGTATTAATGAAGATTGTTTTAATAGTGTTCCTGCAACGGTTGGGTCCCTTAGCCAGGACATCCTTGACGTGGTGGGAGGCCCGGATGGTGCGGCCAACCTCTTGGAGGTGTTGACCTCGAAACACGATGGTGTGGTTCCTCAGCCTGACGGGGCTGTGGCGAGAGAGAGACCATTTGTGAGGTCTCCTTCCGGTGAGTGTGTCGCTCGACGTTCTGAATCGTTGGCCGACAGTCATATGACCAAGGACGTTGGAGGTTCGAAATCGAATACCCATGTCAACTTGGATGATTTTGTGGATGCGCCTTTTATAGTGGGGTCGGGTTCTTCATGCCTGAATCCTATTAGTGACAAGGGAAAGGCGACCGTTTCAGGTATGACCGACAAGGGTAAAGGGCCACTGCAGGAGCCCACGATATTGGGAGGCCGTGCCCCTATTTTCCCTGGGATCCCGATTACGAAGCCTGCCGTTGACCTGACTAGGATATCAGGTAATAAAAGGTCCCACGAGGGGACTGTCCACAGTGGCCACTCATCTTCGAGTTCGGGCCCTCGGAAGGCGGGTGCAGTCAAACCCTCAAAGCGAGTAGAATTCCCTAAAGCAGATGTTGTACGGGGCATAATGCGGGCTTTTCCTCCTCATGTGAATGTACGGGTGCTCACAGAATTTAAGCGGGCCCAAAATATACGCCGCAGCACTCACCTGTTCCAAAGTGTACGTATCTAAACACGACTTCGATTGTTCTCATCTAAATGTTTAGCATAATGTTATGTATCGTATTGTGCAGACGGCCAAGCTGGCGGTCTCGTGTCTGAAGACCATTCGCGAGTCAAAGGGTGACCCTAACGTTGTTGCTGCCGAGCTCGAGGTTGACATCTTGAAGATGGGGGAGTCCAACCCCATGGTGTTGGAGAGGTTGGAGGCTGAAAATGAGGATGCGTTGAAGACATGCCGTATGCTCCGGGGGGAGTATGATTTTTTGAAGGGCAACTTCAAAACATTAACGACCGAGCTCGATCAAGGAAAGGCACGTGAATTTGCGGCCAACAAAGAGCTGGAAACACTGAAGGCTGAGGTGGCGGCGGTGAAGGCTGCTAATGAACGTCTCTCATTGGAGCTCTCCACTGCCAGATTAGCTCCCTTGGACTTGGTATGTATCTTGTGTACGATATATGTTTCTATATTTTGTCCTCTTGTATTTAATAGAGTTTAATTTGTAGGAACGTCTTCCTGATCTCCTTTGGGTTAGGGCGGAGAAGTTTATGGAGAGCTCGAGCTTTCGAAATCTAATTTTGAAGGTTCGAGATGCAGCCTTTCATGCTTGCGTAGGGCAAGTGTTGAGAAATGACGATTTCAAGGACTCCCTCGAGTTAAGTGGGTTGAACCCAAGGCATGATCATAATGATATGCCGATTGGTGGCCTAGATGAGGTGGAACAGTGTCCGGCCGACCCTGACGTGTTTTCCGAGGTCATGGAGAGAAAGACTGCAGGGTCCTCATGGGAGTAGCTGTTTACTGCCCTCATTGTAACTTGAATTTATCCCTTTTTGTACTATTTCCCATTCGTGGTTCTGTAACCGAATATTTATTTCTCTGTTATCTTCATAATCTGTGACTCATTGTGGCCTTGTTGTCTGATAGCTTGTTGATCTTTATTGTCATGATGATAGAGTATGCAGTATTTCGATGTCTGATTCTGCATTCATCTCGTTCTCGTATTTGATGAGATTTATGGGATTTTCACCCAATAGGCTCTTCACCTAGCGTAAGTTTATGGGATTTCCACCCAATAGGCTCTTCACCTAGCTTGATTTATGGGATTTTCACCGAATAGGCTCTTCACCTAGCGTAATTTTATGGGATTTCCACCCAATAGGCTCTTTACCTAGCTTGATTTATGGGATTTTCACCCAATAGGCTCTTCACCTAGCGTAATTTTATGGGTTTTTCACCCAATAGGCTCTTCACCTAGCTTGATTTTTATGGGATTTTCACCCAACATGCTCTTCACCCAGCGTAATTTTATGGGTTCTTGGATTGGTCCCGTTACCACAGGGAATTTTTTCTTGATCGACCCCGTTATCACGGGGGATTTTTTCTTGAATTGGTCCCGTTATCACAGGGGATTTTTTCTTGGGGGTAGGGGCGCATCCCATCATCACAGGGAACCCGCTACCGTTGCAATGTTTATGATCGACCCCGTTATCACAGGGGATATCTTTGTTGTGGGTAGGAGCGCATCCCGTTATCACAGGGAACCTGCTACCGTTGATGAGTGGGAGCCTCTTCTTTGTCTTTTTGATTATGTCCCTTGATGACTCTGTCGTCGTGCAATCAGTAGGTCATTAAGCCCTGTAAAACAGCACAAACAAGAAAATTTTTTGACGTAAAAGTTAATACGAAAGCACGAGATGATGTGCATGTATTATCTGCGGGATGTTCCCTCAATTTGGGAATATCAGTTTTATACGAGAAACAACGTTTCCATTGTGCTCTATCGTGCCTATTGTACCTGTTTGCACCTGTTGTACCTGTTTGAATAGATAATATTGAATAATCTGGGGCAATGCCCCCTGAATCACCCTTTTAATATTCTCTATGTCCTTTTCGGATATAGTAATGTGTGATCCTTTGAGCCATGTACCTGTGAGAGGGCAATGTCCTAAACATATATTTAGGGGAACATTCCCCAATTCTTTGTGCCACTCTCTGCACTTTTATAATGTCCGCTTAGGACATATCCTTGCATGAAATATGAGATTGCGCCAAGCGACAAATAGAAAAGGTAATAAAGGATAACGGTCGAAGGCTAGGTAAACCTAACCCGCCTACGTATCCCGTTGAATGGGGAATCAGACCGGCGTAGTTCCCCCTGTTTTAAGTTACATACCGACCCACGAAGGGGCTAAATAAGAAATAGAGGTCGAGGGCTAGGTAAACCTAACCCACCTACGTATCCCGTTAAGTGGGGAATCAGACCGGCGTAGTTCACCCTGTTTTAAGTTTACAGACCAATCCACGATGGGGCAATGTTTCAATTGTTTGAGCATAAATTAATGAACTACTCAAATTTAAAACACTGTTACGTTGTTCCTCATGGTGATTACTCCGTCTGTGGAATGTATTCTTGGTGTGGGGCTTGTATTTCCTACTTTCTTCTGACTCTTGGGTGCTTCAGCGAGTCCACATAGCACATCCATCCCTGTATCTGGTCGCCTAGAACCTTACCAACTCCCTGAGGCCTCGGGAATTTAATCTTCTGATAATAAGTAGAGACCACTGCCCTGATCTAGTTGAGCGTCGGTCGGCCAAGGATGGCGTGGTGAGGAAACGAGATATCGACAACTGTGTATTTTATCAGTGTCACCCGGGTGCGTGGACTTCTGCCAAACATGGTGGGCAATATAACTTGTCCAAGCGGCACTACCTCTGCTCCTCCGAATCCGGTCAACGGGGTGGATATCGGCTTTAATTGGTCTAGGGCTATCCCCATCTGCTCGTAGGCTTTCGAGAATATCAGGTTTGCGGAGCTTCCGCTATCCACCAACACTCTATGCACTTGATATCCATCAACATTAATCGTGATAACCAATGGGCAATCTAGTTTCCCTGCGGTCAATGCCAACGGACTAAGTTGCTCCAAGTCTTTCCTGGTGAAAGAAATCTCCTGCTCCAAGTATGCTTCCGGCATGATTGCATTGGTGTACCAGATGTAGGCTCCACCCTAGAGTCTTCGCGTTATGGTTTCTCGGCCGTGAGCCGTGTCAGCTCCCAAACCTCCTCCGTTGATCACATTTATAACGCCTCTGCTCGGGGCATTCACTATGGTACTACTACGCTCCTCGGGTGCCTCGATCATCTTCTGCTTCCCTCTCCTGGTGAGTAATCTCTTCTCGTGGATAGAGAACGTTCTGCCCCTCTAGCATCTTCCTTGGCGCTCCTGACAAACTCGATCAATTTCCCTTCTTTAATCAATCTTTCGATTTCATTCCTCAGGTGCGTACAGTCCTCAGTCCTGTGTCCAGGTTGACGGTGGTACGCGCAGTATTTGCCCGATGATTTCATCCCGGGAGTCTCATTCAACGGCTTGGGTTCTGTCAACCATCTGTTTCTTTTCGCCACGGCCATCACCTCCAGAATACCTCGATTTAATGGGGTGTACGTCCTTGGGGGCCTTTCCCTGTTGCAATCTCTGTATGCGTTCTTGCTGGGAAACGAACCCTGACGCGTTGCCATCATCTCGTCCTCGTAAACCATTTGTTTTGCAAGCATGTTGATCTGTGCTATAGTGGACTCAGTCAATTTGATTAACTCCGCGGCGAACCTGCGATGGGTCGTACCCTTGAACAGCATCATCATGACCTGTCCGCCATGCGGCTTATCCACCTTCAACAGTTCATCGTTGAACCTCTTCATGTAGTCCCGGAGGTTCTTCTTTCCCTCTGTTGCACAACACCGAGGTGTAGCAGATTGGTCTTCATTCTCTTTTGGCTAGAGAACTAGTTCTCAAATTTTTCCCTTAGCTGCTCGTAGTCCGTTATGGATCTGGCATCCAGCCTAGCGAACCAATCTGGTGCAGCGCCCGTTAAAGTGGTGGACAGGATCTTTGCCTTTATGTTTCTCGAGTAGTTGTGCAGGTTCAGAATGCTATCGACATGATGTAGATGATATGTAGGATCACTTCTCCCGTCGTATGGCTTGATCACTGGGATCTTGTCCCCCCTTTGTAACACCACAACCTCTATCTCATCTGAAAACGGGGTCCTACTGCGACCCTTCCCATGACTCTGAGTCACCTTCCTCGTCAACTTCGCCCTCTCGCGGTCTAGCTGTTCCATTCTCCTCGATATGCAATCCTCATTCTATCTGCATCCTCATTCCTAGAATATGCAATCTCGGTGCGGTCGCGACCGCGTTCCACCCTCCGGATAACTTCCGCCCGCTCGCGGTCAAGCCATTTCATCTTTCTTGCTATCTCTCGATCCAGGGTCCCGGGATCCCGTCTCTCCGCCCTGTCGTAAGCAGCGGGCGATATCTCTCTGAAGGTGTCCCCCGTATCCTTCTGTTCATCATATCCTTGCCTTGTCCTTCTCTCACCCGCTCTGGATTCATGGGGCCTCGCTCGAATGTACCTTGCCCTTTGCTCCACCAGTCGTGGAAGCAAAGTCTCCAATATAGAGTCCAGCGCCGCTTTTACTGAAGCGCTTGCGCTTGCATCTCCGGGGATATGATGGCGGGGTGAATGGCGCATCATCTCATCCGGGCCAGGAAACTCCGCATCTGGCGCCTCGGTCATTGGAACATCTTCCGCGGGGTTCTCATTGGTCGGGCCCTCAGTCGCGAGTTCCACTGTATCTGGTGCGACAAGGGTTGGACCTGTATTTGTGGCTCGCGGCGGACTCCTGGGCCCGCGCCTTCGTCGCGACTCGTTCTGTGCTGGAGGAAGCTCCATCTCGGCTTCGGTCACTGTCTGTTCTTGGTCAGTTGGGTGTTGGGGGAGTTGCGTGTCCTCCATCCTGGCGCTCCTAGTCACAACTTCGTTAAATTCAGATCTGGTCCTCCTTCCTTGCATCTTGGCGTCCTTCCCACAGACGGCGCCACTGATTTGGCAATAGATCGTTTTATATATATATGAGTGTCGGTTACAAGTGTATAGTCTAGCAATACAACGAGTCTATCTTAAATCAAGGCTACACTACGTATCTCGTGTAGACTTGGTCCCAACACCTCGAACCAACGCCTCGATGCTTGGATGGGAGTGGAAACCCGGTACTAGATCGAATGTACGTCGGTGATTGTCTTCGATGTGATATCTAGGATGACCCCCGACGTGATATCGGTGATGATGTGGTGTGATGTGTTAGAGGTGCACGAGATAACCCCGATATCGAATGAGATATCGGAAGTGATATCGGGGATGCGTTTTGATATGATGCGCGGTAGCTGAGGGATAATTATTGCTTACTTTGGGATCCGGGCACCGCGTATTTATAGACCCCGGGGATCTAGGGACCACAGTAACATATCAGTGATTATTACCGATATGACATCAAAATTAATCCCCGATATGGTCCAATATGGGCCTGGTTTGCGCCTGGCCTAATATGCGGGAAATGCCCATAACACATATTTTTCTTGTGGGTAGGGGCGCATCCCGTTATCACAGGGAACCCGCTACCGTTGAAATATTTATGGTCGACCCCGTTATCAGAGAGAATTTGTCTTGGATCGACCCCGTTATCACAGGGGATTTTTCTTGGTTCGGCCCACAGGGAATGTTTTCTTCGATCGACCCCGTTATCACATGGGATTTTTTCTTAGATCGACCCCGTTATCACAGGGGATTTTTTCCTGGCTCGGCCCTAATATCACAGGGGATTTTTTCCTGGATCGATCCCGTTATCACAGGGGATTTTTTCTTGGTTCGGCCCCGTTATCACAGGGAATTTTTTCTTGGATCGACCCCGTTATCACAGGGGATTTTTCTTGGATCGACCCCGTTATCACAGGGTATTTTTTCTTGGCTCGGCCCCGTTATCACATGGGTTTTTTCCTAGATCAACCCCGTTATCACATGGGGTTTTTTCTTTTGTCTTTTCGTCTATGTCCCTTGGTGACTATGTCGTCGTAGAGTCTATAGATCGTTAGGCCCTGTAAAACATCACAGACAAGACAGATTTTTCGATGTAAAAGCTTATATGACAACACGAAATGATGCGTATGTGTTATCTGCGGAATGTTCCCTCAATTTGGGAATTTCAGTTTCATGCAAGAAAAGGCGTTTCCATTGTGTTCTGACGTGCCCGTTGTACCTGTTTGTACCTGTTGCACCTGTTTAGATGGATAATATTGAATAGTCTGGGGTTATGCCCCCTAAAACCTTTCTTTAAACAATCGAGGGTTTAATATTCTCTATGTCCTTTTCGGACATAGTAATGTGTGATCCTTCGGGCTATGTACCTGTAAGAGGGCGGTGTGTTAAACATATATCTATGGGGATACTCCCCAATTCTCCGTGCAGTTCTCTGCACTTCCGTAATGTCCGATTAGGACATATCCATGTATGAAATATGAGATTCCATAAAGCAAAAATAAAAAGTAGTGACAGATAACAGTCGAAGGCTAGGTAAACCTAACCCGCCTACGTATCCCATTGAGTGGGGAATCAGACCGGTGTAGTTCCCCTTATTTTAGTTACATGCCGACCCACGGAGGGGCAAAATAAAAGATAATGGTCGAAGGCTAGGTGAACCTAACCCGCCTACGTATTCCGTTGAGTGGGGAATCAGACCGGCGTAGTTCCCCCTGTTTTAGGTTTACAAACTAACCCGCGATGGGGAAATGTTTCAAATGTTCAAGCGTAATCTAAAAACTACCGAAATCTAAAATATTGTCATGTTTGTTCCTCATGGTGATCACTCTATAGCTTGTTGATCCTGATTTGGCCCGATTGTTTCTTCCTCCGCTTCTCGAATTCTTGGCAACGTAAGAGAAGTGACGTAGCAGAACCAAGCCTCCTCCTGGTTAGCGACCACTTCTCCGACCCCTCCTCCTGCTGGGAATTTCATCTTCTGATGGAATGTGAATACCACCGCTCTTATCGCGTTCAGGGTCGGCCTGCCTATTATGACATTGTATGCGAATGGTTGGTCCACGGTTGTATATTGAACATTGATAGTTCGCCTGTGAGGTTCTTGTCCAAATGATGTGGGAAGGTTCACTTGCCCTAGGGGGATTGTTTCTGCTCCACCGAACCCCACCAGTGGCGTACAGACCTGTTCAAATACCTGGTGGCCGAGTGCCATCTTCTCCAAAGCACGCGCAAATATAACATTGGTGGAACTACCATTGTCTATCAGTACCTTGCGTACAGCGTAGTTAGCGATATCAAGCTGAACAACCAAGGGGCAGTCGAGCTTGCCTGCCTGGATGGCTTTGGGGCTGAGATCCAGGAGGTCCCTGCCGGAAAACGTGATAACCTCGTCTGGAAGCTCCTCAATCAGCGACGTGAATCCGACAAATCAGTCCTCGTTCAATCCAGGGGTTATCTTCTTCCTCTGGTTGGTGGAATCTGCCCCCGCAGTCCCACCGCTTATCACATTAATCACCCCCTCAAAGGTGCATTATTTATTGTATCGCGTCCTTGTCCACTCTCAATTGCCTTAAGGCCCTCCCTTCTTGGGGATTGGGATTGCTCTCTTGATTCAGCATACTGCCCACTCGCCTTAAAGAACTCTATTAACCTCCCGTCTTTAATCAATCTCTCGATCTCATCCTTCTGGTCATAGAAATCCTTCGTGTCATGGCCTCTCTGGCGGTGGTACTCTCAGTAGTGCCTAGATTTCTTGGTGAAATCCGTCTCTTTGATTTTCCGAGGCGCATTTAACCAGTTCCTGCTTTGCGCCACGGCCAAGATAGTGCGAATGTCCTGGTTGAGAAGGGTATATCTCTTTGGCGACCTGTCTCTTCCTCCCCTGATCTTGTTCCATACTTTTCTACCCCTTTCCCGGCCGGATTCCTGGGGTCTAAACTTAGCCGCCATCATTGCGTCTTCGTAGATCACAATATGTGCCAACTCGTTTATTCGATTGATGGTAGGTTCTGCGAGCCTGATCAACTCTTTGGCAAATCTGTAGTGTGTTGTTGCCCTGAACAGGGTCTGTAACACTTCTCCTCCGTAGGGGTTGTCCACCTTCAGTAGGTCCTCATTGAATCTGTTCATAAACTCACCGAGAGTTTCCCTCTCTCTCTGTTTCAACGCTTCTAGATGGTACATGCTTGTCTTCATTCGCTTCTGACTGGAAAAGTGGTTCTCCAACCTCTCCTTCATCTGCTCGAAGCTAGAAATAGATCCCGCTTCGATTCTGTTAAACCAGTCCAAGGCCGCTCCTGTCAGTGTTGTTGCCATTATTTTTGCCTTAATGCCCTCGGAAGAGTCTTGTAGGTTCAAGAGACTCTCCACGGTGTGGATGTGCTCCCTTGGGTCACTCTTCCCATCATATGGTTTTATGGTTGGAATTTTGTCTCCCCTGCACAATACCTCCTTCTCGATTTCACAAAAGAAGGGAGTCAACGGCCGCCGGTATCCAACTGTTGTAGCTCCACGGTTCTCGTTCCTTCTCCCGATTACATGCCCTTTGTCACTTTAACTGTTTCCCTTATCACGTCAACCCTGTCCTCCTCGGATGTCTTGGTTCTCCGGTCATTCTCTGTATCATCACTTACTTCTACCCTCTCTTCACTTTCGGCTCCTGTCCAACGCCCTATTCCCGCGTTGTCCCTTTGACCCCCTTCCAGGATCTCCTCTTCGTCCCGCTCTTGCCTAGTCCTTCGTTCCACTATGCGTGGCAACAAAGTCTCCATTGTAGCGTCAAGCGCCGCTTTCACAGAAGCGTTGATATGTGCTAACATCCCCGGGGTTATGGCGGCGGGGGGAACATCGCTCTGTCCTGTAGCCTCACCCCCTCCGAGCCGGGAGAAACCGTGTTTGGCACCTCGATCAATGGGACGTCTGCCTCCGGGTTTTAGTGGTCGGGCCCTCGGTAGTTGGTTCCGCCGTATTTGGTGCGGCAAAGGTTGGTCCTGCGTTCGTGGCTCTCGGCGGTCTCCCGGGCCCGCGTCTTCATTGCAGCTCATCTTGTGCTGGAGGGAGCTCCGTCTTGGCTCGGGTCACTGTCTGTTCTTGGTCGGTCGGCTGTTGAGGGGGTCGCGTGTGCTTCGTCCTCACGTTCCTAGTCACAACTCTGTTGAATTCGGATCAGGTCCTCCTTCCTTGCATCTTGACGTCATCGCTCGTGAAATGGTGTTCCCACAGACGGCGCCACTGATTTGGCAATAGATTGTATTATATATGTATGTGTGTCGGTTACAAGTGTATAATCTAATAATACATCGAGTCTATCTCAAATCAGGCCTACACTATGTATCTCGCGTAGACTTGGTCCGGAACACCCCGAACTAACGCCTCGATGCTTGGATGGCAATGGTATATCGGTGACTAGATCGGTTGTATGTCGGTGATCGTCTTCGATATGATAACGAGGACTCCCCTCGATGTGAGATCGGTAATGTGGTGGTATGACGTATCAAAGGAACACAAGGTAGTCTCGATATCGAATGCGATATCGAGAGTGAGATCGGGGATGTATTTCGATGTGATGTGTGGTAACTGAGGGATAATAATTGCTTCCTTTTGGGATCCGGGCACCGCGTATTTATAGACCTCGGGATTCGGGGACCACAGTAACATATCGGTGAATATTACCGATATGACATTGAGAGTGATCCCCGATATGGTCTAATATGGGCCTGGTTCGGCCAGGCCCAATATGCGGGAAATGCCCATATCATCTTGAAACTTTGAAATACATATCACTATAGAAAGGATTTCCTTTTTATAGTAAAATAATTTTGTTGTGCTCCTGTCCAAGCGTCATAATGATATCTAATGATTTTTTCTTGGCTATCAATTATCTGTTTAAGAATACCACCATATCCTGGTTCAGACGCATCTGTTTGTACTATTTTAGGGGTATTTGCATGGCAAATAGATAAACAAGGTAGTATTTTTACCTTGGATTTAACTTCTCTGACAATTTGAGTATGTTTGTTGTTCCAAAATGGTGGATCTTTTTTCAATCTATCGAATAAGGGTTTACACATTTGTCTTAAATTAGGGTAAAAATCTCCAATGTAGTTCAAAGCTCCTAAGAACCGTTGTAATTGGGTTTTATTTCTAATTTCATCGGGAAATTGGTCTCCAAATTCGAGAGATCTCTGGATAGGAACTATAGGTCCTTAGCTAATCTGATGCCCTAAAAAGCGACTATTTGTTTGAAATAACTTAATCTTTTTTGCAGAAATAACTAAACCATTTTCTTTCATTATTTTTAGGAATATATTTTGGTGTTTCCAATGTTTGTCAATACTTTGGCTGAAAACAAGAACATCGTCAATATAAACTATTGAAAAATTTGTATAAGGAGTAAGTATATCATTCATAATTTTTTGAAATTCGGACAAAGTGTTTTTTAATCCGAATGGCATTACATTCCATTCAAATTCTCCGACAAGAACCGTGAAGGCTGTTTTGTATTTGTCTTTTTCAGCAATTTGTATTTGCCAAAATCCTGATTTCATATCAAATTTGGAAAAGATATTTGCATCGTAAAGCCTTTTTAGTAAGTCAGATTTATTGGAAATAGGGTACCTTGTCCACTGTAAAAACCTTGTTTAGAGGTTTGTAATTTATGACAAGTCTGGGAGTACCACGTCCTAACTCTGCATTTTTTTGTATATTGAATGCAGAGCATAACCATGGGGATTTACTAGGTCGACCAATTTTTTTGCTAATAAATCTTTTTTGCAACGCTCTAGGGTCTCTTGATTCATTTGAATAGGCATTGCCTTTGTGGGAATAGTTTTCTCATCAAAATCTTTTACATAAGGAAGTGTCACAGAATGTCTTCTCCTCTCCCAAAAGGCATTAGGCAATTCTGAACATATTTGTTTTTTTTGGAAATCAATAACTTTATGTTGGAAAGTTCTATCATGTATGTGTTCTTGTATTCGTTTATAACCAATTTCTTCTTTGAGGAAAAGTATTTGTTTTTGTTTATTTGTCAAGTTACTTCTGTAAATTCCTGCAGTTTGCATGTTATCAACTTCTCTTTTGGAAAATAATTTGTTTTTGTTTATTTTCTGTATTACTCTTGTAAATTTCCGCAGTTTGTATGGTATTAACATCTCTTTGAGAGATGGGAAATAGAAACATAAAAGGACTTTTTTGCCGAGGACGGTGGTTTCGATACCCGTAATATCTACTTTAATAGGATAAAGCGTTTGAATGAAGGGGATACCAAGGATGACATCAGCATTAAGGTCTTTAACAAGGCGAAAAAAGTTTTAAAGCATACTCCATCATTGCAAATATGAGTGTTAGATAGTTTATAATTTATTTGTAATCGAGTGTGGTTAGCAGCAGACAATCTTCCTTTTGTTTTTTCCAAATATTTAGTCGGGACAAGTCCTTCTTTAATGCAATTCATATCTGCTCCAGAATCCATAAGAGCAATGGTCTGTAACTTAAAGTCTTCGATTACAATCGTGACTTGGACGAGCCATTTCTGGAATGATACTCGACTAATAACATTGACAAATCAATTTTCTTCTTCGTTATCTTCATCATCTTGGTTAGCTTCTTCATTTATGTGATGTTTAATTCTTATGATCAAAAGATCTTGTTGGATTTTATCAATGATTTATCTTGATTTATTTTATTTCTCTTTTTAGCTCATTTATTTTACTTTGTAAGTCATTAATAGTAAGCTTATTTTTAGAAGAAATAAAAGATTTTATAATATCTTTGAATTCTGTCTTATGAGTCTTAGTAGGTTGAGATATTTCTTCTTTGTTTGTTATCATATCTTTTAGCTTATTCAAGTATAAGTTTTGAGCATTAGGATCTTTAACTTTTTCAAGCATTTCAAATATTAGTTCATATTTATTATCTTTAGTTAGAACATTTATTTTCTTATCGTAATTGCAAACCATCATATCTGGTTTACAAGCACAATTTTGGATTTCATCTTCTAATGAATCAGAAGATGCTTCATAATCAGTCCTTACCTGGTTTAAGCCAATCTCATTGTCTGAGAATTGACTTTCGTCGCTTTCTTCTTTAGGATTTATTTGTCCGATGAGATTTATTAAAGTTTCTTTTAAATCATCTTCAATCTCTAGAGACAAAACTTTATTCCTAACTCTGCAAGTATTTGCATAGTGCCCAGGTTTCTTGCACCTATGACAAATAATTTTGTTCATAGGGGTTTTGTGATAGTTATTATTCCTTTTAAAAGGTTTTTTAAACGAGTAATTTTTATTTCTGAAATTTGGTCGTTTGTATGTGTGGTGAGGATTCTTATGGTGGTGGGTTCTGTGAAACTTTTGGCTAACTGGTGGCTTGAACTTTTTGAATATATATATATATATATGTATATATATATTTATAAATACTAGTTAATCCAGAGCACGGGCTCTAATTTTTCTTCTTTGTCTTTCGTTTACTTTAATTTCAATAACGAATATTTCATTTTTTTGCGCCAAAACTTCATGTCTTTTTGAATTGCGTCAAAATAGTTATTAATCATTCATTCTCTCGTGTTTTCTTCTCAGCCTTTCGTACTTCAATTTCATGATCAAACTTTTCACTTTCTTATCACGAAACTTCACGAGTTTCTTATGCACGAGCAAGGTCTAATAAATACTAAATTGAAATTGTTTTTTCGCAAACGTAACAATTTGTTTTTCTGGTAACCACCTTTATAACCCTCATCTCACCGTTTATTGGTAGTACTGCGTCAGCAATATAGAGTTGCACAAATAATTTATCCCATGGTTGTTTATGTCTCTCCCGTTTACCCTTTTTTTCCACCTATTTTCTTGTGGCTGCCTCACTCGTTCTTCTCCTTTTTTTGTTTTTGCTTGGTTTCAACATATATGCACCCTCTTTTCTTTTCTTTTTGTTAATTATATACAATAAAATAGGGAGTTAATAGGTAGTGAAAAACCTACAATTGTTGATGCCTCACCTAATTACCCGTTTTCTTTTTTTTTTATTTTTTATTTATTTTCCTGCGACTCCCTCTCTCGCTCTTCTCCTTTCTTTTTCTTTTTTTTTTGGATTCAACATATTGGAGTCAAAACTTGCGGCTAGATATTTATATATTTATTTGTAATCTGAAACAACAATATAGACCTAATAGGGAGGAAGAAGTTAATGCCTAAATGTTTTCGATTCCTATACAACGGTAGTTCAATTCTTATATAGTTGATTGGGCATGGCTTCGACTGTTCCCGCAACCCGCCAATTTAATTTATAGCAGGGCCTAAAAAATAAATAATATAAAACGTTTGGGTTGAATCTGAAGAAAATAAAAATTTAAAGGACCATTTGGCAATTTGCAGAGGGACCGTAAGTGCGGAACGTAAAGCTTTCGAGGCGAGATCGAATTAATTTAGAAAATAGAAGGATAATTCTGCATTTTTTTAATACTTAAAAGTTTGCTGGTCCCAACTGACCAATACGTGCAGGCCCTCCAGATATTCATTACTGTAAAACAAAACATAATATAGTAATTAGTTGAACTTACAGGGGCAAAATTAGAACACCAAAAATCAACGACAACAACTTGCCTTGAGTGTTGACATCCATTCTACATATATACTAGGAAACTCGCTCGTGCTCCGCACATGCTCTTATTTTTCTTTTTTGTCTTTCACATATGAAAACAATGGTGCAGCCAACCATTGAGACTGTTAACCATAAAATATAAATATGGGGATTAACCTAAAAGTTAAACCCTAAAAATAGGGATTAACCCCATGACGATACTATCGTCACATATACTCTCGATGAGGAGGCCCACCGAGTGTCACAAACCCAAAGCGGTAAGAAGTGGCACCAGAAGAGGCACCAAAGCGTCCCTTGGAAAGTCACGATGAATGAAGAAAAGATATCAACCCGGCATCAGAAAAAGAGTAAACCCGATGAATCCACGCGACTCTGATACCCATCAATGTGCCAAGAGGGACCAGAACGGATCCCAGAAAATACGAGAACATCCCCTCACTGAACACTCCGAAGTCTAAAAAGCCATCGGAACACTCATCCCGATAGACAAAGCACGAGAACCATGCCCTATTGAAGTCCAAAAACCCTCGGAGCACACGTCATAAAGTCCTAAACCCAAGAATATTACACTACTAAAGTAAAGAAGCCATCAGAGCCCATCTCGCACGCGAAAAAGAGCAGATTTACCTATCAGAGCATATGCCAAGAAGAGAACAAAATAAAAATAGACCGTTATCAAAAATACAATCACATCGGATGAGTACCCCGCCTCACTTATCAAGCCTTCTTAAGAGACCCAGCTTATCGGAGAGAAGAAGTTAAAAGAGCTAACTCATCGGAATCCCCTGAAGCCATCGAAAGATATAAAATTTCGTCCCAGTAAGCGCCTCGTCAGCAAATATGAAGTTTATCCTATCCACTCACACAAATTGCAACACCTGTATTTTATTTAAACATGCATAACGACACATGTCCCAAAAAAACCTCTATAAAATGAGGGGACAAGTTGAGAAGAAGAAAACAAAGACAGATGCAAGATCACACAAACATACACACCAATGTACTAGAAAATTCAGAGTGAAGTTCAGTGAATACAAAAAGGGATATTTTCGTAATTTTATAAGCTTCTGAACCACGGACAGGGCGTTCCAACCCTAAATAAATTCGTTAATTAGGTAGTAATATCAAACCTGTTAACCAAATGGCGCCGTATGTGGGGACGCCATAGAATCTGTCATTGAGCGTGTTCAGCAAGTGTTTGAATATTATGGACGATTTATTTGACAACGAGAGTCGCTGGACCCACCAAGAAAATTCGGAAACTACCGTCTTAGTTCATCAATCTGAAGACCGTGGTTTTGTCAATATCCCTCGATCCGTCTTCAAAAGACTCGTGGAGGCCACCACCAGAAGGACTCCACGGAGGTCTGAGAATCCCCATACTACACCCTCCAAATCTCCCTATCGGAGAAATCACCATTCGGAAGAAGGCGCCCCCAGTGTAGGATGGAGCCCTGTGCCCACGTCTTCGCACCGTGAACCCCTTTGGGAGCCATATATGTACTATGATTACGAAGAAACCTCGAGGAAGGCTCGAGGGAAAAAAGGCCATACCCCTGGGACTACACGGTGGAAGAAGACAATACTATATGGGGAGTGCCTGACGGCTTACGGAAGGAAATGCGTGACATCAAGAAAACCATGGCCCCAAAAGAAGAACCAACGTTTAAAACCTCTCCTTTCATTCTTGAGATCGCTTTAGCATCTATTCCTTTGGGGATGCGATCCATCAACGTCCCCTTATATACAGGGGATACCGATGGAAGAGATCCCCAAGATCACATCCACCAATACTTGGCTGGGATGGACCTATCCTCCGCCCCCGACCACGCCCTATGCCGAGTGTTCCATGTTACTCTCAGAGGACAGGCTCAGGCCTGGTTTACCCACCTCCCACCTAACTCAATAGTTAGCTTTAACCGATTAGCTACCTTATTCGTATGCCAGTTTGCTTGTAATCGACGATATCCTAAATTCTCCACACACCTCTTCACGGTCAAGCAACAAAGGAACGAACCTTTGCAAAAATACGTAAAATGCTTCTCCGATGAAGCGTTAGATGTTCTGAATGTTAGCCCCTCTATTTTGGCCAACATCCTGACTCAAGGACTCCAAGCAGAAGACTTATTCCGGTATCTTATGGGGAATCATGTCACAGACATGAATGAGCTTATGCAAAACGCAGAAACTTACATCCTTATGGAAGAAGCAGAGGGCATGAAGAGGCGTATGGAGGACGATGATAACGAGCACCACAAACGGGTTGAACGAGAAGCAAAAACCAAAGAGCAGGGTACACAAGGGAAACCCTCCCAAAGCAAAGACGACGGTGGCGCGGTCAAGAAGTTCCTTCGGCCCGTACCTCTACCGCCGATGACTATCGCCCCGTAAGAGGTGCTCAACGTGATGAGAGGTAATAATGAATTAAAGTGGCCCACACCGGCCAGGTTTCCTTACAGGGATAAAGATTCAGAGAAATATTGTAAGTACCATAAAACCTATGGGCATACTACCGAGGAGTGCACCACTTTGAAGAGGGAGGTGCTCCGCCTTGTAGAGGCGGGCTACCTGAAGAATTATCTCAAAGAAAACAACCCCGAGGGACCCAGGCCAAACGTATGGAAGAGGCTCCGAGAGGAGCAGAGAGAGGAAGAAAGGACCCCTGGTAGGTTATCCCGCGAGAAAGCCACGGGGCATCGGAGTCTACCTCCTCCCCCAGAAACATAAGAAAACAACGCCCCTTCAGGAAGAATCATTAACATGATATAGGTGGGAGACATTTCAATGACACCCCAAGTTAAAAAGAAGAAACATCTAAAGGAAGCAAGGCGAGCGGAGCAAGGACTCCCCGTGTGCTCCGTTCAAGGAACAAGGATGCCTAGCATCACTTTCGGACCCGAGGACCTAAAAGGGATAATCTATCCCCTCGAGGACCCCTTGGTAATCGAAGCTACCATCTACGGATTCGGGATCCAACGAATCCTAATAGATATGGGAGTTCATGGACGTCCTGTTCCTACCTACTTACCTAGCTATGGGACTAAAAAGGGAACAACTAGAGGTGGATGAAGTCCCCCTCGTAGGCTTTTCGGGAGAAGCCTGTAATACCCTAGAAACCATAACCCTTCTGATGTCATGGGGAGAGGGAGCCCTTCGAAGGACCGAACCCACCAAATTTATGGTGGTGGAGGCCTCGTCCTGTACGTACAACGCCATATTTGGACGGCCCTCCATTCGGACCTTCGAAGCAATTCCCTCTACCCTTCACCTTAAGGTAAAATTCCCCACATGCTTAGGTATCAGAGAAGTCCGAGGAAGCCAAGCTAAAGCCAGGGAGTGCCGCATGAACGCCAACACTCTGGAAGAAGACGAACCCACTCTCGGCAATAGCAAAAAGCGTAAGATCGAAGAAATACGGGTTCAACCCGTGGAGGAACTAAAGATGGTAGAACTTGTGGAAGGAGAGCCAGAGAAGGTGATTAAGATGGGCACAAACATGGAGCCTGAAATAGAAACCCGACTAACTGCGATCCTCAAACAATTTTACCATCTCTTCGCTTGGGAAGGAGGGCCACCCAGGTGAATCAGCAATAAGGTATGCCAACAATTTCCTAACATAAAGCCTGGGGCTAAACCAGTCCAACAAAAGAAAAGAAAAATGGGACCTGAGCGTAATAAGATCATTCGGTCGGTGATACAACGCCTCCTTAGCATAAAGCAAATCAGGGAAGTTATATGCCCCGTATGGCTAGCTAATGTAGTCCTGGTCCCCAAACATGGAGGAAGATGGCGGATGTGCGTGGACTTTACAAACCTCAACGAAGCCTGTCCAAAGGATTGCTATCCTCTGTCTAGCATATACAAACTGGTTGACTCCACCGCTGGTTGTGCGCTTTTATCAACCCTAGATGGAGATCAGGGATACAACCAAATTCCGATGGCAGCGGTTGACCAGGATAAAACTAGCTTTATCACCGATGCCGGTACCTTTTGTTATTTAGTAATGCCTTTCGGACTCAAAAATGCCGGGGCCACTTATTAAAGGTTGGTAAAACTCATGTTTGCCGGACTCATCGGAAAGTCAGTAGAAGTTTATGTAGATGACACAGTCGTTAAAAGCCACTCTGCCAAAGATCACCCCAAAGATCTACGAAAGGTGCTAGTCATCATGACCAACTTCGGAATGAAGGTTAACCCAAGAAAGTGCTCCTTTGGAATACGAGGAGGAAATTTCTTTGGTTACATGGTCATAGAAAAAGGAATAGAAGTTAACCCCAAAAAGGCAGAGGCCATCGTTGGGTTACTTACTCCTAGGACAATAAAATATGTCTAAAACTTGACCAGTCGAATTACCTCCTTCAGCCGATTTGTTTCTAAATCGGCGAAAAAGTGACTCCCATTTTTTAAGGTACTCCGAAACATCAAAGAATTCCAATGGACAACACAATGCGAAGAGTATCTGAGGGGGTTAAAAAATTGCATGGTAAAACTGCCTTTGCTGGTGAAACCTTCACCCCAAGAAGAACTCTTGGTCTACTTAACCGTCGAAGAGGAAGCCGTTGGTGCCGTATTGGTCAAAGAACAAAACATGGAGCATCATCCCCGTGTACTATCTTAGTAAGAGCCTCATCGAAGCCGAAACTAGGTATACCCTAACCGATAAACTTGTCCTGACTTTGATTACTACGGCCCGAAAATTGCGCCCGTATTTCCTTTCCCATCCAATTACTGTTCTGACCAAGCATCCATTGCATGCTATTATCAATAAACCCGAGACATCGGGGAGATTAATAAAGTGGGCAATAGAACTTATTGAGTACGATATCTCATATGCCCCGAGACCCTCCATCAAAGCACAAGTCCTGGCGGACCTCGTGACGGAACTAGCGGGCATCGGAACGGTACATAGGGCACCCCTATGGCACATATACATTGATAGCTCCTCTATAAGTACCCATGGGGGAGCGGGAATAGTCCTAGTAAACAAAGAAGTCGAATAGGAGATGCTCCACTTCGCGGTTAGAATTTACTATCCTCTATCAAATAACAAAGCCGAATATGAAGCCCTTCTCATCGAAATGAGACTCGCGCAAGAAGGCTGGAGAAAGAGGATACTTATCCACAGCGATTCCCACCTAGTTGTTCAACAAGTCAATGGCTCTTACGAGGCTAAAGAAGAAAGAGTGCAATATTACCTTCGGGTAGTCCACCAGAGGCAAGGAGGGTTTGAGGAATACAGGGTCATCCAGATTTCCCGAGAAGAAAACCAGGAAGCGAACGCCTTGTCCAAGATGGCCACTCAGACAACCACCATCCACACTGAAAATTTTGGATCGTGGATTGACACAACAACTTTGAGAGTTAAGATGGAATGGCCTTAACTCTATTGTGATCTTCTTGACTATAATAATGTGCAGCGTAAGTAACAACACAAGAAGATATAATTTTAAGAAGTTTTCAATATTATTAAAAACTTCCGAGCCTTAGGCCAAATAACCATAAAGGTTTTAACAAAAATGTTCCTCACAACAATTCACTCACGCTCTTTGTTGATCGGACTCAACGAAGCAGACAAGTACGAACTACTTAACTTCTATGAACTAGACGTGAATAGTTGATACAAAAACTTTGCAAAAGCAAGACGAAGACAATACAAATAAAGATTAATCTCTTAGATTGTTTAGCACGATTGTCTTGTCTTCATCTTGATGAACTTCACATCTTTTTATAGATTTCTTCAAACTTGCACGCCAAGATGTGTTGTTCACAGTTTTGGTAACTCTTGTTGTTTCCTTGTTGAATTTTGGATTCTTTGTGAACTCAAAATCTTTCCTGAATATGTGTTTCCTTTATTACTGGTCTAACAAGGTAACACATCTTCTTCAAATCGGAGAATCCTGGAAAGAATCAAGTTGCAGAGAACCGCCAATATTGTTTCCTTCTTTTGAAAGCGTGTTGAGTTGACTTATTCAACATAGCTTGAATTATGGAAACATCAAGTAAGGAATCATCCATCGCTCCTCCTTATGATTAAGATACTTTCCTGGACATAGACATAAACGACTAAAACCGTGGAACTTGGTTGATAGGTGACTAAAGGCAAAACTTAAATTTGGCAACTGAAGAACAGTTTGCGTACAAGCTCTCGGGTTTCAATGTTATCCTCAATGTTGTCCCAACATCGTATAACATTAATTCTAGAGAACCTTGCTCTTTCAATCTCCCTATTTTTGCCTTTCTTCATAAAACCAATACCTGTTCCAATCAAGTCTTATATCGAGAAGGTTAGAGTCAACAAGAAACACATTAAACTATTACACTGCTCCCCCTTAATACAAGCTAACATATCAAAGTTAAATTATCAAAGACAAGTATTAAGGTCATCACTACATAAAACAATGTTCAGACCCCAACATTCATCAATGTTGCCTCAACATTGAAACCAATGAGTTTCCTGCATAAAAGGTTAAACAGACAAGCAATTCAAAAATGTGCTTTCATAAGAAATAGCAGTTAGAGCAGTTCAACAGTAGTAGTACTTAGAGTTACAGGCCATATCAATATATCAAGGACATGTCCCTTGATCAAAATAAACCAAATAGAGATAAATGTACCAGCAACACAACCATATTAGCAGTTCATAAGAAGCAAAACATTAACTAGAAGACTGAAATTAAAAAAAAAAAAACTTGGAACTATTCCACCCCCTTTTTGTGAATAAGGGAGTTTCTCCAAAATTTTCACCATGTCCTCCAGCTATTTGAGATGCTCCTTCCTTTCCTCAATCTCCCTCTGAGTATCAGCAATTTGCCCCCTATACCAGTTCACCAGATGATCCACAAAAGTTGAGGTTATGACCAAGCACTCTTCCTCTTTGGACATAGGCACTGAAGTTCCAGCAAACTCCTGAGCCTTCTTCTTCTCAGCTCTTGGTCTCACCACTCCTTTTGGGTTGGTCCCTCACTCTTGATCCAGACAAGTAGCTTGGGAGAATTGTCAGTTCAGAATCATTCTTCCTCCAGCCCATAGTGACACTTGTCTTCAATCCTTACTTGCTAAGGATTTTGCAGATGAGTGAGGGAAAAAGCAGCATGCCATTCTTCCTTCCAGCAACTTCTGACATTGACTTCACAATCCTCTCCCCCATGTTCACAGCTAGCCCATTCTTAATTTTGTACACAAAGAGTGTTGATTCCTTGGTCAGTACATTGACATTTTTGCTTGGCAGCCAGTTGAAGCAAGCTATCTTGTGCAGGACAACACTAAGGGAGGTGAGTTTTGTGGTTGGCAAAGCATCTCTCCAGGTTTTGACCAACCCTCCAGTCAAGTCTTCAATCACATCAGCGTAGTAGGGGTCCTGAGATTCATCAGCAGTGGGGAATCCACAGATCTTGTTGATGGTGTAGGGTTCAATGTTGAAGACTCTCCCCCTCACCCAAGCCTTTCCATATTTTGGAGATCTGTAGTTCCTAATCCACTTGGAGAGATTCAGGTAGAACTCCATGACAATCTCAAGAGCATAGTCATGCAACTCCATCACTAATTGGTGCATCCCTCTTGCTTCAAGCAAGTCCATCACCTTATGTTCCTTGAAGTTGGCCATCTCTACAACTCTTTCAGTATGAATCTCCCTTCTATTGAAGGAATCCCACTTCCTCTCAAACTCTTGGGTGAGATAATAAGGAGAAAATTAGTCCCCATCATCATCAGGGTAGACCACATACAACCCATCTGTGTACTCTTCTGTCCCTGATGTTGCCTTAACATCAGCAGCAAAATCCTGCTATTTCTCATTCTTTTCCTCTTCCTTCTCCTCCTCTTCCTCTTCATCCTCAACATCCAGCACCTCTACTTCCTCTTCCATCACTTGGTTTCCTTTCCTCTTTCTCTCAATAGCAGCAGACTTCTTCTCTTCCTCAGCCTTCTTCCTAGTTAATCTCCCAGCTTGTATTTTCCTTGCCTCAGCGCATTGCTTAGCAGTTTCAGACATATATCTCAACTTCTCCCCTACATCCTCGCTCTTTTTCTTTTGAGCCCTAATCCACTTCCTCACCGCTTTGTCCACAGACTTATCCACAGACTTCTCAATAGATTTATCAGCAGATCCACTACCCTCCCCCTCAACAGTTATATCAGCATCAATTTCAGGGTTGGGTTCAGCAGTGTTTACCTCAATTTCCAGATCATTGGTGATGGGAGCGAATGATTCAGCAGTTGGCTCAACATTGGAGTTCGATTCTCCCTGTTTGGATTTCTTCCCTCGTCGCACGTAGGGGATCACCTTCCTTTTAGCAGAAACATGAGCATCATCTGATTTTGTAGCAACACCTCTAGTGTGTGAACGGGTGCGTGCGGCAGTGGGTTTACTTCTCAGGGCAACATCTGCAAGAGTTTGCATGGGAGATTTGCTTGCCATTGTTAGTGAAGAAGATTTGTGAGTATTTACAGAGAAAATCGAGACAATTTGAGAGTGAATAGAGTAATTTTGCAGAGTAAGCACAATTAAGGATATTAGGGTTTTGATTTCTCAAATAACCGTGAATAAGGAAAGAGAATGAATGTTAGTGGGCAGTTACTAAATTTGAACCAAATAAAATCTTCCCACTATGTTTTCCTGCGCACACCCTTTAATGTTAAATTGACAGTTAACCAGAGTGTTTTTTTAAAAATTCGAAAACTTATAAGTTCATGTTTTCAATGTTGGCATGCGGCAATGCACAATGTTGGGATAACATTCAATAACATTCAAACCAGAAGGTGGAGGTAAATGCTTCACCAAGGCAAATTCATGTGAGAGCTTGAGATACATCCAAAAATACATCTGAAACTTAACCAATATAGGAAGTGTGTACTTCAGACATATTGTTCAGATCAAGATCACGAGTAAGCAACACAGATAACAAGAAACACACAGAGATAAGCAGTAATTAATTTAAGGAAAAATTCACTTCCACAGCATAGAAAGTCACAGAAAAGTGTGTCACCTGCAGTATGTCACCCAAATTGTATGCCTCAACGCATGAATTATACTCCCCCTAAGCCTAGACCGACACAACTCAACAACAAGAAAGAAAAACAATGCAGTTTTACATGAATGCAACAATGTAATGTCAAATAGGTAGATGGTAAACACATATGAAAAACTCCTCAAACCAGCACAGCACAAATCGCTTTATAATCTTTATTGTTTTCATAACACATCTGAACCAAAAGCTGAAGGTTACTAAAACACAAAGCTAATGTGACTACTGAATGAGGGCAGCCTGAACTCCACACACCCTAGTAACAACATTAACAACAGCAAGTTATGCAAGTACAAAGGTCTTGAATGTTGGCAATTCATTTATCATGCACCCCAACACCCCAATTCCTTATGCATACTTGTTTACTAACCTGCATTCAAGAGAATCACCAAGTGATCAGTGCTACTAAATGTAAGAAATCTAAACCTCAAACACCCTAGTAGAAAGGATCATCCTCATGTGTTCCTTGGCCAAACACACATGAACATATAAATAAGCACAACTGAGTAACACTGAAGGTGTCAACATCATGCACCCCGGCTTCTCCACATGTCATGTACACCTTTCATATGAAAAAGACACAACTAAATAGATATCAAAGTAGTGAACTTTGTGTACCCCAACTTCTCCATATGTTAGGCTATCACAGCCTCAGACAAACAGAAGAGTTTTATTACTTTTTCAAAACAAAAATGTGAAACTGATAACTAGAAAGAGTTGTTAATCACAGAGTTCAACCACAGAAACCAAAACTGACAAAACAAAGACGAAATGAGACTCACAATAAAATAAGTTCAACAAAGGAAAACAACAAAATACCTACTACACCACAACCAATATACCAGTGCTAGACAGTGGTGTTATGTCAACACTAGTTTCCTCAACATTTTCACATATTGCACATGCCAAGAGATTTCCTCAAGCTGAAGAATCTCTCACTATCTAAAGGTTTTGTAAACATATCAGCAAACTGAATAGTTGTCTCAATATGTTCAATGTTGATCACTTTGTCCTTTACCATATCTCTCAGGAAAGAGCAAATTACTTTTTCTGCCCTTTAATTTCGACTATGTTTGCTTTTTGCCTTTTAACTTTTCGGGCTCCTCATTTGCCCTATAATTCTTATATTTTTTACCAAATATGCCCGTTGGGTTATTTCCCAGGCCCAGTTACTCTTTAGGGCTCCACTTTTGCCCTATAATTCTTATATTTTTTACCAAATATGCCCGTTAGCTTATGAAGAAAAACCTCCCCCGCCGCCGCCGCCGCCGCAATCTGGTAAACACCACCACCAGCTCACCACGTACTGGTAAAAACCTCTGCCGTCGCAATCCATGCGATTTTGTACTGGACCGAGGACCACAATCAAACCCACCTTCCAACCACAACCACCTCCCCAACGGGCATATTTGGTAAAACATATAGGACGTTGGGCTATTTCTGAGGCCCGATTTCTGTTTAGCTGATGTGGATGCTGACGTGGACGACACTGTACGGCCACGTAGCGCCATGTCATTTATTTCTTTATTTTTTTTACTGGACTTAAAGGTGAAATGTCCAAAATACCCCCGCCCCAAAAAAAAACCTCGCAAATACGTCCAAATTCCTCGCTGATTCTTCTCCTCTTCCAAATGAATATCCCTAAAATTCTCCTCTACCAATTTCATTTCAAGGCGTTGTGAAGAGGCTTGCGGCGATGAGAGGGGACCGTAATCTTGGGAAATTGGACGACACCGGAATTTGGTGGTGGTGGTGACGAGTTTTGCGGAGTTTTTTGGTGGTGGGTTTGGGAAGAACGGCGGTTTGGGTTGTGATGAAGAAGAAGATGGTGGTGGTGGCGGTGGGGGTGGGTTAAGGAGGTGGTTGTGGTTGGAAGGTGGGTTTGATTGTGGTCCTCAATCCAGTACAAAATCGAATGGATTGCGGCGGCAGAGTTTTTTACCAGTACGAGGTGGACTGGTGGTGGTGTTTACCAGATTGCGGCGGCGGCGTCAGAGGTTTTTCTTCATAAGCTAACGGGCATATTTGGTAAAAAAATATAAGAATTATAGGGCAAAAGTGGAGCCCGAAACAGTAACTGGGCCTGGGAAATAACCTAACGGGCATATTTGGTAAAAAATATAAGAATTATAGGGCAAAAGTGGAGCCCGAAAAGTTAAAGGGCAAAAAACAAACATAGTCGAAATTAAAGGGCGGAAAAAGTAATTTGCTCCTCAGGAAATGATGCCTTATGTCTATATGATTAGTTCTAGAATGTTGGACAGGATTTCTAGAGATACTTATGGCACTTAGATTGTCACAGAACATGAGAAGTGTATCACTATCTAGCCCATAATCTGAAAGCATGTGTTTCAGCCACACAAGTTGGGTAACACAGCTGTCAGCTGCTACATATTCTGATTCAGCAGTTGATAATGAAACACAGTTCTGCTTCTTGCTATACCAGGAGACCAAATTATTCCCCAAATAAAAACAGCCCCCATTTGTGGATTTCCTGTCATCCACATCACCTGCCCAGTCAGAGTCATTGAAACCAACCAAATTAGTGTTAGTGTCATAGGAATACCAAATTCCTAAAGGTGTAGTTTCAGAGATATATCTAAGAATCCTCTTCACAGCAATCAAGTGAGATTGCCTTGGCTCAGCTTGGTACCTAACACAAACACATACTGAAAACATGATGTCAGGTCTAGAGGCATAGAGATATAGCAAACTACCAATCATGGTGATTTGGCAATAGATCGTTTTATATATATTTGGGTGTCGGTTACAAGTGAGTAGTCTGGAAATACAACGAGTCTATCTCAAATCAGGCCTACACTACGTATCTCGTGTAGACTTGGTCCGGAACACCTCGAACCTACGCCTTGATGCTTGCATAGGAGTGGAATATCGGTAACTCGATCGAATGGACGTCGGTGATTGTATTCGATGTGATATCGAGGATGACCCTCGATCTGATGTCGGTGATGAGCTGGTGTGACGTGTCAAAGGTGCACGTGATAATCCCGATATCGAATAAGATATAAAAAGGGATATCGGGGATGTATTTCGATCTGACGCGTGGTAGCTGGGGGATAATAATTGCTTCCTTTGGGATCCGGGCACTGCGTATTTATAGACCTCGGGATCCGGGGACCACAGTAACATATCGGTGATTATTACCAATTTGACATCGAAAGTGATCCCCGATATGGTCTAAAATGGGCCTGGTTTGGCCTGGCCCAATATGCGGGAAATGCCCATATCATGTAGTCCCCCAATTTGGGGATTCTTATTTTAGAGATAAGAATTCGCAAATTTAATTTTAAATTTCTGGGTTACTTGTGCCCTTCGTCCCGCCAGGTCAAATAAGGGAGATCAAATTTGCGGGGAATGCACTTGTGACGAACTTCGATTAGTCTCCCAATGCAGTGGACGCATAGTTTGAGGTCCTCATTTGAATTCCATTTCCCTTGGTATTTGGGCTCCTTGAAAATTATGATGGTGTTGCCGGGGCACTTGTGATGTCGAAATGCATATCCGATATGATTTCGATGTAGTTGAGGCATCTGTCTATGGGTAGGGTGATCTCCCATGTGCGTCTGTCCGTCCCCATGTCCTTTATCTATATCAAATATGAATACCGATGTGAGATCGACACTGTGTTTCGATCTAGTACCTCCGATGTTTATAAATAGGTTGTCAGGAAAGTGAAAATCCACTTTTGGCCCTTAGCGAAATTTCGTTGTTCCTTCGAAAAACACGTCGAATTTGACTTTCGATATAGATTTCAACATCGGTTTCGATATCTTCCATTGACTTTGATTTTCGATATCGAATTCGATACCTTTTCCGGTATCAAGTTCGATCTTGACTTTCCTTCTTTAGTGCGTTAATATGTCGTTTGCCGAGGACAATGTTGGCCCTAACATGGACGAATGGGGCTTTGAGGTCAGCCCCCCAAAATATAAGACCTCTGAGAAGTACGAGGACATGGCGTCGCATGTCCCTCATCATGCTGGTTATTACTCAGATGAGTATAACATTCCTGACGGGTATAAGGTCATATTCCCCAATGCCGATCAACGAATGCATACCCCACCAAAAGGCTGCATTACTGTCCATGCCAAGGACTTCAAGAATGGGTTGCGCTTCCCGATTGATCATGCGGTTAGTGCTATCATAGCGAGCATCGGGGTCTGCTTGGGACAGCTATCCCCCAATTCTCTGTGGTACATTGTAGCCTTCATTTGTGTTATGGGGGCGTTGGGTGCCCCTTGTTGAGCTAACGAGTTCTGGGAGCTCTTTAGTGTCATGGTCAACAAGAAGGGCGGTGATAGGGGGTTCTTCTGTGTGTGAGCCCAGGCGGGGCTTAGGTTCGTGCAATATACTCAAACTAGCTATGGATTTGGAAATAAATGCGAGTATATGTACATCCAGGAGAGGATGGCTGGTGAGTTTGATGCGCTTCCTAGCGTGTGGTGTGAAGACACCAAATATGAGAGACAAGCCATTGTCGGGCCTACTGCACATAGCCTCGAGTTTCTGAGGAAGTTGATTGACCATCCATATGACGGTACCCTACTTTGTAGTGACGTAGTTTTGCGAGCAAGTAGGATATATCCCGTGCGGTATAACGGTCCCTCTACGCTCGGTAAGTGTTATCTCTTTGTAAATTGATATTTTCCCCTCGATTTATTTCTTGATCCTCTATTTTGTGTGTTTCGCAGCCGAGCTGGTTGAGTATTGTAGTCTGGATGCGATAGCGGAACGTAGACAGCTGAGGGTCGAAACCGCTACAGATGACGCACCTCCACTCGTGAAGAAGAGGGGTCATGAGGGCGTGCGCAAGAATGCGAAGAAATTTGTTCCCTCATTGAGTGAAAATACTGCCGGGGTGGGTAGTGTTTCGCAATCTCAACCTGATACTGATGTTGGGACGTCCATGGGGCGAAAGAGAATACCTGTTTGTAGTTGTTGTACCTGTTTGAATAGAAAATATAGAATAATCTGGGGCAATGCCCCTTGAATCACCCTTTTAATATACTCTATGTCCTTTTCCAATATAGTAATGGGCGATCCTTTGGGCCATGTACCTGTAAGAGGGAGATGTGCTAAACATATATCTAGGGGAACATTCCCAATTCTTTGTGCCATTTTCTGCACTTCTATAATGTTCTCTTAGGACATATCCCTGCATGAAATATGAGATTGCGCCAAGCAACAAATAAAAAGGTAATAAAGGATAACGGTCGAAGGCTAGGTATACCTAACCCTCCTACGTATCCCGTTGTGTGGGGAATCAGACCGGCGTAGTTCCCCCTGTTTTAAGTTACATGCCGACCCACGAAGGGCAAAATAAGAGATAGCGGTCGAGGGCTAGGTAAACCTAACCCGCATACGTATCCCGTTGAGTGGGGATTCAAACCGGCGTAGTTCCCTCTGTTTTAAGCTTACAGACCAACCCACGATGGGGCAATGTTTCAAATGTTCAAGCATAATTTAAAAAATTACTAAAATCTAAAATATTGTCCTGTTGTTCATCATGGTGATCATTCCATAGCTAGCCGATCCTGATTTGGTCCGATTGCTTCTTCCTCTGCTTCTCTAATTCTTGGCAATGCAAGAGAAGTGATGTAACAGAGCCAAGCTTCCTCCTGGTTAGCGACCACTTCTCCGACCCCTCCTCCTGCTGGGAATTTCATCTTCTAATGGAATGTGGATACCACTACTCTTATTGTGTTCAGGGCCGGTCTGCCGATTATATCATTGTATGCAAATGGTTGGTCCACGATTGTGTATTGAACATTAATACTTCGCCTGTGCGGTTCTTGTCTGAATGATGTGGGAAGGTTCACTTGCCCTAGGGGAATTGTCTCCGCTCTGCCAAATCCTACCAGTGGCGTACGGACCTGTTCAACTTTGTGATGACCGAGTGCCATTTTCTCCAACGCATGCGCGAACATAATGTTGGTGGAACTACCGTTGTCTATAAGTACCTTGTGAATAGCGTAGTTAGCGATATCCAGCTGAACAACCAGGGGGCAGTCAAGCTCGCCTGCCTGTATGGCCTCGGGGCTGAGATCCAAGAGGTCCCTGCTGGAAAACGTGATAACCTCGTCTGGGTGCTCCTCGACCAACGTTGTGAATCCAACGAATCTGTCCTCATTCAATCCACGAGTTATCTTCTTCCTCTGATTGGTGGAATCTGCTCCTGCGGTCCCACCGCTTATCACCTTGATGACCCCCCTCGACGGCACATTATTCATCGTATCGCGTCCTTGTCCATTCTCAATTTCCTTAAGGCCCTCCCTTCTTGGGTATTGGGACCGTTCTCCCGATTCAGCATATTGCCCGTTCGCCTTAACGAATTCTATTAATCTTCCATCCCTAATCAGCCTCTCGATCTCATCCTTCAGGTCATAGCAGTCGTTTGTGTTATGGTCTTTTTGGCGGTGGTATTCGCAGTAGCGTCTAGATTTCTTGGTGAAAACCGTCTCCTTGATTTTTCGAGGCGCACTTAGCCAATTCTTGCTTTGTGCGACGGCAAAAATAATGCGAATGTCCCAATTAAGAGGGGTATATCTCTTTGGGGACCTGTCTCTTCCTCTGCTGCTCTTGTTCCATAGCTCCTTGCCCCTTTCCCGGCCGGATTCCTGGGGTCTAAACTTTGCTGCCATCATCGCGTCTTCGTAGATCACAGTATGCGCCAACTCGTTTCTCCGATTGATGGTAGGTTCTGCGAGCTTGATCAACTCTTTAGCGAATCTGTTGTGTGTCGTTGCCCTGAATAGGGTCTGCAGCACTTGTTCCCCGTAGGGGTTGTCCACCTTCAGCAGCTCCTCATTGGATCTGCTCATGAATTCACCGAGAGTTTCTCTCTCTTTCTGTTTTAACGCTTCCAGATGGTACATGCTTGTCTTCATTCATTTCTGACTGGAAAAGTGGTTCTCCAATCTCTCCTTCATCTGCTCGAAGCTCGAAATAGATCCTACTTCAATTCTGTTAAACCAGTCTAATGGTGCTCCTATTAGTGTTGTCGCCATTATTTTTTCCTTAATACCCTCGGAAAAATCTTGTAGGTTCAAGAGACTCTCCACGGCGTGGATGTGATCCCTCGGATCACTCTTCCCATCATACGGTTTTATGGTTGGAATCTTGTCTCCTGTGTGCAGTACTTCTGCTTCTATCTCATCCGCAAACGGGGTCCTACTGCGACCCTTCCCGCGTCTCTGAGTCACCTTCCTTGTTAACTCCGCCCTCTCGCGATCTAGCTGCTCCATCCTCCTTGAGATTACCCGCAGTATTTCTGCATCCTCGTTTCTGGAACAATTAATCTCAGCGCGGTCGCGACCACGTTCCATTCTCCGGATTACCTCCGCCCTCTCGGGTCAAGTCGTTCCATCTTTCTCGCTACCTCTCGATCTAGGGTCCCGGGGTCCCGTCTTTCCACCATGTCGTAAGCAGTGGACGATATCTCCCTGAAAGAGTCCCCCGTATCCTCCTGTTCGTCGTACCCTTGCCTTGCCCTTCTCTCATCCGCTCTGGATTCATGGGGCCTTGCCCGAATGTCCTTAGTCCTTTGCTCCGCCAGTCGTTGGAGCAGGTCTCCAATGTGGAATCCAGTGCCGTTTTTACAGAGGCGTTGATATACGCTTGCATTTCTAGGGTTATGGCGGCGGGGTGAAACGCGCTTTGTCCCGCGGGCATTGCCTCCTCCGGGCCCGGAAACAACGCATTTGGCACCTCAGTCACTGGAATATCTACACCGGGGTTCTCAATGGTCGGGCCCTCAGTCACGGGTTCCGCCGTATTTGGTGCAACAAGGGTCGGGCCTGCATTCGTGGCTCGCAGCGGCCTCGCGGGCCCGCGTCTTTGCAGTGGATCGTTTTGTGGTGGATGAAGCTCCATCTCGGCTTGAGCCACCATCTGTTCTAGGTCGGTTGGGTGTTGAGGGAGTTGCGTGTCCTCCATCCTGGCGCTCCTAGTCACAACTCCTCTAAATTCGGATCGGGTCCTCCTTTCATGCATCTCGGCGTCCTGTTCCGGGAACTGGTGTTCCCACAGACGGTGCCACTGATTTGGCAATAGATTGTTTTATATATATTTGAGTGTCGGTTACAAGTGAGTAGTCTGGAGATACAACGAGTCTATCTCAAAGCTGGTGTGACGTGTCAAAGGTGCACGTGATAATCCCGATATCGAATGAGATATCGAAAGGGATATCGGGGATGTATTTCGATCTGACGAGTGGTAGCTGAGGGATAATAATTGCTTCCTTTGGGATCCGGGCATCGCGTATTTATAGACCTCGGGATCCGGGGACCACAGTAACATATCGGTGATTATTACCGATATGACATCGAAAGTGATCCCCGATATGGTCCAAAATAGGGCCTGGTTAGGGCCTGGCCTAATATGCGGGAAATGCCCATATCACATGGATCTATACAATGTTGGGTCAACATTGCTGCTAGTGCCATTTTTTGTTATCTTCACTGAGTAACATAGGAGTTTTGCAAGGTTTGGACTCTTGTAACTCAAATCTCTTCACCATATTCATTGCATACTTCTCTGGGTCCAGGAAGATACCATTCTCCAGCTGCTTAACTTGTAGTCCCAGAAAGTAGTTGAGCTCACCAATCATGCTCATCTCAAATGTTCCTGTCATAGACTCAACAAACTTGTCTAAGGTAGACTTGTTAGTAGAGCCAAATACAATATCATCCACATAAATTTGAGCAATGCATATATCAGAGCTTTTTCTAATGATGAACAATGTTCTATCTCCATCTCATCTATTGAAACCTAGGTCTAACAGAAAATCAGTTAACCTCTCATACTAAGCTCTAGGAGCCTGTTTCAAGCCATACAAAGCCTTCTCAAGTTTGTACACATGGTCAAGATGTTTAGGATCAGCAAAGCATTTAGGTTGTTCTACATAAACCTCTTTGTCAATTAAACCAGTCAAAAAGGCACCTTTAACATCCATTTGGTAAAGTTTAATCCTAAGACAACAAACAATAGCAAGAAGTAATCTAATTGATTCTATCCTAGCTACTGGAGCAAAAGTCTCATCAAAATCTATACCTTCTACCTGAGTATAACCTTGTGCAACCAACCTAGCTTTGTGCCTTATAATTACACCATTCTCATCAGTTTTATTTTTGAAAATCCATTTTATACCCATTACATTCACATGTGATGGCCTAGGTACTAGATTCCAAACTCTGTATTTGGTGAATTGTAAGAGTTCCTCTTGCATGGCATTAATCCAGTAACTATCCTTAAGAGCTTCAGTTACATTCTTAGGTTCAATGGAGGAAACAGAACAAGTTGCATTATCAACAGTACATGAAGAAGATATGCAAACACACAATTTAGCCATATCATTGTAATTGACTCTTTCTTTGTTGTGTGTTCTAACTCTTTCAGTAATTTGTCCAATTAATTGAGAGGCTAGATGATCTATTTGTACCCTAAGCGGAGGATCTCTTCTGGATACTGGAACAACTTCATCTTCAGAATCTGACAGCACAGATGTTGGCCTAACATTGGGAGTTTCTGGTGTTAGGTCATCATTTGTTCCAGTTTCCAGTTCAGCATTTCTAGCTTCTGTGTTCAATATTGAGTCCAATGTTGGAACAACATCTGAACTAGTGACTTCATCAGTACCTGCAAAAACAGTTAAATCATCAAAAATGACATTCACTGATTCTTGAACAGTATGCAATCTTGGATTGTACACCCTGAAAGGAGCACTATTAGGAGAATATCCATCAAATATACACTTTTCACTTTTGGGATCAAATTTGCTCAAATAGTCTCTATCTTTTAACAAGTAGCAGTTAATACCAAATTCATGAAAGTGTCCTAGTATTGGTTTTGAACCCTTCAAGACTTCATAAGGTGGCATAGTAGTACCAGGTCTAAGATAAACTCTATTACTAATATGACATGCAGTACTCAAAGCTTCAGCCCAGAGTTTCTTAGATAGGTTTCTAGAATTCAACATTACTCTAGACATCTCTTGAAGTGTTCTATTCTTTCTCTCAGCAATCCCATTTTGCTGAGGTGTTTTAGGTGCAGAGAACTCATGGAAAATGCCTTTAGTATCGCAAAAATTAGCAAATCTTACATTTTCAAACTCTTTCCCATGGTCAGACCTAATTCTTCCTACAGAAGTGTCATACATATTTTTAATACAAGCATGCGAAATCTTGAATGTGTTGAAAGCCTCTGATTTTTCTTTCAAAAACTTATCAACAATAACAAAAGCGTACTTCATACCATTCAGGCTACTAACCTCAATAGGACCCATGAGATCCATATGTAGCAAATCAAAGCACTTATTAGTTCTAGGGTTAGTACTTTGTACCTAAAGTGGTGGATGGACAACTTTTGTTTGTTTACCTTTCAGGCAGTCTTCACAAACAATTTTTCTTGGACTAGTCAACTTAGGCAGTCCTTTCACAGCCTCTAACTTCTGTAGTTTCTCCAAATTTCTATAGTGCACATGTCCTAACTTCTCGTGCCACATGACAGATTCATCTAGAGCAAGATAACAGTTATCCTTTGACCTTGTACCTGTCATGACACGGACATTGTCACTATAAAACACATCACATGAACTTTTATCAAAAGTAACTAGCAAGTTATCATCACAAAGTTGACTTATGCTAATTAAATTTGCTTTCAATCCTTCAACCAACAACACATCCTTGAGTGGTGGAAATCCTTCAACATCTAATACTCATTTTCCAATGATTTTCCCTTTAGTGCCACCTCCATAGGTAACTATTCCAACAGTCAAAGGGATTACATCTTTTAGGTTGTCAATTTTTCCAGTCATGTGCCTTGAACATCCACTGTCAAAATACCACTTACCTGCAAGGTTAGAGTAAACAACAGAAAACACAACATTGCAAACAATTTTAACCTTAGGAGTTTTTATCTTTTTTATTCAAGTACTACTTTTATGTCCTTCATCTTTGTTACCTAATGTTGGGATAACATTCAGATCAGAGGTTCTCCTAACATTGGTACTGCTATTGATTCCTGTTTTCTTCTCAATCACACTTTTGAATTTTTTACAATAAGGCTGAATGTGACCAGGTTGAAAACAATATTGACAGATTCTCCTAACAAGTAGGCTTTTTCACAGTGTTGAAAGGAATTTCACTACTCACACTACTACTTTCCTTGATAACATCAGCTGTTAAATAGGCATAATCAGCATCTTCAGGGAGAGGTTTCTCAATATAGCCCAAACCATTTTACCTTGATTTCCCATACTCAGCACTTCATCAAGCAGAGTTGTTGAAGAGTTCCATTTGTCAATGGTATGTTCAGCTTTATTTAATTTTACCTTTACCTCATTCAGTTCAGCCTCATTTTTGTCAAGGCCTTTCTCATACAGTTTTAGCATCTCCTTCATGCATCCAATCTCTTCCTTCAGGTTTTTGTTGCTCTTGGTGAGTTTGTGATTCTCAAGCAGCAGTTTGTGGTAGATAGACTTCAGGTCTTCAATGATTTCCTCCTGGGACATTTCATCTTCAAAGAAGTATTCTTCATCTAAATCCTTCATGAAAACAATCAAAGTTAGATTCATCAAAGTAGGACGCAAGATAAGGTTCAGTATCAGTATCATATTCATCCCAATCTGCAGAGAATGTCTCATGTTCTGATGTTGGATCCTGAATGTTGGGGTAACATTGAGATCCGAAAGAATTCATGGAGTCTTCTGGCATCCAGTTAATCTGAGTGAGTAGCGCAGCAGTTTGAACCTCTTCTGATTATTCTTCAGCTTCTCCATAAATAAAGTCATCTTCATTGAAATCATCTACACAAACCCAATGAGAATCTCCTCTTTTTCTAAGAGTGTTAGCACATTCATTAGCCATATGACCATATCCTTTACGTTCAAAACATTGAACATCCTTTAACTTATCAGCTTCTAAAGGAGTAGGTTTTGATGCCATGTACTTCACAAACTTAGGAGGTAATTTCTTTTAAGATCCAGCTTATTGAACTTCTTTGTAATCTTACCATAGTTAGAAGAAATTTATTCATAATCATCATCACTTTCATTCTCAAGACTTGATCCTCTTAAAGCAACAACCCTATGTTTGCTAGGTTGTGAGGCAAGCTCCATCTCAAATTCTCTAAAAGTATTCATCAAGACTTGAAACTATAGATTAGCAAGGTTCCTAGATTCACTCATTGCAATTTTCTTGAGAGCAAATTTAGATGATAGTGTTCTCATATCTTTATAAACCATTTCTTGATTAGTCATAGCAAAACCTAGATTTTCACATTGGTTAGCAATATCAAGAATTTTCTCAAAATAACTATCAACACTTTCATCTTCACCGATCTCAAGTTTTTCAAATTGCAGAAGCAGTTGTCTATATTTAGAATCTTTAACAGCAGAATCTCCTTCACAATGTAAATCAAGTATATTCCAAGCATGTTTGGCTTTTGTACAATTCTGGATTAACTTGAACATGTGATGATTAACCCAACTAAAGATAGCATTAAGAGCCTTTTCATTAGAGTTATAGAGACTTACCTCTGTTGCTATCCAGTCTGCTTCTGGTTTTGGTACTAGATCACATTCACCATCTCTTGGTAATGTTGGAAGAGAGTATCCATTGATCACGGATTGCCAGGCTCGAATATCAATAGCTTTGATATGAGACCTCATCCTGATCTTCTAATATGAATAATTGGAGCCATCCAAAAGTGGAATCCTATTGGTATTAGGATTGACATTGTCCATGGTGTTGTATCGCCTCCAAACCACCAGTGTAGTCGGTGTTTGGCTCAGATACCAATTGAAAATTTCGGATCGTGGATTGACACAACAACTTTGAGAGTTAAGCTGGAATTGCCTTAACTCTATTGTGATCTTCTTGACTTTAATAATGTGCAGCGAAAGTAACAACACAAGAAGATATAATTTTAAGAAGTTTTCAATATTATTAAAAACATCTGAGCCTTAGGCCAAATAACCATAAAGGTTTTAACAAAAACGTTCCTCACAACAATTCACTCACGCTCTTTGTTGATTGGACTCAACGAATCAGACAAGTACGAACTACTTAACTTCTATAAATTAGACGTAAATAGTTGATACAAAAACTTCGCAAAAGCAAGACGAAGACAATACGAATAATGATTAATCTCTTAGATTGTTTAGCACGATTGTCTTGTCTTCATCTTGATGAACTTCACATCTTTTATAGATTTCTTGAAACTTACACGCCAAGATGTGTTGTTCACAATTTTGGTAACTCTTGTTGTTTCCTTGTTGAATTTTGGATTCTTTGTGAACTCGAAATCTTTCCTGAACATGTGTTTCCTGTATTACTGATCTAACAAGGTAACACATCTTCTTCAAATCGGTGAATCCTGGAAAGAATCAAGTTGCAGAGAACCGCCAATATTGTTTCCTTCTTTTGAAAGCGTGTTGAGTTGACTTATTCAACTAAGCTTGAATTATGGAAACTTCAAGTAAGGAATCATCCATAGCTCTTCCTTATGATTAAGATACTTTCCTAGACATAAACATAAACAACTAAAATTGTGGAACTTGGTTAATAGGTGAATAAAGGCAAAACTTAAATTTAGCAACTGAAGAACAGTTTTCGTACAAGCTCTCGGGTTTCAAAGTTATCCTTAATGTTGTCTCAACATCGTATAACATTGATTCTATAGAACCTTGCACTTTCACACACTCAAAGAATTTCCCTCGTCCAAGTAGACGAGTCGGAAAAAGCAGAAAGCAAAGGAATTAACGCCACGGTGGACTCCTCGAGGAGTTGGATAACCTCTATCAAGGCTTATCTACAAGATCCCGAAGGGTACTCCGAGGACAAACCTGTACAGCGGATAATGTTAAAAAACCATACGATACTTTCTTAAGGCCGAAGTACTATTTCCGAGAACTTACTCTTGCCCGCATGCTCGATGCCTAAATGAGGAAGAGGCCCCGATGGCCAGAGATTGCAAAGAACATGCCAAAATTTGCAAGTCGTGCCAAGTTTACGCCCCGAGGACCTACGAACTAGCGGCTCCATGGGAACCTAACCTCACACCATGACCCTTTGCCAAATGGGGCATCGATATAGTAGGACTCATTTTTCTGCTAGTAGCGGTGGATTACTTCACCAAATGGGTAGATGCAGAACCCCTAGCCCGAGTCACAGCAAGTGCGGTCATTAATTTCCTATGGAGGAATATCATGTGCCGATTCGGCATTCCTCGGAGTCTGGTGAGTGATAACGGACTCCAGTTTACAAGCAAAGAGTTAGGAGATTGGTGCAGCCATTGGGAAGTCACACATCTTTTTGCTTCGATGGGATATCCCCAAGCAAATGGCCAAGTAGAAAGGACTAACCAGACCCTCCTAAAAAACATAAAGGCAAGACTGGATTGGCACAAAGCCAAATGGGTCGAGGAGATACCTGGCATCATGTGGGCCTATCGGACCTCGCAAAGGACGATAACGGGCGAGACTCCTTATAGCCTGGCGTACGGCAACGAAGCCATCGTGTCCCCCGGAAGTTGTTGTGGAAAGATGGCGAGTCCGGGAATATGAAGAAGTGGCTAATAGCTCCAACTTAGACCTTGCCCTTCATCTCCTCGAAGAAAAGAGAGCCCGAGCGGTTGTCCGAATAGAGGAGTACAAGGCCCGGATGTCGCGATACTACAACACCAAGGTAAAATCTAAAACTTTCCAAGTTGGAGACCTAATACTGAAAAGAGTCGTAGCTTCCAAGAACGTAGGAAGGTTTGATCCCTGGTTGGGAGGACCCTACAAAATTGCGAGAATCATCGGACCAGCAACATATCATCTCTCAACTCCGAAGGCGCAATACTCCACAATACTTGGAATGCCCTTAAAATTAGAAAATATTTTGCTTAATTTAAAGTAGAAATTTGTACATAAATAAAAGAGTTGTTTTATATAGATGGTTCCTATACAAAACAAAGTGGGGAAAATGGTAGTGCGACAAAATAATGACCCTACACGTGGTCATCTAAGCAATCCAGTCCCATGGGACCATCTATTACAAAACAAACTCTCACAGGTATATTAGACCACACCTTATACAAAGGTCCTTATACCATTAAAACCAACCCTATATACCTTAATCCTCGTCTACCGGGCTCTTTCCCTCCCTGATAAGACGAAGCCTCTGCTTCTCGGACAAGTTCACAGGGTCATCAATCACCACCGTCGGAACCACGAAGTCTTCAGGAACCAATGAATTAACCTTTGTGAAAATTTGACGAATGTTGAGCTTAGGAATAGCCAACCCCGAAGGGAACCCTCCTAAAGCTCGGACAGCATCCCGGCACAACCAGTATACGATGCAGACTAAGTCATGCATCTCCCTTTGAAAAGACTCCCGAAGAACGGATGAACCTGCTATGCCCAAAACCTCTTGGACTTTGGCCATCACCACCTCCACCTCGTGAGTACAGGACATCTCCAATACTCGTTGACTTTCCACGTCTCGTTCCCTTGTAACGGGCAACAACTGCTCATCAAAAAAACAGATTTGGTTCCTTAGGTCTCCCATCTGCTCTTCGAAACCTAACACCCGAGCCTTTTTCTAAAACCAGCTGACGTTCCAGGTCCCATAACTTATTCTTCTCACGCTATAACATCTCACCGTGAACTTCCTGGGAAGACTCATGATCCACCTTAAGACGGGATAACTCCTTCTGGGCCTCCAGCAGACCCCTCTCCAACTCATCCCGGCGATGATACACCAAACATGTATTAGAGGAAGAGCCCCATCGGGAACCAATCGTATTCAAAACCATATAAATCTACACAAAAGAAGCATATTACCACAACAAAAGCGTAAAGGTTAGTGGTATATGAATGAGCAAATATTATACCTCGCATAAATCTTTGTAGTCTAAGTCCTGAAGGCTGGATAAAAGGGAGTGTTTTCATTAACTCACAATCCAGCATGTTCAACAAACCAGTAGTTCCGGCAAAAATAAGTAGCCGGAGGAACGGAACCATCACCCTCCCCGAAGGGCTAGGACCTCGTAGGAATAGGATTTTCTTCAAGGAGTGGGAAGCCCTCGTGACCGGAACCCTCCCCGAGGGAATAAGTCTCCTCAGGAGTAGGAGAGGGAGGACCTTCCTCCACCACATTTATCATGTCAAAGATATGTCCCTCGGGAGAAGACCGCACCATCAAAGGGGGTGTAGAGGGATCCATACAAAAGGTGACAGCCATCGAACCCTCTTGCACACCAAGTTCTATCGGATTGACTGGGGGTGCTGCGATCGGCAAAGCGCTCCTATCTCTCCCTTTCGCAGAAGGACTCGTTACTGCCTCGAAATTTGAATGATAAAATCCCTCGTCCTTGTAAGGGGCATATCCACCATTCGGTATTTTCCCTAAAAAAACCTTATCGAAAGGCTTAATGGCAAACATTTCTATTTATGCACCTGTCAAGAACACAAGTATATTATAAGCTCGAATCATTGAAGAACGTCTTATGTAAAAGATAAAAAGAGAAGAACTTACGAAAACATAAGTTGTTATGAAGGGGATGATGAGAGAGATTAAAAATCTCCACCCCCTCTTGAAGGCCTGCGAGGACTCGCGACTCGGGAAGCTCTTGCAAACCATTGATATCATAAGAACCCGAAAACAACCCCGAGCCCGACAAAACCTCCCATTCACGTACCGATGTTTCAGGATTAGGGACGATATATCCTAAGCCCAATCGGAGAGGCACTCTCCACGCACTAGTCGAAAGGCCCTTCCGACGAACAAAGAAGAACCTACGCCTCCAATCCGTCGATGAGAATGATGATTGGAAACATACATGAAGGCTCTGCTATTGTCCCGATAGGCCAGGCTAAAAAAGGGGGGCCTACCCGAACAAGAACGTAGGATAAATATCACCCCCACCCGATAGGGAGACATCGGGAGGTTTAACAGTTAACAGCACAGAACATACCCCACCAAATGACGATAAGAGTTAGACGTCAGGTGGCTAGGGCATATCTGCAAGTATCAAAAAATAACCTGAAGAAAAGGGTGGAAAAACACCCGCATCCCACACCGCACTTGCTCACAGTAACGGTTAAGTAGCTCGAAGGGGGATCACATGCCTTCTGGTCGGGGTGGGGTATAACTACATCATATTTATCAAAATCTAAAGCATACTCTGCAAAAAGAGTCATAATAGACTTCCCATATTCGGTACTCACCGCGGATCCAATACGCCCTCGGCCCATGATCCTAGAAAGATTCAATGGAAGCATATTAAACACCGATGAACAGTTAGCGGGAGAATAAGGCTCTCTATCCATAAAAACCTCCCTGATATGGTTCATTCCATGGAATCCTCGTACGAAGGCCCTAGGACAACCCTCGCCGAAGAAGTCCCCATGAAGGCAGCCGAACCTTTATCGGAAGCGTGACGGATGCCCAACCGCAGTGAAAGATTTCTAGATGAAGGGCGAGAGGAATTTCTCGAGGAAACAGAACCACCATGCTTGTAATGAGGAGACATCATCTCATCACGTAAGTTTCGTATTACTCTTTTGAATGCTTAGTTAAAAACTAACCCGAAAGAGAGTAAAAGCTAGCTTTGCTGAAGAAGGGGTAAACAGCTTGGCAAAATAACTTAGAAATTCTTGAGATGAGTGTGAGAATACTCACTAATTCCAAATATATATATGCCCGAACCTTCTTCTTAAGAATCGAGTTTAAGCTTGAGCTGTCAAAGTAAAAATATAGGCAGGGACACGTGTTAGTGGTTATCTCTATTTAGAGAAAAGTAATTCCATGCAAACGAGCACGTCCTGCTGAACAAATTACTTGGCTTCCAAGAATAAAAATTAACTCGAGATTAATTGAGGGGGTCCCAGTGTTTATATAATAAGGACTCTCCTTTTTTATTTTCAGTTAACTATAAATGTGGAAAAAGACAAAAGAAAGAAAGAACATAATAACCATTCATTCATAAAAACCGAGAAGTCCTCGGAGTACATTCACCATTGTGAAAAAATAGACTACGAATGCTAAAATGCAAAATTAAAAGTTCGAAAATCTTAAAAATAAAAGACAGGAAAAATGAAATCCTAGACTATGCCCCCGTGGTCGGAGGAGATGATGCCAAAGTAGCATGAGGTGTCCCGTCGGGGGGAAGAGTCGTCGGAGGTAAGAGAGCAATGGGCGACAGGATCCATCCAGAACCACTAGCTGATCTTATCGGAGAAGGAGCGGGAGAGGCCCGAGGAGATAACATAGTATTATGCCTCTCGAAAAGGGCATAGGCCTCCTCGGGGGTAGGCCTCTTCAACTTGCGAACACCGAAAGTTCTCACATGGTCAATTCTCGGCCACAATAACCCCATTGCCAACTTGGAACACTCTAAATAGACCCACAGTGTATGCCCTGTCAAGAGCCCTTGATGACGTCTATCGAAATGTTCCGAACACTGTCGCACCGTCTCCTTCGGAGCATACTGAACCGCCACATCCACCTTTGTTTGCAACTCCTCGGGAGAAATGGCTACAGATAACTTCCCCTCCGCTGATTCCGCACGATCAAGAGCCCGACCCAACTTTTCCTGAAGACTCATCTCCCTTGCTTGAGCCTCCGCCTTCTCCTTCTCGAAAATCTTCATCATAGCCTGGGAAATCTTCTCCAAGGCCTCCAGCTTCTCATAAGAAGCCTGAAAACTCTTCATCAGCTCCTCTTGCTTTTTCAGCTCCTTCTGGTCCTCCCCCCGTCGGAACTCATAATCGGATATCCTTGTCCGAAGGACATCTATCTCCATCAGGTCCTCATCCCTCTTAGCAACAAGTGCCCACACCTGCCCTCGGAGGATCTTCATCTCCTCCCCACCCTGGTTATACCCTTGCTCGGCCACAGTAGCCACCTCCCTAGCCTTTCTGACCTGGAAAATACAGAAATAGCAGGCATAAGTCCTTCTATCCGAAAAGGAATTCCTACAAGGATAAAACTACGAAGAAAGACAAGTAAGAAAGAGGGGAAACAACTTACAATAAGCCACATCCAGTTGAGGCACGTCTGCATGAAGTGAAAGCCATCGGAAGGCGTGGCGTTGGAAGAAGAGAAGAAGCAGAGTACTTATTGGAAGGCGGCCTCCAGTGTCTTTAAAGATGGCAAGTCTTCTAGACGGGGAGGACCCCCTGAAATAGGCATCCCGAAAGAAATGCCTCCGGGAGAAAGAGTCACCGGGACTGAGGCAATCGTCTCGGAGTTAGTAAACAATGCCCGATGAACCCTCGCAGCTGCAGAAGGACCCGTCACCCCAAAAAGAGAATCCAGGAGTGAAACCCTAGCATCCACAGATTCCTCGGGCTTTGCCTCGGGAATCCCCTGAGCATCCCCAGAATTACCTAGTGATAGCTCCGAGTGGGATTTGAGGAGCAGCGATAACAAATCCTCTCCTACAAAAACACGAACAAGTTAGCTACTAAATAAGGACAAGCAGAAATAGGTAAATCAATGGAAGTGATCCATTACATGAAAAAGGGGTCCACTCTTTCTGAGTCATCGGAGCCTTTCCCTTATCTACGAAACTTGTAGAAACCAAGGAAGAAATAACTTAGCCTTTAGAAAAAGCGAGAGTATTGAAAGTACTTAAGAACAAGTTACAAAAACTTTCCAGGGACAGAAGGCTTAGAAACTGGCCCAACCGAAGGTGCCATAGAAGGTTCCTCCATTTCCTTCTAAGGAGAAATGGAATGATCGTCAGAGGAAATCACGTACTCCGGCGCTACCGCTAAAGACATCCCCTCCGCGGTTGGACTCCTCTTCGAAGGAAAGCCTCCCTCTGAAGCAAACTCTCCGGTAGAAGTCCTCGGAGAACCTCCCGCAACAGAACACGAGCCAGATACTAAGACCATAGTTGATCGTGGATCCACAGTGGTAAGGAGGACAACACCATAAATCACATCGTTCGCCCCTATAAAAAACGACGAATGGTCTTCTCCCTTCTCTGCTATCGGTTGCCTATCAACATCCTCGGGAGTATTAACCTCCTCGTCCTCCAGATCCTCCTCCTCGGGAACATCTGAAGTACCGCTTGACGAACGGGCTAACAAAGTCGCATGTGCCTTAGACTTCTTTCGACCACTTGGAGCTGGAATATCCTACCCCGATAGCATCGTGGTCACGAGTAGATCCGAGGGACTCATACTCGAAAAAGATTTCGCCAAAATTTCTCCTACATTACACCATAACACATAAGAATCGTGGATATTAAAAATCATTCGAAAAAGACACTAACAAAACTAAACCGAAAATGCTTACAAAAAATAGTTCGCTCCTCCGAGGACATAGATAAAGGCTCCAAAACGGAGGCATCGGAGAACACTACATGGTGCAACCCTGACATTTCATATAGCAGGCCAAAGTCCTCCGGCTCTATCAATGATTTCTGCAAAATTATCGGAGAAAGAATCGCCTCCGCATCCAAACAATGCACATATGCCTCAGCCTCCCTCCTTTCACTTGGCATGTCCCACTCCCCCTCTACAAGCTTCACAAAGAAGTACTTGTCCTTCCAAGTACTGTGAGAGCTAAGGGTCTCCTCCAAAATTTTCTTCAGTGAATTGTTAGTGGCATCCTGTTAGAGGAAGTGATAAAAGGGGAGACGGCCGGGCGAAATTACAATGTCAAAAATTGAAAAGAATTGAGCCACAGTACAGCTCAAGCCTTTCACTTGGCACCAGAAGGCAAAAATGCATAAAACGGTGAAACTGTTCGGAGTTACCTGGCTTGGACAAACGTTGCATGCCTTGAAAACCTCGCAAAAGAAGGGAGGCATAAACGAACGCCATACATACCTCATATGGGCAAAATATACTGTGAGGTAGCCCATCAGAGGATTGTTGGCCCTCTCATCCTTCTTCGGGATCTTGAAGGTCATGTTCTTCATATATGCCCCCAAATCCTTGAACAAAGAAAGCACCTGACTCCGAGTAGCAGTACTCGCGGTCTTCTCGGCCTTCTGAAGGTTGCGAGTATCGGACTTCTTTTCTATCGAAACCCTAGTCTTCTTTGAGGTAGCGGCACCGCTCTCCTCTACCGCAGAGGTTCTCGCCTTCCTCTGCCGAGTAGCTGCAGCAGGACCACTCGCCGTTACGCCGCCGATAACAGCCGGTAAATCAGTGGCGAAGGTGAAAGCCACGGCTCCTGAAGCCGAGGCGGCGGTGGTGAGATTGGTAACAGAGGATGCCATTTGAAATTGATTAAGGAGAACAAAAAAGTGTTTGAAAAAATTTGAGGAGAAATTACGAAATTAAAGAGAAAAGAGAACACTTGCTCGCTAAGATTTGTTGAAGAAAGAAGTGAAAAGTGAAAGTGAAGGAGAACGACGTGGTGATTGTATTTAAAACCCACGCCGTGGGTAAACGTGGAGCTCGTCTAATGCCCCACGTCACCCACTCACCTGACACGTGCCCTAAGCACGCCAACTAGCTGTTAGAAAGCTAACGTAACCAACGGTCAGCTGCTCGGACCGTTACACCATCATCAGGGTCATTACACCTTCGCTGTTATTTACAATAAATGCCCAACCTGCTGCTCACCCAAGAACGAAACTGACGAGGGCTAAAAGGTAATATATACATGCGCTCTTAAAAAAAAGAGAAGAGAGATAAGAAAAAACCCCTCTCCTCACCGAGGACAAAAACTAAAAGGAATAAAATTCCTCTCGCTTCTACGTTGGCGATCGAAATTTGGGGGGGCTAGTGTTAACCATAAAAAATAAATATGGGGATTAACCAAAAAGTTAAACCCTCAAAATAGGGATTAACTTCAGGACGATACTATCGTCACATATACTCCCGATGAGGAAGCCCACCGAGTGTCACAAACCCAAAGCGGTAAGAAGTGGCACCCAAAAAGGAACCAAAGCGTCCCTTGGAAAGTCACGATGAATGAAGAAAAGATATCAGCGCGGCATAGGAAAAAGAGTAAACCCAGATGAATCCGCGCGACTCCGATATCCATCAATGTGCCAAGAGGGACCACAACGGATCCCGAGTCCCAGAAAATGCGAGAACATCCCCTCACCGAACACTCCGAAGTCTAAAAAGCCATCGGAACACTCATCCCGAATGGCAAAGCACGAGAACAATGCCATATTGAAGTCTAAAGAAGAGAACGACATAAAAGCAGACTGCTATCAAAACTACAATCACATCGGATGAGTACCCAGCCTCACATATCAAGCCTTCTTAAGAGATCCAGCTTATCGGAGAGAATAAGTTAAAAGAGTTAACTCATCGGAATCCCCTAAAGCCATCAGAAGAGATAAAATTTTGTCCCAGTCAGCGCCTAGTCAGCAAATATGAAGTTTATCTTATCCACTCACGCAAGTTGCAACACCTGTATTTTATTTAAACATGCATAACGACATATGTCCCTAAAAAAGCTCTATAAAAGGAGGGGACAGGTTGAGAACAAGAAGAAAAAGACAAATTCAAGATCACACACACATACACAGTAATCTACTAAAAAATTCAAAGTGAAGTTCAGTGAATACAAAAAGGGATATTTTTGTAAGTTTACAAGCTTCTGAACCACAGACAAAGCATTCCAACCTAAACAAATCTGTTAATTAGGTAGTAATATCAAACCTGTTAGCAGAGACAAAATCAAAATAATGAAAGATGGGAGAAATTATTATTTACAACCGCTGCACCACGTCATCACATATGATGTGGTGCAGCCAACCAATAAAAAACTTACAAATGGATAATAATATCACAGGCATCATTTTTATAATTTTTTCTAGATCTTCTCTCTCATGTACAAACACACAGACGGATTTTCAACCACGAATCAGTGTTAATCAATTTTATACTAAGCGGGTCTCAATTGTTTAATACAAGCGAGCACACAAGTTATTTATTACGGGAAAATCCAAAAAAATATAGTAGCAAAACTTTTGGGGCAAAACTGAAATAAGTATATAATAAAAGGACAACAACAACAACAACAACAACAACCAAGCCTGTAATCCCAATTAAATTGGGGTAGGCTATATGAACCATGAATGAATCACGTCGAGTCGTGAACATGAATCTTCTGCCTCCATAGGTTTCGGTTGACGATCATATCTTCATTTAGATCTTTTAGCTTCATGTCATTCCGTATGACCTCCATCCACGTCTTTTTCGGTCTCCCACGAGCTCTAGCCGTCTGTCCTAAGTCGAGATCTTCAACTCGTCGTACCGGTGCATCTATGGGTCTGCGTTTAACATGACCAAACCATCTTAAACGATTTTCTCGCATTTTCTCGTCAATGGCCGCCACACCCAATTTATGCCGAATATCTTCATTGCGCACTCTATCTCTCCTAGTGTTACCGCACATCCACCGAAGCATGCGCATCTCTATAACGTTCATTTTCTGTGCATGACTTTGCTTAATAGCCCAGCACTCGGAGCCATAAAGCAAAGCAGGTCTAATAGCCGTACGATAGAACTTTTCTTTAAGCTTTAAAGGAAAGTTACGATCGCACAGAATCCCTGTCGCACTCTTCCACTTTGTCCATCCAGCTTGGATGCGGTGGTTGACGTCTCCATCTAACTCTCCATCCATCTGCAGTATGGAGCCTAAATACCGAAAATGCGCACTTCTCGGTATCTCTTGGCCATCCAACTGAACCGTGCCATCGTTGTTTCTTCGTTGTTTGCTAAACTTGCATTCGAGGTACTCTGTTTTTGTTCGACTTAGTCGAAATCCTCGTGCTTCTAATGTTTGTCTCCATCGTTCTAATTTAGCGTTAACTCCCATTCTCGTCTCATCGATGAGGACAATATCGTCTGCAAACAACATACACCATGGGACTCGGTCTTGGATGGCTCTGGTGATTTCATCAATTACAATGGCAAACAAAAATGGGCTCAAAGCTGACCCCTGATGTAAGCCAATTGTAATTGGAAAGGCGTCTGTTAAACCGCCACAAGTTCGGACACTTGTCACCACATTCTCATACATATCTTTTATGATGTTGATATATTTAATGGGTACCCCCTTCTTCACCAAGGTCCACCATAATACATCTCGAGGTACTTTGTCATAATAATTTACAGCGAGGCCTCTAAATAAATAACAAAAACTTTTGGGTTAAATTTAGAAGAGGTAAAAAATTAGAAGGACCATTCTGCAATTTATAGCAGGTCAATAAGTGAGAAACGTAAAACTTTTGAGGCAAGATTGAAAGCATTAAAACATTAAAGGACTGTTTTGAAATTTATAGCGGACTCCAACACAATTAACTGTTAAGAAATTTTATTATTTGTGAGTCCCAATCCAGATTAATACATGCGGGCCCTCCAGATATTTATTACTCTAAAATAAAACATAATACAGTAAATTGTTGAACTTACAGGGGCAAAATTGGAACGCGAAAAATCTTCGTCTCTAGCTTGCTTGAAAACATTCATAAATAACATAAAACTTTTGGGTTATATTCGAAAAGATAAAAATTTGAAGGACTATTTGGCAATTTACAGCAGGACCGTAAGTGCCAAACATAAAACTTTCGAGGCGAGATCGAATTAATTTAGAAAATAAAAGGATTGTTCTGAAATTTTTTAATACTTAATAGTTTGCGGGTCTCAAGCGATAAATACGTGCGGGCCCTCCAGATATTCATTACTGTAAAACAAAACATAATATAGTAAATAGTTGAACTTACAGGGGCAAAATCAAAAAAAGAAAACATCAACGACAACAGCTTTCATTGAGTGTTGACATCCATTCTTAATATATAGTAGGATAAGATATATATATATATATATATATATATATATATATACTAGTAAAGTAGCTCGTGTTCTGCACGGGCTTGTTCTATTGCGAACGCTTAATTTAGACGAATATATCAAATCAGCCATTTTCGATGGCATCCTACGGAATCGAACCTCGAAAATGGGTAAAACTCTTTTCTGACTGCACTTGCCCCACTACAACACGATCGAGGCTCATGCTCCGGCTGCACAACAAATGGGACCCACTTCAACCTAAAACCAAGCCGCTGCTCCCCTCCTGAGGAACCCAAAACCAAGTCGCTGCTCGCCGACTTTTGTTGCTTCTGAATATGCTTCTACTAGCCATAGGCTGCCTAGGGGACGAGGGAAGGGTCGAGGTACTACAAACGACGAAGAACGGAAGCCCATACTTGTGGTTACGGATATATTCATTTTGGATCCTATTTTAAGTGGGGAGCCTACGGGAAGTATAACGCGATCAATTGGCTTTACGGTAAGGTCCTTGGCGGACGAACTAACGATATATTACTCTCAAGTATCCGAGGCACAAAGAAATAAATTTATGGCCTACTTCAGGGTATCTTCTTTTAACTTATTTTAACACATTTCTCAATATTTATGTATAATATAATTTTGTCCTTATACTTATATGTTATTATATTTTGAAGGATATATACAATCCATATGGAAGGAATCCATATACGAGTGCAAAAAGTTGTGCAAGAAGCGAGCTAAAGATCCCGAATGGTACAAAAAGATTTGGCTGCCTCGAGGGTTCGACGTATGTTGATCATTGGGCGAAGGAAAGGACGATTGAACTCACAGAAAAAGCAAAGGTGAATCGAGAGTCCAATAGGACAAGGGTTCCTTAGCTACGCACCATGGAGGATCTATGAGCACAAATGATAGGAGCTATAAAATGGTACGATACATTAGGATTTCGTTGTTTGTAAAATATATTTTGTGATATTTACTTACTATTTACTAATAATATTGTTTAAGAAAATGTTGTTATAGTATGATGGTCCGAATGTGATACACTTCGACCAGTAATACCTGATGGACCACGCGCAAGCGGATCAGAATGGACGAATAATTTGTTGGGACCCCCATCCTTAGAAGGGTATTATGGATATTATCTAAAAAATGTATATGATTGTTTTGTGCCTATACCTTTTTCATTTATTTACTTTGAACATCGTAGGAACGTTATATTGAAACATTCAAGGATAATTCTGGTCCATAAGAGAAATGGCCTCGTGAGTATAACCTAGATATTGGAACCGTTGCAGATTAGGGAGGCACACATGGGAAAATCCGAGGCCTAAATAGGCACAATACGCTCACAGATTATGGTAAGTCGCAAAGCCTTAATCCGAACCCTGCCGAGGAGAAAAGAACAGCTAAAGCGGTCAAATTGGCTAACGTTGCATTGCAACCAAATGTTGTAGAATTGAAGCAAGATATTAACAATGTACGGGCGAAACGGCGATGGGGCGGGAGGAGAGGGAGCATAAGAGAATTCTTGAGCGAGAAGAGAGGGAGTGGGAGCGAATTACTGAGTGAGAAGAGAGGGAGCAGGAGCGAATTCATGAGCGAGTAGAAAGGGAACATTATCAATGGTTTCCTCCATACAACAACCACCCCAGCTTCAACTCCAACAACTATAATTCAAGCCCATTTTCTCCAAATTAGTTTCATGGAATGCAGAGTCAGTTGTGCATTTTTTGGCAACAAAGCCAGCACAATATGGTCAAACCTCGTCGTGGCAGCAAGGCAACGAGGGTACAAACTCCTCATGGTGGGACCAAGAGTTTCAGGGTATAAACTAGTCATGGCAACAACCAATCGGTCAAACGAGTTAGCTAAGTATGCGAAACCAATGCAACGCCAATTCGTAGCAGCAAGCCCAAATGGCCAACAATAGTTTTCGAAGTGATTTGAACTATTTGGTGGGGTCTACTGATCCCCAATTCTTAGGTTCAAATGATGCTCGGCGTGCTAGCGTTACTGGGGATCGTCCAAGTTCCTCCAGACGGTCTCGAGTGTATAATGTAGAGCCTCATGTTACTCAAAATGATTCTACTTTAGCTAACCTAGCGTATTTTCCTCTCCTTGAGTTTGACTTCACCCCCAGTGGATGGTTTGATATTGTTGTCAAAAATGAAGAATTTCAGCAAACTGGGGGAAGAAGACGAAAGACAAGAAACAGAGGTAAAGGCCCCAATCAGGAATGAAGATGTTATTTGTGTGTTCTAGTTACTTGTTTAAGTGTTGTATGTTTAAATTACGAGTTTACAAGAGGTGTTTTTGGTTACATGTTATGTTGTGTGTAATCAATTTACGCATTTTAAGTGATGTTTTGTAATTCGATGATATAAATCATATTTTTGTTACCGTAATTGATGCGATTTATCTTTTACCAGGTTTAACCAATATTAAGACAGGAAATCTAAATATTTGAAGAAACCATTAAAAATGTGCAACAAATACAATATTGAACTCTAGTACATTGGTATCAAGTACTATCATCCGAAACGTCGTCTTCAACCAGCTCGTACGATCATCTGCCAATTGTCCTTCAATGTTAAAGGCACTCAAATCTACGCCCAAGTTAAGTTTGGGCGACTCATCATCTTGAAAAAGTATTGGGGGTTCAGCGGTATCTGCGGTGCCTTCCTCCTCTTACATTGATGGGATGTTGATTATGTTCCTTGCACGAAATGGGCAAGCTGCCCACCATCCTTTCCTCCGTGACACATGTTGTGCTGGATATGGAGTGTAGTACACTTGGAGAGCCTGATTTACAAATATGAACAGTTCATTGGTAATGAGAACACGCGTAGGATTGATATCAACCATTTCGTACACCGGGTGTACTGCTGTACCACGACGGTTAATATCGTACCATACACATCTGAAAAATGCAATTGATTGTACCTATCATTGCCGCCGCACCAGATATCCTCAATGATGTCATTTAGCGTCCCGTAAAAAATTGTTCCCTCAACCCCATCGCCACTAACCTTCATATAAACTCCGTTACAAATTGTTTATTTGCCCTCGTTGAACGAGTTTGTGCGAAATCTAAAACCGCTCACTTTGTAAACTTCGTACCCTTTTATTAGTGTGCTTGCCCCTAAGGCGAGGGTGTAGAGATGTTGATCTACTTCGTAGTTTCCAGAACAAACTATTTCTTTAAACCATGGCATGAACTCAACAATCTGCTTTCTTTAAATTTGTTTTGGAGTAAGACTATCGCAAAACAAGTCCTCAAACAGCCATTCAAACGGGTGAAACATAAATCTTATCAAGGTACTAAAGATGTACGAGATATGTAAAAATATTAATTGTTATATACATACGTGAACTAGTCATCAACATCCGGACAATTCATCAGCGTGTAAAGCTCAATTAGCCTCACCTCCTCGGAAGTAAGATACCGTTGTTTATTATCTGGATTTAGACCTCTCCCTCTTTGGTAGAAAATAGGAAGCTGCCCTGAGAAATCACCACATAATTCGGCCTCATTTCAACTGACTTTGTTGTATCTCGTTTCAACACTTTTGTCAAAATAGTGCGAACACAAATGAATGCTCTCGAACAATATATAATAATTTCCATTTGAACCTTCAGTGTGAGCTTTGTTCAACACTAATTTCTTCAACAGAAGCATTTGCCTACAAACAAACAAATAATTCAATATAAGGACATAAAATATGACAAATAATTCTGGAAATATAAAAAATTTTACCTCTCAAACGGGTACATTCAACGATATTGAAACGGTCCACCAACTTTGGCTTCGTAGGGAAGATGCATCCCCAAGTGCTCCATAGAATCAAAAAAGCCTGGCAAAAATATCTTCTCTAATTTGCAAATTGTTATCACGATAGATTTCTCCAATAATGCCATGTTTGAGGCTTTAATCTATGTGGCGTACAATGCTCGAAAGAAGATACTACTCTCTACGAGGGTCTCCCATATCTCAGATCAACCAGCAGATCACAAAATGCAATAGGTATTAACCTTTGCATAATACATGACAATCGTGACTCTTCATCCCAATCAACCTCAACTGTTGTTGTTGCACACAATGCTGAATATATGAAGCATACCCATCTGGAAATCGCAAACCAACCAACCACTTACACACTAGTTTCTTTTAAACCCTATCAAGACAATACTTGGCTTTTGGCTTTACGGTTCTACCATCAGCGAGATCAGTGACAAAAATCTCTTTTCGAGTGGTCAACTCCTGTAAATCTCTTCTAGCTTTTAAGTTTTCTTTTGTCTTACCCGAATTGTCCATCCCTGTGTTCTTCATGTTGCCGAAAAAATTCTTCTCGCAGTGCATCATGTCCATATTGTGACGGATCAGATTCGTACTCCAATAGGGTAATTCCCAAAAGATGCACTTGTACGACCAATCGTGCTTTATACCATATCCTATTATTTTTGGTGCGTCTACCATTTGAGCAAGGCTACTCCGTGGAGCAGGCCCATCACATTCTTTGTTTCCATTGAATCTCGTCACGTCATGGCAGAATTCATGGTCCTCTGGCAAGAAACGACGATCGCACCCCCAAAACGTAGGTTTATTACCGTGGGGTAATTTGAACGACCTTGTGTTCTCCATGCAATAAGGGCATGAAAACTTGCCATGTGTGCTCCATTGTGACAACATCTCGTACGTTGGTAAATCACTAATAGTCCACATTAATGCAGCCCTAAACTGGAAATTTTGACTCATGAATCTGCCGTAAGCACGAATATCATCGTGCCACAAAACCTTCAACTCGTCGATTAGGGGGCAAAGCAAAACGTTAATGTGTTGTCCTGGGATACGCGGACCCGATATGATCAAGCTCAAGAAAATAAACACCTCTTGCATGCAAAGATCTCGAGAAAAGTTATAAGGAGTCACGAACATGGGCCAACATGAGTATTGGGCTGAGAAGTTTCCAAACGGAGTGAAACCGTTCGTGCAAAGACCTAGACGAGTGTTTTGTGGCTTGGCAGTGAATTCAAGGTGTGTCATGTCGAAATATTGCTACGCTTCCCCTAATGTTGGGTGAATCATAACATCATTCGACGACCTACACTTTAAGTGCCATGTCATGTGCTCAGCAGTTGTTGGAGTCATGAAGAGTCGTTTAAGCCGTGGGGCCAACGGGAAGTACTATAATTTTTTCTTTCCACAAGCTTCTTTCTACCTATAGTTTCATACCTATCTTCTCCGCATTCAAGACACACTATGTAATCGGCATATGCAAATTCTTCGTAGAACAAGAAACAATTGTTATCACACACATCGATTGTTTCGTATCCTAACCCCAAACATTTTTTCAACTTCTCGGCAGAATTCATATCTGCGGGCAAACGATGGCTATCTTCTGACCCCAAACACTCGCGTGATAAGTTGTAAAGCCTTGCACACCCACCGTTGCTAAAGTTATGCTCTAGCTTGGCAATAAAAAACTCAGATACCCACTCCAATACAGACTTGTTTCCCTGTACATGAAACTTAATCTCACACCATTTCACCTATTCCAAAAATTCTCTTGCATTGGCGTCAGGCTCCTCATCGCAATTGACATTTTGAAATTGGCATCAGAAAGTATCATCAACTAAAACTCCAAAAGAAATGTCGTCCTGAACAACTATGGGGTCGTTTCTAACTTTGTGACTTGACGACGACGCCCCTAGGAGGCTATTACGCTCATTACAATTTTCCCCGTGAAACATACATACGGGATACCCCTTTACAAAACCCCATCGATGGAGGTGAGCAGCTACTTCGCTAGGTTTCAAATATTTTCTATTGGTGCATTTTCTACACAAGCATTTAGGATTTCGACTATCATCTAGATAACGTTCATGAGCTAACGCAAACTGCAAAACATTGTATACACCATTGACAAATCTTTCATTCACTCGACCCTTCTCGGCCAAAGGATCGAATATCCAATTTTAATCTTTACTTGGATACATTATTATCTATAAAATTAATAATTTTAACCATTATCAATACGACAAAATTATATTTTCAGTTTATAATTAAAGAGGTTGTAAGTTTATATATATATATATTTAAACGTACGTACCTCTTTTAGAAAACAACCCGCAAACAATGCTCGAGAGAATCTCTAATACCTGCCTTGTTGCCATTCGTTAATTTGCAAACAAAAATAACGTAAGATAGATTAACATAGAGCGTAAATTTTAAAAAATATTACGTAAAATCATAAATACGTATATGAACCTTAATTTTTGAAACGAAATGAATTATGACTTGAAAGTTATAAACCGATATGACTATATTTATAGCCGATCTGGGCGAAGAAAAAGCCCAGAAATGGTCTTTTCCGACGGCACTATCATTTTAAAGGAATTGAGTGATGGTTTTGTATTTACTGACACTGTTCCAGGCCTGTGGCAGCAATTTGAGACACTTTGGGATTGGCAATGGTCCTCGCTTATACCAGATCCAGAGAGGTAGCATCCATCTCTCAAGGCTCTAACTCTGTTTCTCAGTATTATACGTCTTTGAAAAGACTTTGGGATGAACTTAATTGCATTGTACCTCCTATGCCCTGTCATTATGATGCTAGTAAACTGTGTACTTGTGATATTGCTAAGCATTCACTGGATTTACAGTCACTCAATAGGCTAGTGCAATTTTTAATGGGGCTGAATGAGTGTTATGATACACTAAGAGGTCAGATTCTTAGCTTAGATCCATTGCCTTTAGTAGAGAAGGCTTATGTCATGGTATTGAGGATTGGGAAACAGAAGGAAGTACATATCTCTATAAGTGCACTGTTGGATAATGTTTCCATATTGGCAAACTCTCACACAAGAAATACTAATGGTCCATCTATGACCGGAAAGGATTTTAAGAAGAAGAACAACCAGGACAAGGTTTGTGACTCTTGCAAGGCAAAAGGTCACTTGAAAGACACTTATTTCAAGTTGGTTGGTGTGGCGGAATGGTATAAGGAATCTGAAGGAGAAAAGAAATAACTCTGGTGCTGGAAAACATTATGCTAACTATGTTGATACTAATCTTACTCAAATCTCAGTCTCACAATTTGCTAATAGCTCCACTAGTTCTAGTTTTATGGATAATTTTCAGCAAGAATTCTTCAAAATGTTCAAAAACATGATGAGCAATCCAAGTATTAGCAAGATGATGAATTCTCCAGATGTTGGACATGTGAATTTTGCTCACTTTGGAGACTTTGCTGGTACAAATGTCTCCTCCTTTAAAACTGTTCCATTTGGTACTTGGATTCTAGATACTAGAGCATCTAGTCACATGGTTGTTGTCTTAACATTTATGAGTAATGTTACACATGTGTTCTTGTTCCTACAATTGTGTTCTTGTCTGATGGATCTATCAAGTTGGTAACATACATAAGACAAGTAACTATATATCCAAGGATAATGCTAAAGAATGCATTTTACGTGCCTAACTTCAAGTTTAATTTGATCTCAGTGCATAGGCTATCAGTTGATTCCCATATCAGTTTCATTTTCAATCCTTCTCACCGTTTACTGCAGGACCTACAGACTGAGAGGCTTGCTGAAGTTGGATAATTGACAGGGAATTTATATACCTTGCTATATATTACTGGTGGACCAAGTTCTTGTAAGAATAATGTGACAAGTAAGAATAGTAGTGATAAGAACAGCAGTGGTATTACTTGTAATGTGATTGCCTCGAATGATAGCATAGACTTGTGGCATAAAAGATTGGGTCATGCTTCATTTAAGGTTTTGCAACATTTGAAATTTATTCCAGCTATCTCAAATACAGTTCATGATTGCTTAAACCTCTGTCACATATGTCATCAATCAAAACAACATAGAAATCCTTTTGGTTTAAGTGAACCACAATCTGTTGGTATATTTCAATTGATTCATGCAGATATATGGGGACCTTACAGAATAGCTACATGACAAAATTATCATTATGCGTTGGCTATTGTGGATGATCATAGTAGATTAACATGGACCTATTTGTTGTCTTACAAATCACAGGTCCCTAAGCTATTACATCACTTTATTAACTATGTGCAGACTAGGTTCAATACTAAATTTTTTGTTTATTAGAACTGACAATAGCACTGAGTTTACAAGTGATTCTTGCCCAAATCTGTTTGGTCTGCATGGAATTCTTCACCAGAAATCTACTCCCAACACTCCATAGCGGAATGGAGTGGTTGAGAGGAAGCACATACAACTCCTCCAAGTAACTAGGGCACTACTCTTCCAATCTAACATGCCCATTTTATTCTAGGTGCTGCTCTTCTTATGGCCACATATATGATAAATAGAACACAATCTCAGTTATTGAAATGGTCTACTCCTTATGTCATTCTTCATGTAACGGATCCTGGTCTTAGATCTCTAAAGATATTTGGATGCTTGTGTTACTATGCCAACACAAAACCACATAAAATACAAGCTTGAACCAAGAGGATATACGGGTTGCTTCTTAGGTTTTGCTCTTGGTCAAAAGGCTTATAAAGTCTACATCTTCACTGATAAGAAGGTTATCATCACCAGAGATGTAACCTTTTGTGAATACTTGTTTCCTTTTCACTCTTTAAACATTGAACCATTGCCCCCACTATCCTTTGCCTGTTACTTCACATTCTGATGCTGACTTTGGCTCACCTCTTGTTGTTACTGACATTGCAACACCTATCAATACACCCCACGCAGATACACACCACATTTCAGCTCATACTCCAGTCAAAATTACACATGCACGAGCAGAAACAATTACTCTTAATGACACTCATAATCTCTCACTTGCTCCACCTAATGAACAACTTATCAACATACCTGCTCCTAATACCAACCTTAGGAGAATCACTAGAACTTCTTCTGTTCCATCTCATCTCAAAGATTTTATCCTAACTTGCACTTCTAATCCCGTAGGAGGTCAGGTTCCTACACAACCCTGCAATGGCACCAGATACTCACCTCCTACTTTTCCTTTTGTAAGAACCCTCATATCTCACCATATCATATGAGTTTCTTAGCTAATATATCTTTACTCACTGAACCACACATCTACAAGGAAGCCTATGGGGATCCTAACTGGACCAAAGCGATGCAAGCAGAGATATATGCTCTTGAGGAGAATCAATCTTGGACTATTATGTAGTTACCACCTAGGAATAAACCAATAGGTTCTAAATGGGTCTACAAGTTGAAGTTGAACCCTAATGGTACAATAGAGAGATATAAAGCTAGATTGGTTGCCAAGGCGTACAACCAAGTCTTTGGCATTGATTACTTGGACAGTTTTTCACATGTTGTTGAACTGGTTACTGTGAGGATTTTGTTAGCCCTTGCTACCCACTACAGTTGGCATATTCACCAACTTGATATAAGCAATGCATTTATTCATGGCTTCTTAGACGAATACATTTACTTGAAACCTCGTGATGGCTATAAGAGAGAAACTCCAGGTCAAGTTCGCAAGTTGAATAAATCACACTATGGGCTTAAGCAATCCTTTAGACAGTGGAATCATGAGTTCACCACTTGTCTTTTGATGTTTGGATATGTTCAATCCAAGTTTGACCATTGTATATTCACCAAAGGACCTGGTCCTTCCTTTCTGGCATTGCTGGTATATGTGCATGATGTGCTAATACCAGGGCCATCTATCCACCGTATTAAAGAAGTCAAAACTCATCTTCATCAAGTTTTCACCATTAAAGATCTTGGTGAACATAAATACTTCTCGGGGATTAAGCTTTCCAGATCTGCTGATGGGCTCTACATCAACCAGAGAAAATACATCTTGGATATTCTCAGTGATACTGATTTATTGGGTGCAAAACCAACCAACACACCTTGCTCTGTAGGATTGAAGTTCTCCTCTAATGAAGTTTCACAAGAACATCCTGATTAGTACAGAAAATTAATAGGGAGGCTCCTATATTTGAACTTAACTAGGCCAGACATTTGTATTGTAGTTAATCAATTTAGTCAGTTTATGCATTCACCAACCATAGAGCATCGGAATGGTGCTCTGAATGTCCTTCACTACCTTAAAGGAACACCATCTTTGGGATTATTCTACTCCTCTTCATCATCATCATCATTATCCCTTCAATTATCAACATTTAGTGATGTTGATTGGGCTTCTTCCAGTGATTCCAGGAGATCACTTACTGGTTTCTGTGTTTTCCTTGGAGCTTCATTGATTAGCTGGATAACTAAGAAGCAAGCCATTGTATCAAAGTCCTCTACTGAGGCAGAATACAGGAGCGTGGCTGCTATTTCTTGTGAATTACAATGGATATCTTACATTTTTGGAGATCTTCAAGTGCCTCTCTCCTTTCATATTCTTCTCTATTGTGACAACAGATCTGCAATACACATCACACAAAATCCTATCTTTCATGAACGCACTAAACACCTGGATATTGATTGTCTCTTGGTAAGGGATTGTTACAAGAGTGGGCTCCTCAAACCATTTCATTGTCTTGATTCAAATCAAACTGCAGATTTTTTCACAAAATCTTTGCGTGGCTCTTCATTTTCCCACTGGGTTTCCAAGTTGGAGCTCAAGAATCCTCACAAACCTCCAACTTGAGGGGAGCATGTTGAATATATTGTACATTATGACCTAATTGTATTAATTTAAATTCTCTAGATCCTTATTTGTAAATAGCCTAGTTGTTTGTTAACTTCCCGTTCATTTCTGTATTGTCGTTTCCCGCTTGTATATAAACCTCCATCTTAGCGGATACGTACACTTTTGATTTCAGTTGTCATTTTACATTACTCCTTTTGGTTTTAACTGGTGAAAACTTTCTATTAATCCACTTAATATTTTGATGGTCCGGGAAAAGAAAATTAAAAATTATTATGTACTTACAGCAATGCTATTTTCCCTCTCCATTGAGAAATATCTTATAGCTGCCATATATGAATATATTGCTTGCTATCTAACTATACAACCGTATCTCTTTTCTTTTCTTTTCCTTTTTTCTTTAGATTTCTCCATTTGAAATTTGGATTATACAAGCCAGTCAATATTTTCAATTCAACGCGACACGCCAGAAGGAGCTTGTCAAACTTATTCTGCCATCCGACAAAGAGCACGTTCGTCAATGTATATATCTATTTTATGGACAAAACAGGGTGAATGTCATTGGATATGCCAAATGAGTTTGTTGTAACTTACAATAGATTATGAGTTTGCAACGAAGACTTCTCACCTAAATTTCGAAGTCGCGCACGCCAGAATGGATCAATTTCTTTTAAAACACATGTATCATGAGAATTGCACCAGTTAGTACATTGTTCCTTCAATATTTTACAATATTAAAATATAGAAAAAGAATGCCGTATTAGAACATGCAGCACCACATACTAACTGAAAACGACATAAAGAAATGGAAAAGACAGTATCTTTATTTACGCTATATATATTTCATTGCCGCACAAACTATATGTTGCCACTTAATTACAAAAAGAATGCTCAACTCCAGATTTATTCTATTAGTCAATACTGATGAGCTATGACACCAGAAACCAGTCAATAATGATGAGCGGCCCAGAGTTCACTTTCACTCTAACCTATTAGATATAGAATATTTATAGGGATAAATGCATTAAACCTCCTAAACTATGCACGTTTTTGTATTTTCGTCCTTAAACTAATTTAATAAGCATTTTCCCCTCTAAACTATGCACGTCTGTGCGATTTGCCACCTGGCCGGGTTTTCGGCTATTTTTGGCCATTCTTGGCCGGAATTTTTTTCCTTACCCGACACATATGTGTTCTACTAGATGTATACTAGTAGTTGATGACAAAAAGAAGGCGAAAAAACACCTCGAACGGGACATATTCCGGCGAAAATGTGATTTCATCTTCAGTGTATTTTAGCCGGAATATGCCCCTTTCGAGGCATTTTTTCACCTACTTTTTGTCATCAACTACTAATATACATCTAGTACAACACATATGTGTCGGGTAAGGGGAAAAAATCCGGCCAAAAATGACCAAAAATAGCCGAAAACCCGGCCAGGGGGCAAATCTCACAGACGTGCATAGTTTAGGGGGGAAATGCTTATTAAATTAGTTTAAGGACGAACACGCAAAAACGTGCATAGTTCAGGAGGTTTAATGCATTTATCCCATATTTATATTTGATAATTATTGCATATTAATATATATCTCACTCTAACCTATTAGATATAGAATATTTATATTTGATAATTATTGCATATTAATATATATCTTTAGTGATAGATAGTTATCTTATTAGAGATGATCTATTTTGTATATATGTTGAACATTATTCAATGAATAACACAATGAATATATTATCTTAGACTAGGGCTGCATGGGGTTGTCGCGAGGCACGCTTGGCAAGGCTTGTGTCCTCCAAAGATAGCATGGAATGAGCTTTAGAGAAGAGAGGAAGCGGATCACTTTGCTAAATTAAGGTTGCGATGCTGTCATGTGCATCGGTAAGACCCATGATCATTTAAAGAACTAACCGATGGTTAGAAATGGGGGAACCAACGTTGGCCAATTGATCAGCAATCATCTTCAATGTTTAACACTAAGCACCGACATTCAAAAAATCATCAAGAGTGGTAGAGGAGAATTGATTTTCGAGGTGCACAGCCCGGGAATTCTGATTGTCTTGGAAGTAATCCGCAAGATTCGTCCATACAATTACGACAGTAGACTCTTTTACCATAATTGTGTGGAGGAGATCGTTGGTGATGGTGTCATAGATCCATTGTAACACGATGGAGTCCAAGCGATCTCACATCTCGGGGTCGAACGGGGCGACCACAACGGAAGGGGATGATGTGGTCGAGAACTTAGTAAGCTCGTGCATGGATTTTAAATAACTCGGACGAAGTTGAATATTGCTCGAATTCAACGTCCAACAAGATAGAGATGAAGTTCTTGATGTTAGTGACGGTGAGGGCGGAGAGAAATTTTGGTGGCGCGGCCTCGTGAGGATGCGCGTCGTTTTTGCCGTTGAAGGAGGTGGACGACATGGAGGCAGAGGTATCGTCGCTAGGGTTTGTCATAGTTTAGGAGAGAAAGAATGGAAGAGAAGGCTTGATACCATGTAAGATAATGAATTTCTTGTGTTATTCAATGAATAATGCTCAATATATATACAAAGGACAGTATCTCTAATAAAGTAACTATCTATTACAAAAGATATATATCAATCTACAATAATTACCAAATATACATATTCTATATCTAATATTACCCATATTATTTTATCAATTAAATTCATTTGAAAAATAATGATAAAACATACTTTTGTTTTCCAAAAGTTAAAAAATTGAATAAGAGTGTGCAACAATACATCACATCCGTGCACCCGAGATTCTGGAAGCCAAAAAATCATTTTACTCAGTTGGGAATTTGCATAATAGAAAAGAAGGATTAATTACCATTATATAGTACTGAAAACTTAAATGTTCTTGTATATATTGGTAGTTTGTTACTTTTAAAGGACATAAACACCAATTACTTTCTATGCAAATTAAATCCACCGTTTTAATTATTTAAAAAACATTGATGTAGATTTTAATAATTAAGGTTTTCTTTTTGCTACAAAAATTAGTCGAAGTGCTCAACTCATGAAGTTCTTATTTTTATTATTTTGTATCAACAATGGTATTTTTTATATTAATACTTGTATTATTAATTTTTTATGCCTTACTTATATTTAAAATAGCCGAGAGCAAAAACAAATCATGGGTCCGTGTCCGGCAGGAATCTATTGCACCAATAGTTGAGAATGCTAGCGAATAGTAACAACTATTGCTACCAATAGTCCATTAGCTGATATATATAACTGATGATAACAGCATGAAGAAGTCATGATCTTTTGGAATTATTTTTGTACAAGTCGTTTTCTACTTAACTGTACTAAAGGACTTCTCCAAAAATTGCAATCATTCATGACTTATTCCCCATGCTATTATACAGGATGTCTGTTTTAAACTATTGATGTTGTATTTATTTTTCTTGTTTCTCGTCCTCATCGAGGGGTTAGATTTCATGACAGCAATATAGTTGCTCGTGAATTTAATCAGGGACATCTATATGCAGAATGTTAACCGTAAAAAATAAATATAAGATTAAGTGAAGCATTAACTCTAAATCTAGGCATTAATGCATGAACGATACTATCGTCACATGCACTTCCGATGAGGAGGCCCACCGGGTGTCACCAATCCAAAGCGGTACGAAGTGGCACCCGAAGAGGCACCTAAGCGTCCATTGGAAAGTCACGATGAATAGAAAAAAGATATCAATGTGGCATCGGAAAAAGAGTAAACCCCGATGGATCCGCGCTACTCCGATATTCATCAATGCGCCAAGAGGAACCACAACGGACCCCGAGTTCCAGAAAGGATGAGAACATTCCATCACTGAACAATCTGAAGTCTAAAAAGCCATCGGAACACTCATCCCGAAGGGCAGAGCACGAAAACAATGCCCTATTAAAGTCCAAAAGCCCTCGAAGCACACGTCATAAAAACCAAAACACAAGAATATCACTCTCCTAAAGTAAGGAAGCCATCGGAGCCTACCCCGCACGCGAAAAAGAACAGATTTACCTATCGGAGTATATGCCAAGAAGAGAATAACATAAAAACAGACCGCTACCAAAACCACAATCATATCGGACGCGTACTCCATCCCAGTCGTCAAGCCTTCTTAAGAGACCGGGCTTATCGGAAAGAAGAAGTTAAAAGAGCTAACTCATCGGAATCCTCTAAAGTCATCGGAGGAGATAAAATTTCATCCTAGTCAGCGCCTAGTCAGCAAATATGAAGTTTATCCTATCCACTCACGCATATTGCAATACTGTAATTTATTTAAACATGTATAACGACACTTGTCCCTAAAAAAACCTCTATAAAATGAGGGACATGTTGAGAAGAAGAGGCAGATTCAAACATACACACATACACACCAAAGTACTAGAAAAATTCAGAGTGAAATTCAGTGAATACAAAGAGAGACATTTTCGTAATTTTACAAGCTTCCGAAACACGGACATGGCGTTTTATCCCTAAATAAACCCGTTAATTAGGTAGTAATATCAAACCTGTTAACAAAATGGCGCCGTCTATGGGAATGCCATAGAATCTGTCTTTGAGCGCGTTCAGTAAGTGTTATTATGGACGACTTATTTGACAGCGAGAGTTACTGGGACACGCCAAGAGGATTCGGAAACCGCCCATTTGGTTCATCACTCCGAAGAAAGAGATTTTGTCAACCTCCCTCGATCCGTCTTCGAGAGACTCGTGGAAGCTACCACCCGAATGACTCCACGAAGGTCGTAGAATCCCCATAATATACCCACCGAATCTCCTTATCGGAGTAATCGCCATTCGGAAGAAGGCGAACCTCGTGTAGGAGGGAGTCCTATGCCCGCATCTTGGCATCGTGAGCCCCTACGGGAGCCATGGATGTACTATAATTACGAAGAAACCCTGAGTGCACGCCAGAGATACGAAAGGCCATACCTGTCGGACTACTCAGTAGACGGAGACAATACCATATGGGGAGTACTCGACAGATTAAGAAAGGAGATGGGTGACATTAAGAAAACCATGGCCCCTAAGGAGGACCCAATGTTTAAAACCTCTCTTTTTCCCCGAGATTGCTCTGCATCTATCCCTTCGGGGATGCGGCCCATCAACGTCCCTTCATATACAGGGGACACCGATGAGAGAGATCCATAAGATCACATCCACCAATACTTTGGCACGGATGGACCTATCCTCCACCCCCGACCACGCCCTATGCCGAGTATTCCCTGTTACCCTCGGAGGACGGGCGCAGGCCTCGTTTACCCACCTTCTTCCTAATTCTATAGTTAGCTTTGATCGGTTGGTCGTACGATATCTTATATGTAATCGGTGATACCCCAAATCCGCCATACACCTCTTCATGGTTAAGCAACAAAGGATCGAACCTTTGCGGAGGTACATAAAATGCTTCTCTGATGAAGCGTTAGATGTCCCAAATGTTAGCCCAACTATCTTGGCTGACATCCTAACTCAAGGACTACGAGCAGAAGACTTCTTCCGATACATTATGGTGAATCATGTCACATGCATGAATGAGCTTAAGCAAAAGGCAGAAACTTACATCCTCATGGAAGAAGCGGAAGGAACAAAGAGGCGTATAGAGGACGATGATAACAAACATCACAAACGTACTGAAAGAGAAGCAAAGACCAAAGAGAAGGGCAAAGAAGGTAAACCCTCCCAACGCAAAGACAATGGTGGCGCGGTTAAGAAGTTCCTTCGTCCCGTACCTCTGCCCCCGATGACTATCGCTCCTGAAGAAGTGCTCAATGTGATGAGAGGTAATAACGAATTACATTGGCCCACACCTGCCAGGTTTCTCTACAGGGATAAAGAGTCGGGGAAATATTGTAAGTACCATAAATGAGCATACTATCGAGGAGTGAACCACTTTGAAGAAGGAGATGCTTTGTCTTTTGGAGGTGGGATAACTGAAGAACTATTTGAAGGAAAATAACCCCAAGGAACCTAGGTCAAACGTGTGGAAGAGGCTCCGGGAGGAGCAGAGGGAGGAATAAAGGACCTCTAGCACGCGGTCCCGAGATAAAACTATGGGGCATCAGAGTCTACCCCCTTCCCCATAATCTTACGAAGACAACGCCCATTCATGACGAACCATTAACATGATAGAGGGGGGAGACATTTCGATGACACCTCAAGGTAAGAAGAATAAATATCTAAAAGAAGGAAGGCGAGCAGAACAAGGACTCCCAGTGTGTTGCGTTCAAGGAGCAAGGCTGCCTAGCATCACCTTCGGGCCCGAGGACCTAAAAGGGATAATCTATCCCCACGAGGACCCATTGGTAGTCGAAGCTACCATCCACGAATTTGGGATCCAACGAATCCTAATAGATACGGGCAGTTCCGTGGATGATCACTATGCCTCGTGATGAATGTGGATGATCACGATGCCTCGTGATGAATGTATTGTACTTTATTTTGTTGCTACTTTGTTATTTGTGTTTTTTTTGGCTTGGTAAAACTTTGAATTTGGAAATTTAAGTTGGGAATTCTTAGTTGTGAACTTGTGATAATATATTAATATAATAGCATAATATATTTATTTTTATATTTATTTTTGTGGAACGTTGACTAAAATCAACAAACCGGTTCAACCAGTGGTCCAACCGGTCCGACCTGTTGACCCGCTGCCCAGTAGCCTCACCGATTCTGTGACCGGGCCGGGTCTGAAAACACTACTATAGGATCATGGTAGTGCCCGATTAGCCCACCCGGAGGTTCATAATAACGCTTAGGAATGCCCATAATAACTAGAATCGGTGCAGGAATTTTTAGATCTTTATTTTGATATATATATAATTATATATATATATATATATATATATATGAGTAGTAAGATCTTCTATGTGATTAATATCATGTTGTGGTATTCTGCTTCACATTATTTACTTAGCTAGTTCACATTTAAATATAAATAAACACTTTAATGAAATTCGCATCTTAACCAAAAGGAACTTTTACATTCTCACCCCAACAATGGTCATATAGTCAGTATCAAACTAATAACAAATTACAATTTGGTTGTACACCCGAGTAGTGATTTGTTATAGTTTAAGGTTTCCCTATGATATTACTCCACTTAATATGACCACCATCTCTTAAGTAGGATATTTCACATCCCTATAACCTATTCCAGCTCTGATACCATACTTGTAGTGCCTCGAAAAGGCTAACTAATAAACTCAATTAAAACATAGAAGAAGCTATTTATTTATTACAATCCAACACGCCTAAGTGCACACGAAACTATACACTATGTACACCAAAACCATTATTCAACAGTCAAGCCTTAGCTATCTTGGCATGTTTATCTCGATATAATCTCCTCTGCCGCTAACTAAGCTGATAGTCTCACGTTGCACATCTCTCTCACGTAGGCTTTGGAAAAAGTAGAGAAACGATCCAAGGGTTTGGAACGCGACACAATTGGTGTCGTATGCATATATTTTGGGAGCTCCCGTATTGGTCAAAAAACTTGGTACTTCATAACTTAGATGTGATGCATTGGGAGAAGAACTTCTTTGACAAGATAAAGAACACATACATGGACGACGCCAACAAGAGCACTTATATTGCCCTTAGGTCGATGGTTGGATACAGTTAGTGATCATTCTTCTAATTGTGAGTTGTTCTATGTTATTAGTCCAGTATTTTGATATCAATTAGTTGTGTTTTGTACTAACTAACTGTCAAGGAAATGGTATACTCTATAGGGTTCAATGTTGATCCACGCCCGATTTCCTTAGCATGCACATCTCTACAATGTTCATCTTTTGTGCATGACTTTGCTTAATAGCCCAGCACTCAGAGCTATAGAGCATAGACGATCTAATAGTCGTATGATAGAACTTTTCCTTAAGCTTTAAAGGAAAGTTACGATTGCACAGGATCCTTATTGCACTTTCCACTTTGTCCATCTAGCTTGGATGAGGCGGTTGACATCTCCATCTAGCTCTCCTTCCTTCTGTAGTGTGGAGCCTAAATACCAAAAATGTGAGCTTCTCGGTGTCTCTTGGCCCTCCAACTGAACCATACCATCGTTGTTTCTTTGTTATTTGCAACACCTGTATTCAAGATACTCTATTTTTGTTCAACTTAGTCAAAAACCTCGTGCTTCTAACGTTTGTCTCCATCATTCTAGTTTCACGTTAACTCTCGTTCTTGTCTCATCTATGAGGACAATATCCGTCTGTAAACATCATACACCATGATAATTTCATCAATTACAATGGCAAACAAAAATAGGCTCAGAGCTGACCCCTAGTGTAAGCCAATTGTAATCGAGAAGGCGTTTGATAAACTATCACAAGTTCGAACACTTATCACCACGTTCTCATACATATCTTCTATGATGTGATATATTTAATTGATACCCCCTTCTTCACCAGGGTCCACCATAATACCTCTTGAGATACTTTGTTGTATGTCTTTTCAAAGTAGTAGAATTTGGAGTTGTTTAGGTTATGTCTTTAAGTGTTTAATTTATTAATTTTAATTTTATAAGGTTACATTATGATAATTTGTAAACATATGATGCCCGTGTAGGCAAACATATTACAACAGAAATAACATATTATAACGATTAAATAAAAACCACTTAGTAACAAAAGTCGTAAAGGTACAACTTATTACAGTTAAATTAAATTTTAACTGATAAAATTACATAGTTCAAATTACGATTACATAGTTCAAAATAAAATTTTAATAGCAAATAAAGTTGGGGATCGGGCAGCAACCTCTTCAGCACCGCAAAGAGGGCGTCTATGTCATCCCTCGTAGCCTGTCCCATGTCGGTAGCGCCCCCGTCCCTCATGCTCAAACTAGTGCTCTAGTGTCATACCCGTGACCCCGTCATCAGTGTATGCACCCCATGTCCCTGAGTATTGGTAGGCTGCACCCCCCGCACCTAAAATGCCTACGTGTGCATCCTCTGATACTACACCGGTGGTGCCTTTATGTATGTCATCACATGACGCGCATGTTGTATCATCCCACGTTGTGCGTGATGGCACGTCGGTTGCCACTGCTATAACAACATTGAAGTGTATGGTCTATATACCTTAGGGAGTTGTGTATCAATATATGGATATGATCCAGACGACTGTGTATATTGTGTACTAGCCCGAGGAGGAGACTGAGTATGCTGTGTAAACTGAAGTGACAGCTGACTCCACTGTTGTACCAATGGTGTAGTCGTCCCCAGCTTAGTGGGATGCGACTGGTGCGGTGGTGGATGCGTTATCCCCAGCCAAGTGAGTTGCGACTGTTGCGGTGACGGGATCAACTAGCCTGGCAGAGGCATATATGGTATCGACGGGCGCCGCATGTTGTTCTGATCCGTGAAGGACCTAAAAGTGTTTATAACGACTTGTAGAATCCGTTAAGTATGCATCTCTAACTCGCTCATTCGTCCAACCTTTGTCGCATGTGCCTTCCTCAAAGCAGCAATCTCGGCCTGATGTGCCGCCTCACGATCTGCGCTGCCACTAATCGAGGCACCACCCTCGCGTATTTTTGGCTTTCAACCCCTAATATACTACCATCTTGAAAAGATGAGAATATTTTAACTTGCTCTTTCTTTATGGTTTGAATCTTCACCTACGACTCAATGTAACATCTCGGCCACTTGGAAGGGTTCGGCCCACGTCTTCTCCACTGCTCGAGTAAGAAATTTTGTTGATAAAGAAAAAATCAAATGTTATGTAAAATATTCTATATTATAATTTTGAACTTGTAAATTATATCATTATATGCCAATAATTACCTAGGTATTTTTTGCGTCATTTTATTTACCAATATTTTCTTTTCGTCTTTTCCCCTTTTTCTGTAGGCCAAGCTTAAATACGAAAGGCATAGGCAAGTCTTTCACCGAAACCCCCAGTCGCGCCACCTGTTACAACACGATTAACAGATTTTTAAACGAATCTAGCTATAAATTTTAGACTAATTAAATAGAACAATCAATTAAACTATTAAATCAAGACTTGCCTCATCCCTCATAAGCTCCAGAAGAAATTCCACCATTCTGATTAATAGACTTTGTCGCCTCCTTGTTAATCTTCGCTTACCCTACCCTCTTCTGGCGTTCTTCACCATTCCAGTAGGCTTTGAATTCGTCGTGTCAATCATCTGGAATCCATATCTTGTGTTATGCTTTTAATCAGATCTTGCACCTATCTTGTCGAATACTGCCTTCAGATTGTTCAACGATTGGCAAAAAACTTTGTTGGTTATCTTTTTCCACTGTGATCTAACACGTTCAATATCGACTTCATCCCACTGATATTGTTTCTCCATATTTAAAATAAATGAAACCATTAAAATTAACTATTGGAAAGTTCATCGTAAATAAATGTATAATACTTTGATACTCAATTTAAATTAAGAAATTACACTAAATGTGTCCCAGCAATCCTCACGACGGCCACTTCTTGAAAGAAGTCCACTTGCCCTTCAACTTCTGCTTCAAAGTAGCTGAAATAGATGCAGCAATGCCGCTCCCATCAACCCACGATCTTGTGTGATGATCAAACTTGATCCACACTAGATCGTCGGAGTTCTTTGTAATATGTGCCTCCATGCTCTGACCACGCACTGAAGCCACGTCACCGTCAGATTCGTATAATGCCACCGGATCAACTACATGAGGGTTGGGAGGTTCTGCCTCATTTGCTCTTGCTGGCGATGCTGGCCAGCGAGATAGTGACGTGTTGCAATCCCCGCATATATCAGCACCTGAAGCATGGGTGATTCAGCTGGAGTAGTGTTGGCCTCCAGCAGCTCTGGTACCCCACCCATAAATGCCCACGAGTCCACGTCCATCGAAACTGGCATATCATTAGTAGGCATCTCATAGGGAAGCGTTGTGCCAAATATACCCCCCAGTCTACCCCTAGATGGTGCCTTCCCCCTCGTCGTACCTCTCCTAGAAGACTGCCCCTCGTCTCTATCGGCCATCTAAAAAACCCAAAAAAAAAAAATTCAATTTAATTGTCAATTAATTAAATTTCCATTCAGGAAAAAGTTTAATCTTAACAATTGAATACTAATTAGTAAGATATTTAATGATATTTTCTATCCTAAAATTTTCTTAAGCCACTTAATATTTGCAAACTTAGCCCAAATCTTCTATAAATATCATATTCCTACCACAAGTTTCACTAAATTGCATTTTAATCCTAATATAAAGTTCAATATTGACAATCAAATCCTAATTAAGACATCTAAATATATTTTAGGGAAAAAAGCAGACGACCCCCTTAGCTTTCGGCCGTTTTGTACTTTGCCCCCTCAGCTTTGATTTTTAGCACTTTGTCCCCCCAGCTTTGAATTTCGCCAAACGTTACCCCACGACGTAGCATCACCGTTAAAAAACGAATATTCCGTTAAAAATGGTGAGAGCTGGGGGACAAAATGTCAAAATTTAACGAAATATTCTTTTTTTATGGAATATTCCTGTGGGGGTAACGTTTGACGGAATACAAAACTGAGTGTTAAAAATCAAAGCTGGGGGGCAAAGTGCAAAACGGTCGGAAGCTAATGGGCTGATCTACTTTTTTTCCTATATTTTATACCATAAAATTTTCTTAGCTAAATATTTTCAAACTTAGCTCAAATCTTGAAAATATTATATTCCAAACAAAAGTTTCACTAAATTGCATTTCAATCCCATTATAAAGTTCAATATTAACAATCAAATACTAATTAAGATATCTAACATATTCTACCATAAAATTCTTCCTAACTCACTAACTATTTGCAAATTAGCCTAAAGCTTATACATACCATATTCTTACAAGAAACTCTAAATAAACTATATTTCTCCCCCAAATAGACTTTAATCTTGACAATTCAATCCATTTTTTTATCAACTAAACTAACTACATTTTCTACCACACGCCTTATTCTAAACTACAAATTAACCCCTAAAAGCATAATATTCTAAAGATGCCCCAAATTAATTCTAAAAGTGAACCTAACACAACAATAATCATATCCAAGTAATCGAAAATGAACAATAACAACAAATATAATCACAATAGAAACGAAATTAATCGGCAACACGTAGCTTTGAAAACTAAAGAACAAAATTAACGTACGAAACTCAAAACAAATTGTTAACGGGTAGGATATTATTCCCTATTTAACGAATTATTATTTTTGGGTTGGAACGCCTATCCTGACCTGAGGGGATCGATGGTTTTTATTGATTTGGGGCTGGGCTCGGATATCTTCCGAGGTGCCTACGTATCCCCCGATTGGGAATCAAGCCACTCGTAGTTCTTGTTCTTGGTGTTGATTATTTGGAGTATGTCGATTTTATTGATTGTGTTGATTTTATCTGTTGAAAGAGTAGACCTTTGTGAAGCCTTCAGGAAGAAAAAAGTTCTCTCCTCTAAAGCCTTTTTTAGTTTTATAGAGAACATAGTTCCCTTGGGAGCACCTCCATTTTCTCCCCTCCCGGGAGTGCGCTCCTCTCTCTCCTCATGGGAGTGTTGTTTCTGATTTCCCACTTCTACCTTTTATAGATGTTTTTTAGGGACAAGTGTTACTGTGCATGTGCTCACAGGTGTCATTATGCATGTGCGAAGAGATAGGTTTTATCTGTTTAATATGTCCGCTGACGGGGCGCTGACTAGGATGAATTATCCTTTCCGATAGCTTCAATGGGCTCTGATGGACCGGCTTCTTAGTTTCCTTCTCTACGATAGGCGGTACCTATCGGAGGCGCTGGATAGGTGAGTGGGAATGCTTGTCCGATGCTGTGGTAGTTCCGATAGTGGTCCATTGCTAGGTTGCCTTCTTCTGAAGTATACTGTGATAGGTGTTTCTATTTTGGTCGTAAGTAGGGCGTGTCTTCCTATGGGCCTAATTTGATTTTCGAGAGCTTTGTTTGGCCTTCGTGAAGTAGTGTTTGGTGATACAGGCTCTCGGGATGAGTCCTCCGACAGGGGATGATCTCGTATCCCCGAGGGACTCGGGTCCTTCGCCGTGCGACACGGGTATTTTGCGATTGCGAGTACAAATCATATAATAATATATCCAGCAATTTTGGTAATAGAATTATAGGATACTCTAAGCACGTGGATTTTTACCCTGTTAACACAAATTAAATCAAAACGATCCTTGACATGAGTAGAGTTGATTACCGGTATTTGTTTTGATGAAAAAATGCGGTCCACAGTCTAACGATTGTCAACTATGGTTTCAAAAGTGTGTAAGCGTGTGGATTGTGTGAATGGTGAGCAAGAGAAGAATCCGTTGGGGATTATTCGTAATTAATGTTGCATCGCAATGTTTCGATGCAGCTTGGCAGCTGCATCAAAAATGGCGATGCAGCCGCTGTTTGCATGGCAAAAATCATATGCATTTTTTGCCACGCAAGCCACTTTTGGGGTTTCTGAATTGAAAATTTTCGGTTCAAGCCCTTTTGAATCGAAAATTCACATTTTGATGCCAATTTTTGGTTAATCCACCACTCTTTTGGATACTTGGTTCATAATTATAATTATCATTTTATGATTATTTGTCATGCACTTGCGAAGATAGCGTATGCGTAGTATTTTACTGACTTATTTATTTCCTATTATATTATATTCAACATTCGCCCCCATTAGTACATGTCATGTTCGGCACTTATTGTTGATTTCGTTAATGACGATTATTGTAATAGAGGAGATCTCATATTTTGTTGACATTGCTCCACTATTTTTGTTATATTAATAACTGAACTTGGGTCGATGTGTTGACCGCCAACACTCCATCTTTCAATAATAATAGCAAAACCAAAAAGAAGAAACCCAAATAAATGGTTATAACTTATGATCAAGTAGATCCAAACTTGTATAGTTTAGGTGGATCCAACCAATGTAAACCGTCTTGTTCATTTGTGAATTTTACATGTCTAAAAAACAAACCAAACTTTTAGTTAAATAATTGTTTTACATGTTAACCTTCAAAACATCCGATCCATTAGATAAATTTGCAAATCTGAATCAATAGAATTTATACTGTTCTGCTATACTATGTCAGCTAACTTCTTCTGATTTCTAATTTTTAATATCAAGTTTTGAGGATTGGAATATAATCCGAAAAGAAAAAAACAAAAATGGTCTTATTATAAACTGAGATTTAGTATTACTAAAACAACATTTCGAGTAAAATATGATGCTAAAAAGCCGAACAAGGCAGCAAGTAGCAAGAATTAAGAAATATTAATGGGGGCAAATTTTTAAGAAAAAATGCATAAAATCGTCCCAAGTTATTCAAAACCTGCAAGAAAACATCCTCGCTTTAATTTGTTTGGCATTTTTTAGCCTTATAAACCGCGTATTTCCTTTCACATTATTTATATTGCAGGAACCCCCTTGTAGTTCCAAAAAATCCTACATCAAATCACGTAATTAAAAACATCATGCATCAAAACTCGTGTTATTAAAAACATCATGCACCAAAACTCCTGTTATTCTAAAAACCAAGCACCATTCTCCTCTTATTAAGAGGGCAAAATTGACAATTGAAGATTACTTAGGGGTTAAGTCACTTAAGTGCACTGTTGTTAAAAATACAAAAAACAAATCGTGCAACATATATATCACAAGCAGGTTTCGTGCAGTTTTCTAAAATATGCAGGGTTTGTGCTGGATTCTTGAAAATATAGAGAACTTTATGTTGAAAAAACGAGAAAGTTTGTAAGCTTTTAATAATATGGAGTTTTACGCATTTTTTCCAGTTTCAAAAGTACCTATTAAGTGAACTGTGAGACAAGCCAATATATAGTCAGGAAATTATACATATATTATGTTACATTAGTTACTTCCAAATTAATTAAAAAAAAAAAACAATTCTTGAATTAACATGAATCCATATTGAATGAAACAAGCTTCAGCTTTACTATATTATGACTACTACCGCGCGCGGCCAACATGGATATTTATTCGACTACGTACAGACCCACCAACAACAGAAAGCTTAACTACTAATATTCATACGACGCATAATCTTCTTGATATACATCATAATGCAGTATCTTAAAACACACAAACTCTCAAGGCTTGTTTGTGTACCAAAACACGCCTTTGGTCTTGGAATCTTCATCAGGCTCAATGTAAACGCATTCCACAGCTTCTCTCCAAATAGCCTTTAGAATCGGCGTTCCGTCAAACTGATAGTAATTACCCAAAATAGGCTTAATGGCTTTTGTTGCTTCCATGGCATGATAGTGTGGGATGCTCGAGAACAAATGGTGCGCGACGTGTGTATCCGTAATGTGATGGAGCACAACATTCAGAATTCCGTAATCCCTGTCAATGGTCGATAAAGCTCCACGCAGCCAATCCCACTCCGAAGAATCGTAATGTGGCAACGAGGTATGTGTGTGGTGCAAGTATGTGATGGTAACAAGGAATCCATTCACGATACTTATTGGAATACCGTAGACACAGATCACCCACGCTAGTCCGTTGGCCGCTGCAGCCAAGTAACAACCATACATACCAGCAATGAATCCCAAATCAGATATGAGGATTTGGAGTCTCTCGTTATCTGAATAGATAGGACTGTTGGGGTAAAAGTGAGAAGCGAAACTGTCGTACTTTCTGCTAGAGATGTTGCACAATAAATACATCGGCCAACCAATGGTCACACGAAGAAGGATCTTGATGGCCGGTGATTCATCTACAAACTTGGTGAAGGCTGATCGGTCAGTTTTTGGTTTGGGTACAAATACTTCGTCGCGGTCCAGGGAACTAGTGTTTGCATGGTGGCGACGATGGCTTATTTTCCACGAAAAGTACGGGACAAGTAGCGCGGAGTGAAGGATTAGGCCCAAAGTGTCGTCAAATAATTGGTAGTCGCTGAAAGCGTGGTGGCCGCATTCGTGGGCGATGACCCAAACGCCCATAAGCACACAGCCTTGAAAAACCCAATAGACCGGCCAGGCTAAGTAAGACAAAGGGTGTGGTAACTGTGGGATATAAGTTGTTGCGACATAGTAGAAAATGGAGGCAAGTATAAGGTCATAAATTAGATATGAAAAAGACTTGATCATGGATCTTTGGAAGCAGTGAGGGGGAATGGCCTTCTTAAGTTCTCCAAGAGTAAATGGAGGCTTTGTGTGTGGAGCTCTCTGCAGCATTCGCCCGCCCGATCCCATTGTTAATCTATAAACTCACTGCAAATTAAAAGAATTTGAAGTTAATTAATATAGTGTTTAGAAACTCAACATAATAATCATAGAATAGAACACACATTAATTGTATACTTATGATTATTAACTTACCACTGAGATTCTAGTCCTTCGGGGGTTGATAATTAGAATAAGGGACAATGATCCTTATATAGCTTAATAAGTGTTATTATTAAGTTTCTGTAAGGATCATGGTATTGTTTATCAATCTGTCGTAGTTCTTATAGAGACGGACTAGGCGTAGTACGTATTGGAGAAGTGTTTGTGGAACTTGGTCCCTGTTCAATAATTGGTCAAAATTGGGGTGCTTTCAGGTCTAAATTTTTTAATTTTCCACGCAAATGAATTTGAGACCCACTTACTGAGACTGAATCACAAAGGTCGTTGAGATAGCCGTAATTAATTGTTGCTTATATCATATGTAAATATAAAAGTATATATATATAGATATATTTTATGTTTTCTCAAAATATTGTATATTATAGATTGTGTATATGTGTTGGAAGTAATCAAATGGTTAAGAATATATTAATATTATCTCTCAATCCAACCCTCATTGAATAGGTTTCCGCAAATTACCGATGTTATGTTAACTGTCAAACTATCCTTAACTAAAATATAAGTAACGTAACCAAATTATCTTTTTTGTGATTTTAAAGTTTAACATATTACAAGAACGTGCAAGTTACTTTTTGCCTGAAAAATTATGGTTAGCTTTTCATTTATTACTACTAGCAACTTTGAATAAATTATCAAAAAAAATTTAATGTAACACAACTTTAATATAATTATAAAATTAATGCAAATAATAAGAAAACCAATCTGTTCTGCACACATTAAAAATCACCAGCGGAATTTTTCTATTCCCTCACCCTATTCCCGTGTCTATTCCCTCAATAATATTGCGACATGTGGCATTATTGGTACAGAGGAGATGTATTGGATCACAAACTCATCTTCTTCCTCAAGAAGAGAGAGAAAATGACAGGAAATTACAGATATTCAAACTTTACTGATTTTTTTCTCTCTTCCTCTTCATCCTCAATGCATTATCTTTTTAATCTTTTAATGGTGGAAAGTTTGTACTAATGATAAAAAAAACAAAACAAAACCTTAAAAATAACTTTAATCTTTTTCTCTACTCCACATATCTCCATCTCTAGTTAGTGTTTTTCTTCTTTTGTTTGGATTGAAAAAATGTGATTTTCACAGCTAAAAGGGACCCATTTTTCAATTTAGGGACCAGCCCATGAAATTTCTCCGCCATCCTCGGCCGATTTTCGGCGAGATTCTGAAATTCGCCGTCGCCAGAAACCTTGGCGATTGCTACGAAAATGCGGTCGTTTAGGGTGTACTCGATCCTTGGCTCGCCGAAATACGGCGGCGTGATTAGTTTTCCGGCGAGCGAAAAAAAGTATTGAAGAGTTTGAGAGAGTGAGTGGTTGAGATTTGGGAGGATTGATTGGGTGAAGTGGGGGGTGGTAATGGTGGGTGGTTGAAGAAGAAGAGAGGTTGAATAGGGGAGAAAAAGCGGCCAATTGTCACGTAAGAAATTTGCTATATATGTGGAGGAATTTTAGGAGTGGTGATAGTTACTTATTTAATTACAGATTTTTTAATTGTTGAAAAGTCAAAGCAGGGGTATTTTTGGAAACTCAAAATTTGATTTTCAAACTGTCATTTTGTGAGTGGAAGGCTTTGCTTTTAATATAGTAATAGATTAAACATAAAATAGAAACTAAAGGTAAAATTTAGTTGCAATTTTTGTTATAAATTTATATTGATCAAAATTGGATGTACATATAAAAAAAAAGAAGATAAAATAGCAAGTGTGCGTACTTCCCAAATTACTGCACTATCTATAGTTTATGTATTTCAAGATGCAGGAACCCGATCGTCAAATTGAAAAGGAAAATCGACTGCATATTTATACCTCACCAATTTTCAATTTCTTCACGGTAATCGTATAAAATGTATTTGTACAAACCCAAGTTGATTGACGGATTTCAGAATTGTCCACAGGATCGCATCTTTCACAAAGTGCTATAACGCCAAGCAAGATCCCAACAGAAATAAATAATTAATAAGCAGGTAGGTTGACCGTTTCCCAACAGAAATGAAAATTGACAACTCTCCATTTTTCTACACTTCTTTTTCATTTTTTATTTCCAAGTGAATTGCCATACTACTTAGTTTGACAATATCTAGTATATTTATATTTAGAATAGGGTCGATTACAACGAGCATATCGCTAATTAGATCTACTCTAACTATGTTAGTCTCGAATGGGCTTGATTCGTAATAACTCGAACTAATTTCGGATGCAAGGGAGGATGTCGAAACTATATCGGAGATGACGTCGAGGATTATGTCGGGGACGACATTGGATCTTCTACGTCGAAAGTGATCTCATGCTTATGTCGAAGGTAGCGTAGGCGATATATATCGGGTAATATGTCGAAGACTATATCGGGAAATGCTCGATATAGGTGAACAATAATTGTGGATAACTAAATCTTACCTTGATTACCGAAAAATGGTATTTATGGGCATCAGGATACGGGAACCACTAACGTGACAAACACGTGAGTTGTACTATATCGGTGGTGATATTCGATATATATGTCGGGGGTGATCCCCGACATAGGTGAAAACCTTGGCCTAGCCCATGGCATGCCCAATACGGGAAATACTCGTATCATGTAGTCCCCCAATTTGGAAATTGTTATCTGAAGATAATAATGTGCCAATTAAATCTAAAATTCTGGATTACCAGTACCTCTCGTCACGCCAATTCAAATGACGAAAATCTCATGCGAGAATTTCATTTTGTTTTGAAGAAATATTGGTGGACCCCCAATGCAATTTGCGAATTTTCAGAGGTTCTCATTTGAATTCCTAAATTCCATGTTACATCGAATTGCCCCCGACATGCATGTCGAATTTAAAGTTTGGTGTAGTTTTGCCATAATGCGTGCTTGATGCCCGATGTCTATAAATAGCAGACCGGAATGAGAGAGAATATCATTTTTCTTCTAGCGGAACCCGTTATCTCTTACGCTGAGGTATGTCAGGGATTCTTCGACGTAACTGTCATATTTGACATGATTCTCAATATATTTTTGACATATTTTTCGATATAAGTTTCGATATTAATGTCTTCCTTTGTTTCTTTGATTTTTTCAGGTTGCTAATTTCGAGTGTATTTTTTTCAGCGTTTCCATATCTTCTCACTCTTCTCATTATTTGATGTTCTAATGGTAAGCGAGAATGATTTTGACTTTACCGGCCTGGATTCTCAAAATACGGAGGCTGGAGGCTCCCAGACTACTTTATTTGATACTGATTATCTCGGGACAGATGAGCTGTTTCGGGATGATGTCGGTGATGGCGTAGATGAGGATGCCAATCTGCCTTCAAAGACCCAAAACATAGAGTTTGATGAGTGGGGTTTGCCCATAGCCCCTGAAGTGAAAAAGTTCAAAACGGCCTAGTCCCTCATCACCCTGCTTTTTATGCAATGACATTTCACATCGATGCGGTGTATGAAATCAGATTCCCTGAGCCACATGAGAGGATGCACACGTTGTCGGAATGTTGTATCACAGTGCATGCAAAGCACATTTCCAACGGCCTGCGATTTCCTATTAATTCCGCGGTTACCGCTATTCTGGCTAGCATCGGGGTTTGCATTGGGCAGCTGTCAACCAACTCCCTTGGGTGTATTGTGGGCTTCATTTGCGTTATGAAAGCCCTCGGGGTTCCCCATGGCGTAAAAGAGTTCTGGAATCTCTTTACTGTCATCACCAACAAGAAGGGTGGTGACAAAGGTTTCTTCATTGTGCGTTCGCAAAACATACGCAAATTCGTAATATGTGGCCAGCCTAGTTATGGCTTCGGAAACAAGAATGAATTATTTTATGTAAAGGATAAAACAGCTTGGGAGTTCGATGGGCTCCCGCAACAGTAGTCTACGACCGAGAAGTATATATAAGGCATGTTGGTCTTGGCCGCCCTCAATTTACGTCCGAATTTTTACTGAAGTTGTTGGATCATCCCTATGATCTTACCATGCTTTGTGATGATGTTGTGGTTGGCGCGAGCGGTATCTCTCTGATGCCTTATCAAGGCCCTCATGACCTTGGTAAGGTTTTTTCTTATCGTTACTTGGGTAGTTTCTATTTCATTTTCTTTTTTTGATGACAGTGCTCTTGTCTGTTTTTAGCTACTCTCGTGAAGCACTGGAGACTGGACATGATTGCCCAACGTGATGCCATCCCAAGAACAACGGTTGGGGGTGATGCTGCAGTTCTGGTCCTCGTCAAGAAGCGTGGGCGCAAAGGTCATCACCTCAAGGAAAAATTGAATAGGTCCTTGCAGGATGCGGAGGCCCCGGGAGGTGCGGTTCCGGGTGGAAACTTGCCCTTGCAAAGTGGGACTGGTGTGAGTCCCAGCGCGAGTCAAGCTCTATGGACCTAGCGCTAGTGCCTCATCCCATAAGAGTAAAAGGACTGAGGGTGGAAGTTCTACCATTAGTCAAGGCACCCTGTTTCAATTTGTAAGTGTGTGACCTATCTTTTCCAGCGATTATGCGGATGCATTTATTAAAAGTACTTTTATGGTGTTCTTATGGTATTGTGATGTTATTGTTTTCCAGGTCGAGAAAATTCTTGCCAGCTTTTTTAAGACGGCGAGTAAGAATATCGTCGCCCAGGTGGAATCTATTTTCGAAGCTATCGCCCTTCTCGAAATCCTGGCCGATTATGACCCGGCTGCAACTGCCAAATTGGCGAAAGAGCGTGATGAAGCCTTGGGCATTCTTAGCGCTACTGAAGTAAATGTGCGCGAGCTCCTTACCCAAAACCAGGAGTTAACAGCCTCTCTTAATGGGGCTAACGTATCTCACAATAGAGAGGGAGCAGCGGGAAAGGGCAGAAGCGGAACTTACTTTGGTGCAAGAACAGTTGGCCCTTGCTGAGAGGGCTAACAGATATAAGACGATCACTCGAGAGCAAAGGGTTCGCAATGCGAAAGCCTTCCTTTTGAGTGAGACGTTCAAGGATATCTGTGTCGAACGTGGGGTACATGAGAGAGAAAGCGAAGGATTCCATCATCGGCCATATCTGTCTTCTTGATGGATTCAAGGATGACTTCGATCCTAGTCCCTTAGATCCCTAATTGGGCCCTGGTGGGCAACCCTTTGAGGACTCCGACTTGGAGATCGATGATGATCTTGTAGAAGATGTCTACAAGGAGATTCTTGACCAGAAGAGTCTAGTTCTGATCCATACCAAGGATGCCCCCAAATATCCCGGCTAAGGGTTTGTGGTGTATTTTAATATTGCCTTTTATCTTAGAGTATTGTGTATAGTGCCCCTTTTGGCATCTGTAAAACTCCCTTCTCGTTCTTGTAATGGAACTATTTTTCTCTAAGCCTCAAGTGTCCTTGATCTTTAGCAATATCATTTCTTGACTATCTGTAGCTAAGAGAAGCCCTTTGTGTGTCGAGTTTACTCCTGCTATTTCTTTTTCCTTCTGTATGTCGTGTTTATTCTCCCGATTACGGTGGATAGGGGATTATCCCTTGACCATTGTACTCTTCGTGTATATCGGGTTATCTCCTCCCTATTTTAGTGGATAGGGGAGTCATCCCAAGGCATTTTTATTTTTCGTATGACGGCTTGTCTCCTGCCGATCTCGGTGGATAGCAGAGTTATGCCAAGGAATTTATATTTTTTGTATGCCGGCTTGTCTTCTGCCTATCTCAGTGGATAGTAGAGTTATGCCAAGGCAATGATATTTTTCGTATGCTAGCTTGTCTCATGTCTATCTCGGTGGATGGCGGAGTTATGCCAAGGCATTTGTAGATCTTTATTCATTATAAGTAACGGACACTCCCTGGTCGTTTCAGAATGCACCGATATTCTGTTCATGTTGTTAATCAGATAAATGATCATTTCATGTTAGAGATAATGAGTGGATGAGATCCATTTTCCATGTTCTGTCTCGCTCAACGTAGAGTATCATCCTTGTTATCGGCAAGGATTTGTTTGTACATATGATGTATAAGAGATACATGTATATCTGCCAGATATAATGATATGATATAATATTTTTGAGCGTAGGTATGCATGTTTGCACATCTCAGTCATTCCCTCCTAAGGGTAAATACATACAGTAAAGCACGCATATGTATCGCAATCGAGTATATCTATTGGAACGAAAATGATGTTATAACGGATAACGAACGAAGGCTAGGTAAATCCTAACCCGCCTACGTATCCTGTTGTATGGGAATCAGACCGGCATAGTTCTCCCTGTTTTAATTAAAGTCGTACCCAACAATGGAGCAATTTTACAAAACTTTAAAACTTGTTCAACATTGCTGAAAGTAAAAAAATGTTCCAAACGGTTTTCCTATGTTGATCACTCCGCAGCTTGGTGGTTGTCAATTACGTTCACAGCCCCACCATCGGCATCCCTTATCCTTGGTATCGTGAGGAAAGTTATGTAGCACATCCATCCTTTCTCGTGATTGGAGATGACTTCTCTCACGCCTCCTGCTACTGGGAACTTCATCTTCTGGTGATATATGGATACCACTAATCGGATGGCGTTGAGAGTCGGCCTGCCTATAATGATGTTGTAGGCGAAAGGGTGATCCACAATTGTGTATTGGATGTTGATGGTCCTCCTGTGCGGCTCCTCACCGAATGATGTTGGCAGATTCACTTATCCAAGTTGTATCACCTCGACACCTTCAAAGCCAATCAAGGGGGTGCAGATTTGTTCCAACGCATGATGGCCCATCGCCATCTTCTCTAGAGCATGTGCAAATATGATGTTCATGGAGCTTCCGTTGTCAATTAGTACCTTGCGAACAGCATAATTTGCAATGTCAAGTTTAACGACCAAAGGGAAATCAAGTTTACCGACATGTATGGCCTCGGGAGTCAGATCCATGAGGTCTATAACGCCCCAAAATTATGAAGAAAATAAATTTATACTTTAGTCCTTTAACTTTTGAAAATTTTCACTTTTGACCCTAAATGTTTAGAAAAATTTGCATTTGAGCCCCCTGAACTTAAAAGTTAGTCTTTTATTATATTTACAGGTCTCTAATATATTTCAATTTCAAATATTGACTAAGTTGATTGGATTACCTAGAAAAATTACATAAGTAAATATGTATGTAACAAATAAATCTAATTATACCTATTTGAATTTTAATTGTAAATAATTGAGGAACTTGATATGCAATTAAACAATTGATGAAGTAAGTCATGACATCTTTTTTATGAGGTAAGCCATGACATCCTTAAGAGTACGATTAAATTCAAATTTTTTGTGATTTATTATAAAATAATCAAAGTGGGACCTTAATTAAAAGTATTTTAACATGATTTTTTGACTATAAATAGTGGGCTTTCTTCCAACAATTTTCACACCCAAAATCATTTCGGATTTTCCTTCTTTATTTCTATGAATATCTAAGTTCATGGGTTTACTTTCAGGAAAAAATCATTCCAAGTTCTTATTTCATCATTTTCTACCCGAAAATACCCCAAAACTTTTATTGCGCATAAATTATCCATTCGGCCGTGCACCTTATAAAAATCATAACTAATTGTATAAAAATCATTTTTGATCAAGGCCAATGGAAGAATACTCCTCATGATGTCCTCTAACTTTCATATGAAAAAATATTTTTCAAATAATGTGATTTAAAAGGTCGAAATTCCTAAATCGTAGACTGGTGTCTGAAAATCCAAAAATAGGTTCTATGTTTTCAAGAATATTTCAGTATAGCAAACCTTTGGATTTTCCTTCCCATTTGGGTACACATGTTACTAGTGATGTTAGGGATCAGTTGCCACAAAAATATTTGGAAACAATGTTCATTTGGATATCCGGTCAAAGGTAAACTCGAAACTACGACGATTTTCAGCTAATTTTACGTACTTTAAGTTCTTTGTTTATGATTGAAAATAATCATCATAATTCCCTGATTGATCACTCACACATGACTCTTATAAGATATAAAAATCATTAGAATCACTTTAATATGATTTGTATTCACGAATTAATATTTTTTAGATTTTTCAATAATATATAAGTAATATATTTATCATGTTTAACATATCCTTACATAAGTTTATTTAAGATTATCATATATACTTTTGAGGTCTAATCCTCTTATATGATTATGTATCGTAACTTAAACATTCTTTGATAATTTACCTTAATTAGGTTTACGTATTAATATTTTTATAAGTTATGAATACAATGTTATGTAATTTAAGATAATCTTGGAACAAAAATAATATTAACTATGTTATACAATTTAATGGATTGCTTCATAAAGTAATTGTTTGATGTAATGATTCCTTGAATTTTTGGATGTACTAGAGACTTAAAGAACAATTCTCCATAAATAAGTTAAGTAATATATTTTGAAGATTTGTATTGCATCAAATTAAATAGTTTATCATACTATATTTGATATTATTGTATACTTACCATTTGAAATGATTTCTCTAACATTAGAAAAATTATAACTACAATTATAATTATAAATATATGGTTGCTTAAGATAAATATTGAGATATAAATTACGTATACAAAGTATATTTAATATTTAACTTAACCTTACGACATCGAAGTTTATTGCGTAAGATTTTCATCAATGATATGTGTTATTTACTTAAATTAGTATTAGCTATTTTTTTTAACAAGAACTTCCTCAAATTTCATCAACACGAAAGTTGAATTGTACATATATTTATAGTGGTGAGTTATGATTATTCAGTTAACTGATATTATCTTAATGTTATTAAAGGTTTGACAATTTAATCAACGACGGGGAATATTCTCCATACAAATAAAGGTGGGGTTCCATTTCTGATTTGTTATAGCCCCGTTTGGCATCCGACCATGAGGAGCTTGGACAGAAAAGCCACTACTTCGTTACCAAACCTCGAACAACCTATATTTTATCAAAATCCCATTTTGCATCTCATCTAACAACATGATTTTCTTACTCATCGTTAAATCGTATACAATCATTTATTATTTATCATATTGATTCCTAATCATGGTAATTCTCCGATATTTGAATCTCATCTTCTGGTTCTTGAACTGTGAAAAGAGCAATGAACTATGTTCGGGACCTGTAGCTCAAGGAGCAACGGATATTATCCGGTTTACTAGTTTATTTGTTTGTCTGTTATACCCATTTGGACACCTTTGGGAAGTTGGACCCAAGGATTGAGTCGAGTTACTGCTGGGCAGTAATGACTGTTTTTTCAAGTAACTTCGCTTGATACCCATCTATCTAGGCGACGCTTGCAGTCAGGAGTTGGCTGTAACCCGCGTGCTGGATCGACGTGTACTTGAGCATGTCTCTTGATTGTTTGCGAGGTCGCTCCTCGTCGTGGGGTATAAGGTAGAATATTAAAAGTCATAAGGCTAGATTCGTTTATTGTTAAGAACTAGTTCATTAACTATTCTATGAAAATTCGAGTACCATTGCTACATCAAATTATCTAGTTGAATTGTTTCTACCGGTAAGATCACTTCTCGAAATGTATCCAGTAGGTCACAGTTAATTCTTGCATTACCAGTTCTTTTATATGAATCTCACTAAGTCGTTAAAGACTTATTCCTCGTTTCTTCTATCCATTACTCAGGATAAAATCAACATGGCAGCGTGGATCAAGTGAATAATTGTTCAAGTGTGCATTTTGGAATATTCGTGTTTTGTCACTAGTGCATAATCATAAAAAAGTCATATTGTTTGTAATACAAGACTTCCGTTGTATATATCAAAATATATTCTATAAAACATGTATGGTTTTGATCTTGAAAAATTGAGATCTCTTCCTATGAGTTATGCTTTAGTATTAATTGGGTAAAGTGACTGATCACCACCAACCAATTCGGATCGGAGTATGACTCGTAGGGCGCGGCCGTCACAAGGCCCCTGCTTGAAAATGTAATGTTCTCCTCTGGCAGCTCATCGATTAGCGACATGAACCCAACATAACGGTCCTCCACCAGTCCTCTTGTGAACTTTTTCCTCTGATTGGTGGAGTCTACTCCACTCGGCCATCCACTGATCATGTTGATCACTCCTCCTCAAGGTGCATTAACGATTGCGTTCCCACGCCCATTGGGGCCCTCTATGGCCTTCATCTTGTCCCTTTTAGAGGAGTGGGACCGATCCTCCTGACCATCAAAATATCTGATGTTCCGGAAATATTTGACCAGATTGCCCTTCTGAATGAGGCGCTCAATTTTATCCTTGAGATCTATGTAGTCCTTAGTTTTGTGTCCTTTCTGACGGTGGTACTCGAATAGGCTTGGTCCGGAACACCTCGAACTAACGCCGGATGCAAGGGAGGATGTCGGAACTATATTGGAGATGACGTCAACGATTATGTCGGGGACGACATCGGATCTTCTACGTCGAAAGTGATCTCCTGCTTATGTCGAAGGTGGCATAGGCGATATATATCGGAGATATATCGGGTAATATGTCGAAGACTATATCGGGGAATGCTGGATATATGTGAATAGTAAATGTGGATAATTAAAGTTTACCTTGATTACGGTATAGCTGATATTTATATGCATCGGGATGCGAGTACCACTCACGTGACAAACACGTGAGCTGTACCATATCGGGGGTGATATTCGATATATATGTCGGGGTGTCAGGGTGATCCTCGACATAGGTGAAAACCTGGGCTTGGCCCATGGCAGGCCTAATACGAGAAATACCCATATCACTTCTTAATCTTGGCATAGATTTTTTTTTTTGATAACCACAAACATCCATAATTACGAAAAATCATTACAAAAGTTTGTCAATGAAAAACCTGCATCACAAAAGCAAGAGTTATGGAGATTTTGACCATCACAATGTTAGACTAATTAGACAAAGAAGTCCATCGAGCAAGATTGTGGGTAGCAATTTAATTGTGGGTAGCAATATTTAAATTGCGAGAAATAAACTTGAATCTCCTGCATGGATTGATACGTCCGAAGTCGCATGGAATATAGTATCTGACACGACTGCATTAATAGAACTTGTTAAGAAAGAGAAAATATATGCAAACCAAAAGGATCATTGAGTAGCGAGTATTTTAATTAGCCTTCCTGCTTTAGTTGTTGCTCTTCTCCCCTTCATAATAATAATTATAACAATAACAATAATAACAATAATTAATAATATAATAGCAGGTAAAACATGGTATCTCAGTTTTTAGTTAGTACTTTACCTGTTATTTTTATATCTTTCTTATGATTTATACATCTCCGTCTGTTTTTAAAATATCATGGAGATTAAATTACTCATTCTCATTGTTTTTCTTCATATTTGTGGCCTCGTTTTAATGTTTATGACTTTATACCCGCTCACATATCCAAGAATTTCGTTGTTATCGATCGGAAGAAATGGCCCAAATAAAAATTTCAACTTCGTTATGATGGTGCGTGGTTACACCATCTGTCATTTCGTTTGATTCCTTAGCTTTATCGGCTGTAGTGAACTAAATTAATACGCAAGGTCAGATTTCTTATTTCGTGGGCTGGCGATTTTTAAGATATGTTTAAGTTTGGTCTAATCTGCCAACTATTTTTTATCATTTTTGTGATTTGTCTTTCAATTTTCTAGCTAAAAATCAAGGTTTTACGTAATTTTGATATAAAATGTTTTTGATGTCTCAAGAAATTAAAGTATTTCCAAAACAGATGTTGCTAAAAACTTAGAAAATACTTTGTTTCGTTTCATAAAGTGAAATACAGAGAATATTTCGATAATTTTAAGTAATTAATTTTAACCAGTGTTGTGAAAGGCATTGGGCGTAAGCCATGCGTTTTTCATAGTTAGGGGCGAGGCGTAAGCCTCGAGGCGCCGGGCGTAAGCCCAATAAAAATTGGCATTTTATTTATTTCAAGTACTATAATATTATAAATAAGTATATAATAATACAAAAAAAATATGAAATAGAACCAAATAATAAACTTATAACCTCCAAAATATTCAAAATACACTTAACTTAAAACTTAAACCAAATTGCTCATATGCAAAACTCAAAAATATTAGTCAAGTACTCAAGTCCTACGAAGTCTCAAAGAGCATTTACAAATGCTTTCACAAAAGAACCATACGAGAAGAAAATTGAAAGTTGCGAACTATGAACTACCAAACTAAAATAAGTCTTACGTAACTCATTGGCTTACTTAGTCACTTTCAAACATATCATCATCTAAAAGATCATCTTCTTCATTCAGGACTACTCCTCTATTTTGAATATAAGGACCATTTAAAATCTCAACGTCGGTAAGCGTAGTTATTTCTTCATTTAAATGGGCCTATTTTATGTTTTTTTTAATTCATTAGAGGGTTGGATTAACTAAAAAAGAAGGAAAAAACTCAGCTTTTTTTTTCTATATTTTTTGGTCATGTGTAAACGGCATGGGCGTATGCCTAGACGCCTTTTTCGCTCTGGGCGCACGGCCCGAACGTCGGGGCGTGCGCCCCACAAACCTGACGCCCCAACAGTGCGCCCAGAGACTTTTTTTATGTACATTTCGCCCAAGGCGCGCCCCTTTCACAACAAAGATTTTAACACAACTATCTGTGCATATGACTTATAAATATGTATAGAGTGCAATTTTTTTCAAGTTCAAAAGGAAATTTGTATTTTTTTTCCTATTATTTTGCTGGGTCCCGGGAAACTGTCGGTTGTTCCATGTGGTACTATACATATGGATGTTTAATTTAGGTCATATCCTTTCAATCTATATATCACGAAGATTTTTTTTTTCTTTTCATTTTGATTCTCATTGTTTGGTGTATATGTACTTTAAGTGAACTTCATTCACGGTCTTACAAGTCTCACAACTTCCAACTTGTCTTTCGAGATCCAAAAGAGCCTTCATCTTTTTTTATTCTTTTTTTCTTTCTAAAAGAGATGGTGGAAGACTGGAAGTTACCCGCATAGTGGCTATTGTAGGTACCGTCGGTTACGATAACACTTATTGATAGTGTATTACTGATATAAGGGACACCCTAATATTAATGGTACGTTGCCATCGTATAAGACGAGGAGATAAAATTATCGTGTTTTATCTTTTGCATGGGCTAATTAAAAAGAAAAGGTGGGGTTCGGAATTTGAAACATGCATTCAGGTGGGCATTAAATTTGGACGATTATTGTTGAGTGTTGACTGAATTAAGACTTACTCTCAAAATATGAAATGACATCATGCGTACGTAAAGTATCTTTCGACTGAATTAGATTAATCATTTTAATTAGTTTTACATGATCAATTTATGAATTGGTAGGAAGTGACCTAGGACTATACAAGAAATCCGAATATCGTATTGGTTCCTGAAACCCGCCGTTCAATATATCCTAATTTGAAAGCTGTGTCCATATAATTTAAAAAAAAATACATAGATATCAGATGAATATTAATTACTCTAATTATTACTGTAATTTTTTATGTTCTAAATAAATTTTATAGTAAAACCAACCTAATCAAATTAATATTTTTACCAGAATATCATACATCCCTCACATTATGTCGTTGTTGATACTATTTCATGTATATATTATTGCACGACTAGAGAAAATGAATTTGAAGAGTGAAGTGTCAAATTGAAGGGGGGAAACGCCCTCTTAAAAAAATTAATTGGTTAGTTATTTAGATCATGAAAGTAAGAAAACAACTATTATTGTGGTTGATAATGCTAAATAACTAGCACCAGGGATAACTCGCGTATTATCGATAATAAATGTGGTTCGAGTACTTCTTATAATTAAGAGATAAGTTCTTAATGATTTTACGAGTGCCTCGTGGATCCAAGGACTTTTGGCGTGAAATATAGTATGAAAGAAAAATGACTGAAAATCTTATTATAAACTTCTTTTAGAGAGTGAGAGTACAAGTGATGTGTGACACTAGAGTTTAAGATGTGTTACAAATGAGAATTTCATCGAAGTTATTTGTAGTTATGGTTGTAGTAACTTGGCCTCCTTTAATGTCGTGGTATATATTGGCGTCCTTTAATGCTTTTTCGAGCGAGAAATATATACTAGAAACGTTGGCACGCGGTCTTTGCGTGATTAACCTTTATTTTAAGTATAATATAATTATTTTGTGTTGTTAAGATTATCATTTAAACATGGATACAGAACCTACATACTTTAACCTTCTTTTTATGTAAGGGAGAATTATGTAATGATTGTTTCCTTTAATGAAAAGATTTAAATCACTACAAGATTTCGCACCCATTCCCGACCGCAAAATCCCGACCGAAATCCGGTCGGGAGCATTCCCGACCGATATTCGGTCGGGATGACTTTTCCCGACCGATATTCGGTCAGGCATTTTCAAAAAACAATTCCCGACCGCATATCGGTCGGGAAAGAGTATTCCCGACTGCATTTCGATCGGGAATATTATTCCCGACCGAACTGCGGTCGGGAAAACCTGGGCGGGAAATTTCCCGCCCAGGATGTAACCCTAATCTCGGCCCAACTGGGCCGCGCAGCTGGGCCGAGCGTTCCCGATCGCATTTCGATTGGGAATGAGTTATTCCCGACCGAATTGTGGTCGGGAAAGAGGGAGGTATTTCGATAAATACCTCCCTCCTCCTCTTCATTTTCACACGCTCTTCTCTCTCAAAAAAATTGCCGACCGCGCATCTGCCTTTCGCGACCGGAAATCCGTCGGGACTCCCGATCCGGTAAATTTTTTCGCTTTTTCTTGTATTTTAATGTTTTAATATTATTTATTTATGTTATCTTTAATATTTTAATATTAATTGTTAGATATTGTATAAGTTGTTAGAATTTAATTAAAAATGCCTTTAGGAATTGTTAGACTTTGGAAAAATATTAGATTTTTATGCCTTTAGGAATTGTTAGGTTTTAGGAAATGTTATAGTTTTATGATTTTATAATAATTATTATTTATGCCTTTAGGAATTGTTAGGCTTTGGGAAAATGTTAGATTTTTATGCCTTTAGGAATTGTTAGGCTTTAGGAAATGTTATAGTTTAGTAATTATTTATGACTTTAGGAAAACTATATATGATTTTTATATGTGTTAATTTATTTCTTTGGACGTTAATTATGGAGTTATTTATGTTATATTTAATGTTTTAATATTAATTATTAATGTTAAATTTAATGTTTTAATATTAATTGTTAGATATTGTAAACTATATAACTTAGTATTGATTAAACTTAGGTCATCTCTACAATTAGAAAAATTCTAACTTAGATGATTTTACTTAGTTCGTAGCACTCCTCTTCGACGACATGTCCTCCCGTGATAGCGATCGTGGTCAGCCCTCGAAGAGAGGGCGTAGTGGTCCATCGAGCCCTCCATCGAGTAATCCACCTACTGGTCCACCGAAGATAGGTCGTCGTTTACGGATTATTCATTCTGGCGCTGCACTACCCGCTCATGTCGATGCACCTGATACCGATCTTGGCGAGTCCCGTACTTCTTCACATCCACATAGGCCTATCGGATCGAGCGATGGTACTCCACCAGATCTAGTAGTACCATTTCGACTAGATGATGATCACGTAGCATCGATGCCATCGTCATCATCTAGGCCATCGTCATCATCTAGGCCACCGTCATCATCGAGGCCTACGACACCTAGGACACGCTCTACAGAGTCTACACCGGCGGGTCCTAGTACTTCTTCCTCTGTAGACGTTGTCGGTGCAGGACCATCTTCAGCGACGTAGTAGAGACCAGGCCGAGGCATATCGAGAGGGCCACAGGTTTCGGCTGATCGTAGAGCCCGTCGTAGGGCCCAGCTGGATGAGCACGGCGTATTAATGGATGGGAGAAAGATATCGACGGCGATTACATCGATCATTAGGGAGTTTATGAAGACGTGTGTTCCTTCATACACCGAGGTAGATCCAAATGTCCAGGGACAGATGTGGGCTAAGTTTAAAATGAGATTAAGAAAGTTTACTAAATATATATATATATATATATATATATAGTAAGATTTTTATTTAACGAAACCTCAATTAAAAACCTTATTTAATTGTAGAGCATATACTACATTCATCCGGATGACATGCTTCGTGCACATTCCGCATACGAGACGAAGGCTAAGAACTGTTACAAGGATATCGCGTACAATGCCAAGAAGAACTATTACGACATGCTCGATGATCCGAAGTGGGCGTCGCGTCCGAAGAACAGTTGGATGAGCGACAAGTTAGAGAGGATGTTCGTGACACATTGGGAGTCGGAGGACCATGCGAAGAAATCTGCGGCAGGCCAGAAGAACATGCGATCGGGAGAGGCACCAGACCCTGATCGTCCTGCACGAGCTACTCCTGTTAGTGGGTCCCGAAGCTACACGAAGATTCGACGTAGAATGGTATATCTTATTAAATTGAGTTTTTATACGAATAATATTATTGACTTAAATTTAAATAGCTAAAATAACAAATGTATATCAATATACAGGCTGCTTCTAGACCTCCAGGGGCCCCTCTACCTCGGCACGATGAGGCATATCGTTATCAGCACACACATGTGCCTAGTGGCATATTGTTTTCAGGCGATATGAGGATTGAAGAAGGGGAAGGCTGCGGGTCTCCCTACGGATGCACGTCACGATTTGTTTGGTTTCTCGACGAAGAAGAACCCAGACACGACACATGATTATGCGAGGGCGTTGGAGAGGGAGAACCGTCGTCTTGGGACTGTTACTGATGCGAGGGTTGACGAATTGTTACTCACGTAGAGTTCTTGACCCAGCACATCACCCAGACTACAGGTACTCCTCCATCTCGACCCATGCCTACAGGGGGACTCATGCGTGATGCTCGTCGAGCCGGCCAGCGTTCCTCGCCACCCCCTCCTGATCCTTTTGCGCATGGTGCTCCAGATTGCACGCTGTATGATGATGAGTACGAGGATGACCCCGATGAGGACCCCGAGGATGACACTCTCGGTGGTGATGCCGCCGATCTTGCTGGTGATGGTGATGATGGTGCTGGACCCTCCACAACTCCTGATACATTTGGATTTCATGACGAGGACTATGAGTAGTAGTAGTTTTATTTATTTTAGGGATATTTTAATATTGAAAACTGTGGTAGTTGTTTGTATTTATGTAATTTGTTTGATGCTTGGACCAATTATGTAATGTTAAACTAGTTTCGTATTTATTCTGTAATTATGTTGTGAATTATTTGTTCGTTTGATGCGGAGTAGTAGTATTATTTGTTCGTTTAATCTAAGTATTGAAAATTGTGTTAGTTGTTTGTTTATTGGTAATTATGCCTATAATATGAAATTAAACAAAGTGAATCAAATTTTTTTATAAAATAAAATTCGACCTACTAAACCATAATCGATGCTAGTCATACATACTATCCTCAGAATCTGAGTCACTCATTATCTCTTCCTCTTCCTCTTTCTCATTGCCCTCGTCGACCTCGTAGCCCTTCTCTTCCTCGTTGCCCTCCGTTGCTGCCTCCTCGACAACCACATTAAATCCCTCGTTGGCCAATTGGATATTCATATTGAATGAGGAAAGGTCCACGCATAAGTTAAACCCTTCAGATGCATTCTCTTGTAGCACTTGGTTCGGCATCCCTGCGTCGACATCTTTTGATCCTGCAACTGATGACATATCGATTATGTGTCTCGCAGGAATAGTGGATACGGCCAACCATCCTCTCTGTCCCGGTCGCCCTGTCGTATTTTTTGGATAGGGCACATAGTATGCCTGTTTTGCTTGGTTAGCGAATACAAACAGCTCATTGGTGTTGAGGGTACGCCTCGGGTTGATGTCAACCAACTTGTACGTTGAATGCTACTGCATACCTGCGTTTTTATCATACCAAACACATTTGAACAAGACAATGTATAGGGGCCGGATTCTGCCCCAATATTCCACCTGTATAATGTCTTTCAACGTTCCATAGAAGTTGGTAGCATCGGATCCTCCCATGTCTCCCTTCACATAAACACCGCTACAATGACTCTTTTTCGGGACCAAAATCATATCGGTGTGAAATCTGAACCCATTCACAATGTATCCCTCGTAGGTTGCCACTGAATAAGCCGGACCTGTGATTAGAGGATCTATTCGTACGTCGGTCTCGTATTTCCCACTTGAATATGTCTGCTTGAACCATGCTACGTACTCTTGGTTCCTCTTGGATTGTATCTCCATTGGGCTTAGTTCGCCGCACTCCTCTTCTACAAACAGTCTTCATAGGAAAATCATCATAAGTTAGTTGTCTATAAAGCGCTTATCCAATCGCCGCACTCCTCTCCATGCAACACCCATATCCAATATTGATACACAAACCCCCACTTATGAAGATGATCCCGTACTACGTTTCGATCAAAAAACTTTAAACTGATGCATCTCTGGCACGTACACCTAATACGATTTCTTAGATCTACGTAATCTGTCTGTTGTGATGCATATTGTATGAATTCACGAACCCCAACCACGTAATGTTGATTAAAATAACCAGTGTTACTATCTATCCTATCGTACATCCAAGATCTATCGGGACGATAATCCATTTCTAATCTAAGAAAATTAAAAAGAAATTGTTACAATTAATTTCACCAATCAATATATTTATCATTTATATACAAATTTTAAAACTCAAGTACGACGAAGCCAAAGCAATTAATACTTACTTGTTGTAGCGTAGAAAATACTTAGATCAAGTATACTTTGCAAACACACGCCCCTCGTTGCATTTACCGCAATATCTAAAACAAAGAAACATTAAAAAAAGTTAATAAAAACGATCTTAATTGAGAAAAACTAACAAAAACAGTTATAACAAGAGGAAATCGTATATACATTAACAAAGGATGAATGTTGGAATGATTTCTCAAGTGGAATAGGGAGGGGTATTTATAGGGGGGCTGACAGTTATTCCCGACTGCATTTTGGTCGGGAATAACAACGGTAACAATTATTCCCGACCGACATTCGGTCGGGAATAACAACGGTAACAGTTATTCCCGACCGCATAAATCTTGCCCGTTGTTATTCCCGACCGAATTTCGGTCGGGAATAAGAATTACCGTTGTTACAGCGGTCGGGAATATTAGGGTATAGGGTTTAGGGGTATTGGTGACCGACTTTCGGTAGGGAATAATATTCATATTCTTAATTTCACAATGTCGCTCTCAAATTTAGATAAATCGTTGATTTAATGATCAAGTAAATCAATATTAGTTATATATTACTAAAATTCTCAAAAAAAAATTAAATTTAGTTGCACGTTGTTGAATAGTTTGAAGCGTCGATTCATATTGTCACTTATAAATAGATTAGTATATGTAGTTGCTAATAATGTAACTACTTACGATTATGTTAAACATATGTTAATATATATATATATATATATATATATATATATATATATATATATATATATATATATCACAATTAGCCTCTCTATACTAATGTTCGTAACAAACATTAATCGCCAATTGTGAATATTCCTCTATACTACGTATGATTATTATATGTAAAACTCCAAACTAACTTAACTTATACTCCGGTAAACTATACTAATTTAATAATTAAAAGTACATTAAACTAAGTAACTAATAGTGCAATTCATGAATTTAGTGAGATTCTATAGTTATACTTAGCAAACACATCAAGATTTTCCAAAAGATCGGAAAAAGTCAAATTTACTATTTTTCCCAACCGCACTTCGGTCGGGAATAATATTTAAACTTATTCCCGACCGAGACTCGGTCGACATTAACAATTATTGGCGACCGCATATCGGTCGGGAATAATATTCAACGTTATTCCTAACCGATTTGCGGTCGGGAATAATGTTTAAACTTTTCCCGACCGGAGCGCGGTCGGCATTTCCCGCGTTTCTGGGCAGCATAGTATTGCCGACCGAAATGTTTGAAAATTTGGCGGTTTTTGAAAATTTTTGAAAATTTTCAACATTCCCGACCGGAAATCGGTCGGGAATAATCGAAAAAGTTGGCGGGCCTCGGTGGGAAATTCAAATTTGACGAAAATTCAATTTTTTTTAACTTTTTCTATAAATATACTTCATTATTCTCCTCATTTTTTCATCTCCAAACATTTTTTTCATCTCCAAAAACTTTTTCAACACTCTTTTCATCTTCAAACACTTTTTCAAACACTCTTTTCATCTTCAAACACTTTTTCAAACACTTTTTTTCTTTCAATTTCAAAATTAAGTTTTTCACTTATTTATTCATCATTTCAATAATCAAACACTTATTTAATTTTTTTGTGTTTTAGATTGAGGAATGAATCAAAAATTTAATTCCTCATCTAAAACATAAAAAGGCTAAATAATGTTTTAAAATAACGTTTTCCCGACCGGCTTTCGGTCAGGAAACTTTTACCGACCGAAGCAATGCCGACCGGCGTTTTCCGACTGAAATTCGGCCGGGAATAGACAATTCCCGACCGCAAATTTTAATTCCCGACCGGCATTGCGGTTGGAAATGACCCGAAAATTTTGTAGTGAATAATGATAAAACTAAAGTAAATTACAATTATATCATAACTAATGACAAAATTTAATTGTGTGTCTAAGGGTAAATAAAAAAAATCAAAAGATTGTTGTCAACATGGCTTGACATGTCTTCCTTTATATAATAGTATACATATCGTGTGCAGTATAAGTGTGTTCAGGCCAACTATATCTGGCAGATCATAGATATACGTGTGATTCCTCCAAGTGGACTTTTATGGCTCTAGATCTATGTCAGTGTATTTATGTATTTGTCGTATATGGCATACTCTTACGAGGTCAGTATAATACTTTTAACAAGAAGGCTATCACATAACTGTTTACGAGGCACTCTGCCTTTTTGCCGATGCATCCTTCTTCCATATTCTTTTTGAGGTTCTTTTTTTTGTTTTTGGACTTTTTAGTACTTGGACTATATATCCATTATTAGTGATCATTTTCAAGCAATACATGAATTTACATAGAGAAAGAAAAAAAGAGAAACCTTACATATTTTCAAACTACGGAGGTCCATCGTTTGATGAATGCATTGAATCCTCTCTTTTTAATCCACTAGGGTTTGATCTATTTTTGAAGGCCTCTCTAGACCTTAACCTTGAATAATACAGGCATTGCATAAATAATTAACACACTATGTTGTGCGGACACACTGCGACACCGACACGACAAGACGGGGTCAGAGGGACAAGAGTTTTTAACAGATTTATATTACAGTTGTGTATGGCATGTTGTGCAGCAAAACAGATAACATAAAACACAAAAACCAAAGACACGAGAATTTGTCCCAATTCGTACATGACCATTTTTTGTCGTAGGGTTACAATTATATATCGGATGACTATTTATATTAAGTATATACAACTAATGCAAATTTTATATGAACTACCTAAAATATTCCCATAAAATTTACAGTACAGAGTGTCACAAACAATATTTCTAGGCTCCACAACCCAACATGACATGTGTTAAATACACTGACATGGCGCGACATGACACGAAAACATATGATTTTTTGAAGTGTCGTTGCACCATAGGTCAAACTGAATGATAAGAAAGTGTTGCTGATTTCTTATTTTGAAACTTTACAAGTTATTTATGTAATCATTCAAATATTAAAAAGGTATAATTGTATATATTTCTTAATTCCAAATTATGCTTGTCATGTTGAAATAGTACGACTCCGTCTGGATGTATTTTTGACATTCTGGTTTGTCGTACTTCGAATTTGGTGTTTGGAAAATATCTTGAAAAACGTGTTCAAAAATTGACATTCAATTTGAATGTAGTTTTAATAGTTAAGTGTTGGAAAAGAAAAGTAGGTATATAAACATCAAAATAATGTGATAAATATGTTAGAAATTATATTTTAATTAATAATCATAGTTTGTGGATTAATCAAATTTAAAATATTGCTATTTAATAGCTATTTTTTCCTTGATCCCTGAATGAAAATTTAAAAACCGCAAACTTGCAGGCTACATAGCAATTAGTGTTGTACCGAAGTCATACACTAATACTTATAATAATGACTTTACATCAAGGTTGCACGGATACGGATACGAGAATCCGTATCCATAGGATACGGATACGTGGATACGATTTTTTTAAAATTTACAAGATACGATACGTGTAGGATACTTCAAATATTTAATATTAATAAATAATAATTATATAAATATATAACTAAAAAAAAGTCAAATGATATATTATATCATATGTAATCACTTGCAAAATTAATTTCAACTCAATAAAAAAATATAAACATATATAAAAGATTCCTAATAGCCATAGGCAATTCATATAAGCTCAAAAACTCAAAATACTAATGGCTAAATGTTAAATACATTAAACATGGTCAACAACAAAAGTTAAAGTGTTTAAAACATAACAAATAACAATACTAGATTAGCATATTTTTCAAGAGAGTATCCGATAACAAATAACAATACTAGATTAGCATATTTTTAAAACATAACAAATAACAAAATTAGAGCTTGGGTATAGTTTAATGCTAAGTTTAAAGGGTTTGCATATTCTCATGTCATTTGGTCCAACTCATTTCATGAGTGTCTTCTTTTCTCTTGAATAAAACCTTATTTTGCTAATCAAAAAAAAAATAAAAAAATTTGGCCCCGATACTTATCGGATACTCTCCAAGAGAGTATCCGATACGTATCGGATACTCCTCAAGAGAGTATCCGATACTCGTATCCATATTTTTTAATTAATTTTAATTCAGGATACTCCATTTGGAGTATTGGATACGTATCCCGCGCGTATCCGACGCGTATCCGTATCCGATACGTATCCGGAGCTGACCGAGCATGTACAAGGGTAATTAATGCGGGAACTTCTGGTGTGCATCAGGGGGCACAACTCCTCCACTCACAGAGAGGTGGACCCACACACATGGGGCTCACGTGGGGCCCACCTCTTTGTGAGTGGGGGGAGTTGTGCCCCCTGATGCATATCAGACAATTCCAATTAATGCATAGTTTGATATATACTTTACATATAAATAAATATATATATATATATATATATCATAAAATTGTATAATATAAGATTTGAATCCACAATTTGTTTCGTTATTTAATTACATATGGATACAATGCACAACAATCATGTAATAAATACCCCAAAATATTATTTGATTAGGAAACCGACCTTTATCGGTTAAAATACTAATTACTTTTCTTATATTTAATTCTTGTATATTAATTTGTTTTTTATATTAATTTTTTTTAGTTTTAATTCAAATTAAGTTTGTCAATGTCTTAATTTATAATAACTATTAATTTCAAAGTTAAACGAAATTTAAATGAGTAAATTACTGAATAATATATGAGTAAATTACTGAATAATATATGTCATACTATAAAAGGTCGATTTCCTATATTAGACTAGTAAGGTACAATACGACTTAAATGCTCTTACTGCCTTAATTATGTGATTCACTACAAAAATTCGGGCTCATTCCCGACCGGAAAATCCTGACCGGATTTCGGTCGGGAGCATTCCCAACCAATATTCAGTAGGGACAACTTTTCCCGACCGAATCTCGGTCGGTAAATTTAAAAAAAAACATTTTCGGTCGGGAAAAGTATTCCCGACCGCAATTCGGTCGGGACTACGATTCCCGACCGATTTGCGGTCGGGAAATTTCCCGCCCAGAGTGTAGCCCTAAATTCTCGGCCCAGCCTTCCCGATCGAATTTCGATCGCGAATGGGGTCATTCCCAATCGAAATTCGGTCGGGAATGAGGGAGGTATTTCTATAAATACCTGCCTCTTCCTCTTCATTTTCACTTTCCAAAAACTCTCTCCCCCCTATTTTTCCCGACCGCCTAGCCCATTTTCGCGACCGATTTTCCGTCGCCACTTTCGATCCGGTAAGTTTTTTCGCTTTTTCTTGTTTTTTATGTTATATTTAATGTTTTAATATTAATTATTTATGTTATATTTAATGTTTTAATATTAATTGTTAGATATTGTAGAAATTGTTAGGATTTTATTAGGAAATGACTTTCGAAATTGTTAGGCTTTGGGAAATGTTAGATTTTTATGCCTTTAGAAATTGTTAGGCTTTAGGAAATGTTATAGTTTTATGATTTTAGTAATTATTTATGCCTTTAGGAATTGTTAGGCTTTAGGAAATGTTGTAGTTTAGTAATTATTTATGACTTTAGGAAAACTATATATGATTTTTATGTTATATTTAATGTTTTAATATTTATTATTTATGTTATATTTAATGTTTGAATATTAATTGTTAGATATTGTAGAAATTATTAGGATTTAGTTAGGAAATGCCTTTAGGAATTGTTAGGCTTTGGGAAATGTTAGATTTTTATGCCTTAAGGAATTGTTAGGGTTTAGAAAATGTTATAGTTTTATGATTTTAGTAATTATTTATGCCTTTAGGAATTGTTAGGCTTTAGAAAATTTTATAGTTTAGTAATTATTTATGACTTTAGGAAAATTATATATGATTTTTATATGTGTTAATTTATTTATTAGGACGTTAATTTCATGAAATGAGTTTAGATATCTTAGAAATGATACTTTCTATAACATAGTTCATGACTTTAGGAAAAAACTATATAACTTAGTATTGATTAAATTTAGGTCATCTCTATAATTAGAAAAATTCTAACTTAGATGCTTTTACTTAGTCTGTAGCACTTTTATCGACGACATGTCGTCCCGTGATAGCGATCGTGGCCAGCCCTCGAAGAGACGGCGTAGTGGTCCATCGAGCACTCCATCGAGTACTCCACCTACTGGTCCGCCGAGGATAGGTCCTCGTCTACAGATCATTCATTCTGGCGGTGCACCACCCGATCCTGTCGATGCACCTGATACCGATCTTGGCGAGTCCCCTACTTCTTCACATCCACATAGGCGTACTATCGGACCGAGCGGCGGTACTCCACCAGATCTAGTAGTACCATTTGGACTAGATGATGATCACGTACCAATGACGCCATCGTCATCATCTAGGCCATCGTTATCATCGCGGCCATCGTCATCATCAAGGCGTACGACACCTAGGCCACGCTCTACTAAGTCTACACCGACGGGTCCTCGTACTTCTTTCCCTGCAGACGATGTCGGTGCAGGACCATCTTCAGCGATGCAGCAGAGACTGGGCCGAGGCATATCGAGAGGCCCGCAGGTCTTGGCTGACCTTAGAGCCCGTCGTAGGGCCGAGCTGGATGAGCACAACGTATTTGTTGATGGGAAGAAGATAGCGACGACGATTACCTCGATCATTATGGAGTTTATGAAGACGTGTATTCCTTCATACACCGAGGTCGATCCAGTAGTCCAGGGACAGATGTGGGCTAAGTTTAAGGTGGGATTTTGAAAGTTCACTAAATATATATACATAGTAAGATTTTTATTTAACGAAACCTTAATTAATTGCAGAACATATACTACATTGATCACGCTGACATGCTTCGGGCACATTCCGCATACGAAATGAAGGCTAAGAAGTGTTACAAGGAAGTAATGTACAATGTGAAGAAGAACTATAATGACGGGAAGGATGATCTGAAGTGGGCGACGCGTCCGAAGAACAGTTGGATGAGCGACAAGTTAGAGAGAATGTTTGTGACGCATTGGGAGTCAGCTGAGCATGCGAAGAAATCATAGGCAGGACAGAAGAACAGGCGAGGAGGAGAGGCACCAGACCCTGAGCGTCCTCCACGAGCTACTCATGCTAGCGGGCCCCAGAGCTACACGGAGATTCGACGTAGGATGGTATGTCTTATTAAATTGAGTTTCTATACAAATAACTATTGTCTTAAATTTAAATAGCTAAAAAAACTTATGTATATCAATATGCAGGCTGCTTCGAGACCTCCAGGGGGCCCTGAGCCTCGGCACGATGAGGCATATCGTTATCATCACACACATGTTCCCAGTGGTCTGCCAGAGGAAGCTCCACGTCACCGCGTTTGGGTTAACCCCAAGTATAGGGCTATCTACGTTAGTATTTAACTTGTAAAGCATTCTTTGATTACCATATTAAAATATGTCTTCCTTAATTATGTACTAACAATTCTGACAAAATGAACAAGAGGACTACATAGGCCGTATGATCGAGAGGTACGAGGCGGATCGTTCTGCGTGGCCACCACTAGATCAAGAGCTGTGGAGTTTGGCGATAGGAGGTGTGAAGAATGGGAAGGCTGCGGGTCTCCCTTCGGATGCACGTCACAATCGGTTTGGTTTCTCGACGAAGAAGAAGCCAGACACGACACATGACTATGCGAGTGCATTGGAGAGGGAGAACCGTCGTCTTAGGACTGCTACTGATGAGAGGGTTGATGAGCTTGTTACTCACATAGAGTACTTGTCCGAGCACATCACCCAGACTACATGTACTCCTCCTTCTCGACCCATGCCTACTAGATTCATGCGTGATGCTCGTCGAGCCTGCCAGCGTTCCTCGACCCCCCTTCCTGATCCTTTTGCGCATGGTGCTCCGAATGTTACGATGTATGATCCTGAGCACGCGGATGACCACGAGGATGACCCCGAGGATGACACTCTCGATGGTGATGCAGCCGATCTTGGCGGTGATGGTGATGATGGTGCTGGACCCTCCACAGCTCCTGATACATTTGGCTTTCATGATGAGGACTATGAGTAGTAGTAGTTTTATTTGCTCGTTTTATTTATGTTAACCATAAAAATAAATAAAAGGGAAAGAAGAAGGTTAGTCCTAATCGGGAAATTAGTAAATGGACAATACAGTTGTCACGAGTACGTCCGATGAGATGTACCCACTCCTAATAAGGAGATCCCCTCGGATGTTGCCTTCCCTCGGTCACTGACATAAGGAGGCAAGAAGAAGCACACGAGCAGGAACATAAGCGTCCCTTGGAAAGTCAAATGGTGAGTAAAAGGCAGATACCAACGCGGCATCGGAAAAAGAGTAAACCCCGATGGATCCGCACGACTCCGATATCCACCAATGCGCCAAGAGGGACTACAACGGACCCCGAGTCCCACGAACTTACAAGAAAACCTCCTTGCTGAACACTCCTCAAAATGAATTGCCCTCGGACCATCACCCGAGGACCTATTCTCAGAGAAAAACCGGGAAAAGAATAACAGAGCGCCTAAACAATATATTCCGAGGACTTAGACAGGAAGATACCGTCTCAAACAGAGTAAATCAAGCCCTCAGAAATCATATTACGTCCTCGGAGAGCACATTACGTCCTTGGAGAGCACATTACACCATCAGAGAGCACATTGTACCATCAGAAATTGCATTACGCCCTCGGAGATCACTCCAGATCATTGAAGAATGGACCCGAGTCCAAAAAAGAGAAATACAACCCCTCGGAAGGCATATACAGCAGTCCCTACCCTTAATACACTTGTGTTAAAGCATAATACTCATGTATGAGCATCTTAATTATGTATCAACAAAAGCATAGCCCATCGGAAGAGTAACGCCCCCAAAACAACCATTCATCGAGATCCTCGGAGCTATCGGAAGACCTAAAAGTTGATCTAGTCAGCGTCTAGTAGATTAAGAGATAAACCTTATCCTAATTTTTACACCCGTATCAATGTAACGACACATGTCTTTACTAAAGCACATGCATAATGACACCTGCCCTTACCAAAGTCTATATAAAGGGAGGTGATCAATAGAAGAAACTTAACTCAGCTAAACTGACCACAAGCACAAAAAGAGAAAATGAGGAAAAGTTCAGTGAATAAAGAAAGGGAATATTCTTGTATCTCTTGTTATTTTTAAATCATCTCCAATTATGATTGTTTATGAATCACGGACAGGGCGTTCCAACCCAATATAAATATCTTCCGTTAAATAGGGAATAATTCCAAACCCATTAACAAAGTGGCGCCGTCTGTGAGAATGCCATAATATCTGTCCTCGAGAGAATTCAGCCAACATCGACTAGGATGGATGATCTCTTCGAAAGTGAAAACCTTTCAATTCATTACAGCGACTCGGAAGAAACTCTGTCCAATTATGAGTCAGGTACGAGAGATTTTATTAATATTCCCCGATCTGTCTATGAAAGACTTGTAGATACTACATGGGCACCCCGGAGGGGGGAACATCTCGGAAACATGTCCTCTATATCCTCCGAGGACAGAAATTTCACTTCTGAAAGAGATACACCCCAGGCGGTGCGGAATCTAGATTCCATCCCTTGGCATCAGGAACCCCGACAAATGCCCCGAAGGTATGCTTATCCTGAAAGGACCCCAGAGAGGGGTCGGGGGGAAATTTCCCACCCCTCGGAGTATCGGGGAGATGTTGAACACTCCTTATGGGGAATGATGGATGACTTACGAAAAGAATTGGGCGATCTCAAGAAAACCATGGCCCCTGAGGAGGATCCCACATTCAAGACCTCTTATTTCATTCCCGAAATTGCTTTAGCCTCTATCCCCCCGGGGATGCGACCCATCAATATCCCGTTATATACCGGAGAAGCCGATGGGAGGGATCCGCAGAACCATATCCATCAATATCTGGTCGGAATGGACCTATCTTCCGCCCCTGACCATGTGTTATGCCGCGCGTTCCCTATTATCCTCGGAGGGCGGGCTCAGGCGTGGTTCACTCACCTTCCACCTAGTTCCATTACGAGTTTGACCGATTAGCTCATTTGTTTGTATGACAGTTTGCTTGTAATCGAAGGTATCCCAAGTCCGCCACACATCTTTTCACTATTAAACAGAAAAAGGACGAACCCCTATGAGGGTATATAAAGCGCTTCACGGACGAAGCCCTAGATGTTCCTAACATTAGCCCGACCATCATGGCTGACATATTAACTCAAGGACTTCGAACGGGGGATTTCTTCAGATACCTTATGGGCAATCGTGTCACGGACATGAATGAACTTATGCAAAAAGCGGAAGTTTATATTCTGATGGAAGAGGCGGAAGGAACAAAGAAGCAAATGGAGCAGGAGGATAACGAACACCTAGAACGCGCAGAGAGAGAAGCAAAAACTAAGGAAAAGGGTAAAGAAGGAAAACCCCCTCCGCGTAAAGACGAGGGCGGGGTGGTTAAGAAATTCCTCCGACCCGTGCCCTTACCTCCCATGACTATCACTCCCCCGGAAGTGCTCAATATAATGAGAGGCAGCAACGAGCTGCACTGGCCCGTACCAGTTAAATTTCCTAACAGAGATAAGAACACAGGGAAATATTGCAAATACCACAAAACATACGGACACACCACTGAAGAATGTACCACCCTTCGTAGAGAAGTATTTCGTCTCCTAGAAATAGGATACTTGAAGAATTATCTTAAGGAAAATAGTCTCGGGGAGCCCAAGACAAATGTATGGAAGAGGTCACGAATAGAAGAAGAGGAAGAAGCAGAGGAAGGGACGCCCAGTCGGAGGTCACGAGAAAGGACACCCTGTCGGAGGTCACGAGAAAGGACAATTGGACGCCTATGACCCCAAGAGAGAACCAAAGACCGTCGACAAAACTCCCGAGAACGTGCCATGGGGTATCGGAGCTTGCCTCCTCCACCTGACTCATATAAAAACAATCCCCCGTCGGGGCGAACCATCAATATGATTGAAGGAGGTGAAATTTCAATGACGCCCCAAAGTAAAAAGAAGAAATACTTGAAAGAAGCTAGACGAGCAGAGCAAGGGTTCCCAGTTTGCTCGGTCCAAGAGTCAAAGCTGCCTAACATTATCTTTGGACCCGAAGACCTTACAGGTATAATATACCCCCACGAAGACCCGCTAGTTATTTCAGTCGTTATCTATGGGTATGAAACCCAACGGATCCTTATAGACACAGGCAACTATGTGGACGTACTCTTTTTGCCTACTTATCTTGCTATGGGGTTGAAACAAGGAAAATTGGAAACCGCTGAAGTCCCCTTGGTAGGATTCTCTGGGGAAACTTGTCACACCCTCGGAACTGTGACTCTTCCAATGTCATGGGGAAAGGGAGACCTTCGGAGAACGGAGCCCATCAAATTCTGGGTAGTGGAAGCTTCTTCAAGGACATATAATGCCATTTGTGGGAGACCATCCATTCGAGCCTTTGAAGCTATCCCTTCCACCTTGCATCTTAAAGTGAAATTCCCCACCTCTTCGGGAATCAGAGAGGTCCGAGGAAGTCAATCTAAAGTCAGAGAATGTTGCATGAATGCCATCCCCTCGGAAGAAGACGAACCTTCCCCTGGAAACAATAAGAAGCGCAAGACCGAGGAAACACGAGTCCAACATGTGGAAGAATTAAAGATGGTAGAATTGGTAGAAGGAAGCCCTGAGAAAGTGATCAAAATGGGTACCCACATGACATCAGCAGTAGAGGCTAAACTTATTTCCCTCCTCAAGCAATTCCATCACCTCTTTGCATGGGAAGGAGGACCGCCCGGGAGAATCAGCAACAAGGTATGCCAAAACTTTCTTAATGTGAAACCCGGAGCTAAACCTTTCCAACAAAAGAAAAGAAAAATGGGACCCGAGCGTAATAAAATCATTCGCTCAGAAATACAACGCCTTCTCAACTTGAAGCAAATTCGGGAAGTTATCTATCCCGAGTGGTTAGCTAATGTCGTATTAGTCCCCAAGCATGGAGGGAGATGGCGGATGTGCGTTGACTTTACTAACCTCAATGAAGCATGTCCAAAAGATTGTTATCCCTTACCGAGCATAGATCAGTTAGTTGATTCCACTGATGGGTGTGCACTACTGTCAACCCTAGATGGAGACCAGGGATACAACCAAATCCCAATGGCAGCAGTAGATCAGGATAAAACTAGCTTCATTACAGATGCAGGCACATTCTGTTACCTAGTCATGCCCTTTGGGCTAAAAAACGCTGGGGCTACCTACCAAAGGTTAGTAAGTCTTATGTTCACATGACTTATTGGAAAATCAGTGGAAGTTTACGTGGACGACACGGTAGTCAAAAGTAACACTGCCGAGGAACATCCCGAGGACCTACGGAAAGCGTTGGTCATTATGGATAACTTTGGCATGAAAGTTAACCTTAGGAAATGCTCTTTTGGGATACGAGGAGGAAATTTTTTGGGGTTCATGGTTACGGAGAAGGGAATAGAAGTAAATCCCGAGAAAGCGAAGGCCATCATGGGATTACCCACCCCAAATACGGTGAAAGACGTTCAAAAGCTGACTGGTAGAATGGCCTCACTGAGTCGGTTCGTCTCCAAGTCAGCAGAAAAAAGGGCTTCCCTTCTTTAAGATACTTCGAAATGTCAAGGAGTTTCAATGGACCCCCTAGTGCGAGGAAGCCCTCGGAGAACTAAAAAGGTACATGTTGAAACCACCTTTGCTGGTAAAACCTTTACCTCAAGAAGAGTTATTTTTATACCTGTCGGTCGGAGAAGAGGCTATTAGCGCCGTTTTAGTCAAAGAACAAGACGGGGAACATCGTCCGGTATATTACGTCAGCAAAACCCTTCTCGGAGCCGAGACCAGGTATACCCTAACTGAAAAACTTGTCCTAGCATTGGTTACTACGGCCCGCAAGCTACGCCTCTACTTTCTTTCCCACCCGATTACAGTCCTAACAAAGCATCCCCTAAGGACAATTCTTAATAAGCCCGAATCATCAGGGAGGTTAATAAAATGGGTAGTAGAACTCACCGAGTATGACATTTCTTACGCTCCGAGACCCTCCATCAAGGCACAAGTCCTGGCGGACTTTGTAATGGAACTCACGGGCATCGGATCCGAGGGGAAAGAACCATTGTGGTACGCTTATGTAGATGGGTCCTCGGTGAGCACGCACGGGAGGGCAGGAATAGTTTTTGGAAATCAATAAGGGGAGGATGAAAGGCTTCATTTTGCAATCAGAATAGATTACCCCCTCTCTAACAATGAAGTTGAGTATGAAGCTCTCCTTATTGGTATGAGACTGGCAAAGGAAGGAGGAATGAAGAGAATACTCCTCTATAGTGATTCTCAATTGATTGTCCAGCAAGTTAAAGGATCATATGAAGCAAAAGAAGAAAGAATGCAAGAATACCTCTGATTTGTCCGCCAAAGGTTCGAATGGTTTGAGGAATATGATATAGTTCAAATTCCCCTAAAAGAAAACCAAGAGGCGGACGCCTTATCAAAAATGGCCACTCAAACAGCCACCATACATACTCGGAGGATTACTCTACTTCATGTCCACAAGTCTGAAAAAAGTGAAGGCAAATAGGTAAATACCATCTTAGATCCCTCATCCAGCTGGGTGACTCCTATCAAGGCCTATTTATAGGATCCCGAGGGATACTCCTCGGACAAGAGTATCCAGCGGATGATGTCCATAAAAACCCTTCGGTACTTCCTCAAAGATGACATACTTTTCCGAAGGACGTACTCGTGTCCCCATGCTCGATGCCTTAATGAAGAAGAAGCCCAACTGGCTTTAGCGGAAACTCATGAGGGGACATGCGGGAGCCATACTAGCGGCGAAAGCATGGTCGGACGCTTGATTCGACAAGGTTACTATTGGCCCACGATGGCTAAAGACAGTAAAAACCATGCCGAAAAGTGTAAACCGTGCCAAGCTTACGCCCCTCGGATTCATCAACCCGCGGCCCCGTGGGAACCCCATCTAACCCCTTGCCCATTTTCCAAATGGGGCATTGACATACTTGGACCTCTCATTCCTGACTCGGGTCAAAAGAAATTTCTACTAGTAGCCGTTGACTACTTCACCAAATGGGTGGAAGCGGAACCCCTAGCTAGGATAACCGCAGGGGCCGTTATCAACTTTCTTTGGAGAAGTATCATTTATCGCTTTGGTGTCCCTCGGAGCCTGGTAAGTGATAATGGTCTACAATTTACGGACCAAGGATTACAAAAATGGTGCGATCATTGGGAAATAAAACACCGCTTTGCTTCGGTGGGATACCCTCAAGCAAACGGTCAAGTAGAAAGGACCAACAGAACCCTTTTGAAAAACATGAAAGCCCGACTCGATTGGCACAAAGCCAAGTGGGTTGAGGAAATACCCGGTATACTATGGGCCTATCGGACCACGCAAAGCGCCGCTACAGGCGAAACTCCTTTCAGTCTATCCTACGGATGTGAAGCTGTCCTGCCCTCGGAGGTCTCCATAGAAAGTTGGCGAGTCAAGGAATATGAGGAAGTAACCAACAGTTCAAATCTAGCCCTCGCCCTTGACCTGCTCGAAGAAAAGAGAACCCGAGTAGCCCTCCGAGTGGAAGAGTACAAGACTCGGATGTCACGATACTACAATGCCAAGGTAAAGCCCCGAACTTTTCAAGTTGGAGATCTAGTGATGAAACGAGTAGGGGCTTCCAGGAATGTAGGCAAGCTTGATCCACGATGGGAAAGACCCTATAAGATAGCGGAAATTATGGGGCCAGCAACCTATCGTCTTGCCGATTCCGAGGGAGTAGTGCTTCGTAATACCTGGAATTCAATCAACCTTAGAAAGTATTATGCTTAATGTAACAGTCATGCATGAATAAGAAAAGTTATTCATATACGAAGGGTTCCATTACAAAAGAAAATAGAGTTGCTTGACAAAAGGATAACTCTACATATGAGTTATATTAGCAACCCAACAAAAAAGCCCCTCGTACTATGAACTAAACTACATAATATCCCTCTACAAGTTAAGCCCCTCCTATAGGGCGTTTTCCTTCTCGAATAAGTCGTCGACGCTGCTCCTCGGAAAGGGAAACTAGATCATCCATAAACACCATCGGAACTGAAGGATCCCTAATGGGTGAGGAAGGAAACTCCTCGAAAATCTGACGAATGTTAAGTTCCGGAATGAGCAAGCCTGGGGGAAACTCTGGCAAAGCTTGTACAGCATCTCGGCACAACTGATAGCCTATATGAACTAAATCACGCATCTCATCCTGGAGAGACTCACGAAGGCTAGATGAACCCACCACTTCCAACACCGCTTGAACACGAGCCATAACCAACGTCACTGCATGGGTGCGAGTTGCCCCTAGTATTTGTTGGTTTAGGGCATCTCTTTCCTTCGTGGCCTGCGCCAGTTGCTCTTCCGAGGACTGCATTTGGTCACGTAACTCCTCTATTCTCCTCTCTAAATTCAATACACGAGCTCTCTCGAGCACCAGTCGGCGTTCCAAGTCCCACGCTTTATCCCTATCGGATTGTAACGCATTGCTGTGAATCTCCTGGGTGGACTCGTGAACTCCCTTCAATTGAGTTATCTCCGCTTGAGCCTCTAAGAGACCTTGCTCTAACTCGTCCCGACGACGATATACCAAACCGGGATCAGAAAAAGAGCTTCCGTAAGATCTGAGGGCATCTAGTACCATATAAATCTGCTCAAGAACAAAGCAAGTTACATCAGACATTGGCGACAGGTTAGTAGTAAATAAAATAGATAAAATAAATAAAATACCTTACACAGGTCTTTACAAGCTAAGTCCTGGAGAACGGATACCGGAAGGGTTTTCATCAGCCCGCAATCAGTCACATTCAATAAAACACTAAAAAGGTTTCGACAAAATGGCACCGCTGATCCGAGAGGAGAAATATCCTGATTATCCCCGGGGGGAAAAGATCTCCCGAGAGAGGGATTCCCCTCGGGCGGCGGTGCGGGAACACGGTCAGGGACCCCTTCAAAGGGCTGCAAGTCCTCCGTATCGGGGGAGAGAAGATACTCCTCTAATACATTCACTACGGTACACCCCTCCACCCCCTCTTGTAAACCCGCTAAAATCAGGGCATCGGGGAAATCCAGCAGCCCGGATATGTCATAGGAACCCGAAAAAAGTCATGAGTGAAGCAATACCTCCCTCTCGTGACCTTGAGTTTCGGCGTTGGGAGCAATATATCCTAGACCCCATCGGATGGGCACCCCCCATGACCTGGCTGATTGACCTCTCGGACGGACAAAGAAAAATCTCCGCCTCCAATCCCCTCTACAAGAGTGGATACTGGATACACGAGTGAAGATATTTTCCTTGTCCCGATAGCTCAGGCTAAAAAAGGGAGTCCCCTCTGAACAGGGTCGAAGGGCAAATATTGTTCCCACCCGATAAGGGGACAGTGGAAGGTTTAAAAGCTCACAACGCAGGACATACCCCACTAAATGACTATATGAACTTGGGGTTAGTTGACTCGGACATACCTGCCAATCCCGAAAGAGTATTTGGAAAAAAGGGTGGAAAAACATTCGTAACCCGCAACGCATTTGTTCGTTGTAAACAGTCAGATAACCCGAGGGAGGCGCATAAGCTCTCTGACCCGAAGAAGGCACTATCACGTCATATTCTTCAAAATCCAGGTTATACCCATTAAAAAGAGACCTTACTGAGTTCTCGCACTCCGTACTCGTAGTGGATCCCACGCGTCCTCTACCTATCAATCTGGACGGATTAAGAGGAATCAAATCAAATTCCGAAGACTCATCCGCCAAAGGATATGGCTCCCTACCCATGAATATATCCCTAATATGATTTACTTTACGAGAATTTGTAGATGAAAGTCTACGAGCTACTCCCAAAGAGGAACTCGCGCCAAGTGTCGCCTGATTTCCAGACAAATTATCCCTCGAAGAGGAACTATCGCAAGGAATATGAGGAGCCTTTGATGGTCCAGAAGGACTCCGAGCAGTGTCTCGAGAGGAGCTACAAGATGAAACTGAACCACTTTCCCTATAGTAAGGAGGCATCATCTTTTCAGGTAAGTATTATCCTCGTGCTTACAATTATTGGCAAAATTGAAAAGATAAGGAGATCAAGAACTAGTTATGATTGTAAGGTTAGTGGTAAACATAACTGATGAAGGGCCTAAGTGCATATATATTCATCACTACTTGATTAGAAAAATAAGATTAGATCCCTATTACATAAAGTAAGGGACACGTGTCGAGAAATTTTCTTAATTAAAAGTGACACCTATCTTATATTGCTATGCAAAGCAACACCTCCTACTTAGGAGATAAACTTAGTCAGCAATCTTAAAGGATTTATCATTATCCTATTTAATTAAATTTTAACAGTAAAGACAAGAGATAGAGAAATGAAAGGTGGAAAAAATGTCTATTTATTCAAAAGCCAAAGAGCCCTCGAAAAGGGTGATAAGTACAAAAGACATTTATTAAAAGCAAGAAATAAAAAATTACAAGGAATAGACTAGGCCCCCGTGGTAGAAGGGTGTGAAGGAATCGTCTCCTCGGCAGAAGTACCCAGCGGAGCAAGGCGAGAAATTGGGGAAAATACCCCCCCGGAACTACTAGCCCTCGGACTCGGACTACTGGCAGAGCGCATCGGAGAAGGTAGGGGAGAATCCCTAGGGGATAGTAAACCTCCAAATCTCCCCACAAAGTAATGACAATCATCGGGAGTTGGCTTCTTCAACTTGCGGAGGTCAAAAGACTTGGAAAAGTCCACGTCCGGCCTTAGCAAAGACTTGGCCAACCTAGCACATTCCAAATAGCCCCATAAAAGATGGCCTGTCAAAAGCTCCTGATAAGGTGTATCGGAGACTCCCGAGTGCTGCCTAGAGACCTCTCGTTGAGCAAATTGAATTGTTGCATCAATCTTAGCCTGCACCTCCTCGGGAGAAAGAAAGTTTGCCAACTTTCCCTCGGCTGACTCAACTCTATCGGTGACTTGATCCAATGTCTCCTGAAGGCTCCTCTCCCTCTCACAACCTTCTGCCACTTTCTTCTCAAGAGCACTGATACGAGCAATGAGGGCCCCCTCAGACTCTTTTCTTTCCTTCTCTAAAAGGGTTATCTTAGCTGTCGCAGCTTTCTCGGATGCCTCCATTCTCTTACAAGCAGACTAGGCAGCATTTAACTTATGGTGTAAACCCTCTTTCGTCTTCTCAGCTTCTTGAAGAACGAACTCGTAGTCAGAGATTTTTGTAAGGAGAACATCTTCCCTCGTCTGACTCTCTTTGTCCCGGGCTAAAAGGGGTGCCAATTGCTCTCGGATAGCTTCCAACTCGTTCACCTCTTTCAGACCACGCTCCTCTACTGCAGTAACTACTTCCCGAGTCTTTCCAATCTACAAAAGATAAGCCCAAAATAAAATTATTATGGATAAATCGTACAACCCCAAGAAGTCTAATGCGGAAAAACTTACCATGAGCCCCAACCAGTTAAGACTGGTATACATAAATTGATATCCTTCGGCGAGTGTTGAACTAGAGGAAGCAAAGAACTGGAGAATGTCTTGATAAGCCTCCCCAACGGTCCGAGACAAAAAATGCCCCTCTGGCCCACTAGGAGGTATGGGCGTTTGAAAGGTGTGACCTCTCGGAGATAGAGTCACGGGAACAGAAGGAGTCACTGGAATGTGACTCCTCGGAGGAGTAGTTCCCGATATTGGCGTCGCCACCTCCGAATTGGTAAATACGGCCCGAGAACTGCCAGCAATGGCGGACGGAACAACCCCCTTCAGCAACGAATTCAAAATCCCCTCATTCACATCTCTGTCCTCGGACGAGGGATCAAACTCCCCTTGAGTATCCTCGGAATCCCCTCGTGTAACCTCCTGCCCGGGAACACTAAATTGCGCCAAGAAATCTTCCTCTACAAAAGATAATCTCTGTAGGTGAGAAAGAGAATGAAACTAGAAAAAAATATCAGAAGAAGAAAAAGACAAGTGAAGAATGCTTACCGTATAAAGAAGGCTCTTCCACCATCGGAGCCTTACCTTTGTCCGCAATCTCTGTATCAAGAAGGAAAGTCTCAGCATATGAATAAATTCTTCGGGAGACACATGGAAAATTTCATTAAAAACTCAAAAGAACTCACCACGAGGAACAGATTCAGGAACTTCCGAGGACGTAAGCTCAGTAGAATCAGGAGAAGGATCATCGGAAGACAAATCAACCACTTCAGTAACTTTCGGAACGGATTCTTCCTCAGTCGTCCTCGGAAAAATCCCTTCGAAGAATTTCCTATATCGGATCTAGAAGCGGGCAAATCTCCTGTATCGGATTTAGAGACCGGCACCAAAGCCCAAGAGGAAGAAGGAGCTACCTGGCGTAAGGGAACAACACTTCTGATAACCCCCGTCATATCTATACACAGAGGAGAATGGTCCTCGTGAGCTCCTCCGGCCTCCGGAGCCATATGCTCGCCCTCGGGGGCATTGACCTCCTCTTCTTCGTGATCACCCTCTTCTGGCACATCGGAAGTACCACTTAGAGTGGGTTCCCTCGAACCCGAATGCAAATAGTAATTTGCCATAACCTCCTCTGCCTCACCCCAAAGTCAACATATATAAGTACAATTCACTATTATACTCAGAAAATGAACAAAAGAAGAAAATAAGGAACTTACGAAAAAGATTCCTCGCCTCGGAAGTCAGGGACAAAGGCTTTTCCACAGCATCATCGGTAAAAACCACGTGATAAAGTCCGGATGTCTCAAACAACATCGTAAAATCCTCCGACTCCATCAGCTTGTGTTGAGAAATTACAAGAGATAAAACTACCTCCGAGTCCAAAGTATGCACGGGAGTTGTGCCCTCTCTCCAATCGAAGGGCATATCCCATTCACCTTTTGCGGGCTTCACGAAAAAATACCTATTTTTCCAAACGCTATGAGAAGTGATCGCCGCCCCCAGAATCCTCTTCGTGGAATTCCCCGAGTTGTCCCGATGACAAACATTGTAAAAGGGATACCCCCCGGGCGACACCCCCACATCAAAAATTGAAAGAAAATGATCTACCCCACACTCTAACCCATTCACCTGGCACCAAAAAACATAGATGCAGAGAGCGGCAAACCCATTCGGAACCATTTGGCTTGGGCTGATATTGCAAGCCTTAAAGACCTCACAGAAGAAAGGCGGCATGAATGTACGCCACCCATATTTTACTTGGGCAAAATAAACCGTCAACATACCCGGAGGAGGATAACACGTTCTCTCGTCCTTCGTCGGGATTTGGAACACCATGTTCTTTTGAAAAGCCCTAGTTGAAGTGAATAAATCCAGTACTTGCTCACGAGTGGCGATACTCGGAACCCTCTCCACTTTGGCAAAAGTCCGAAGAGGCGCCTTCTTCGATTTGGGAACCCTAGCTTTTTTAGAAGAAGTAGCGCTTTATATTTAGTCTGAAAAGATACATCCAAATATTGAGAACACATATTGGACAGCTCAACAAGTAGGTATAAATTGTCTATGGATCCCTCCACCCTCGCCTTGTTTAGTACTAAACCCTTTATGTCGAACATCCGCCTAATTCATAGAAACGAGAGATTAGGCAAAGAATCGATATTTGTAAAAGATAATTGTTATTAAAAATATAAAACCGTATCCCTCGAATGGATACATCCATCTATAATGTACTGGACCGCCAACTCTAGCCTCGTACGGAAGGTGTATGGCTAAATGCTCCATAGAGTCAAAAAAGGAAGGAGGAAATATCATTTCCATCTTGCAAATGGTAACAATAAACGATTCCTCCAATCGCTCCATATCCTCGGCCGGCACCTATGAGGCGCAAAGCACCTTGAAAAAAAGGCTAATCTTTACTAAGGTCCCCTAAATCTCGGGTTCAAAGAAGTTGCGAAATGCAACCGGGATCAATCTCTGTATGAAGACGTGACAATCATGACTCTTCATACCATACAATTTTCCTTGTTGTTTTTGCACACATCGTCCCAAGTCCGAGGCATATCCATCAGAAAACTTCAGTTCGGTCAGCCAATCAAGCACCATGTTCTTTTGATCCCTCGTAAGATAATATTTTGCCTTTGGCTTTATATACTCACTTCCTCTTCCACTGGGTTTCAAGAACAATTCTTTACGGTTGGTCAACAGCTTCAGATCGTGCCTCGACTTAATGTTGTCCTTCGACTTAGCATCATCCAACACCGTGTTGATGATGTTCTCAAAAAAGTTCTTCTCACAATGCATGGCATCTAGATTGTGGAGAATCAAGTTCGTGGACCAATACGGTAGTTCCCAAAAGATGCTTCGACGACACCAGTTATGAGTTGTGTTAAATCCCAGAAGCTTTGTGGAGTTTTCCCCAAATCTAACCGATCGTAGCCTATCCTCAATTGCCCTCATCTCCTCTCCTTTCTTCCTTCGAATGGGCGCTTCAAGTACCTCCCTATCCTTGTAGAAATCCATCTTGTTGTACCTCCATTTATGACCCTCTGGTAGAAACCGACGATGACAATCGAACCACGAGACTTTTCTACCATGCTTAAGTGTAAAAGAATCTGTCTCACCCATGCAATAAGGACACGCCAGCTTATCGTGCGTGCTCCATTGGGATAACATTCCATAAGCAGGAAAATCGCTAATAGTCCACATTAGTGTCGCTCGCATTTGGAAGTTTTCCTTTCGTGAACTGTCATATGTCCACAAACCATTACTCCATAAATCATTCAACTCATCAATCAACGGTCAAGATCCAAGTTCTTTCCAGGACTCTTTGGACCGGGTATAATAAGGCTCACAAAAATGAACTCCGGTCGCATGCATAAATCCGGCGGGAGGTTATAAGGGGTAACAAACACGGGCCAACAAGAGTAGTTCTTCCCAGATTGCCCAAACGGTGTGAACCCATCTGTACATAGGCCGAGTCGGACATTTCTAGGCTCTGCTGTGATGTCCGGATACGTACGATCAAAATGTCTCCACGCCTCGCCTGGAGCTGGGTGAATCATTCTATCAGTTGACTCTCGACACTTCAAATGCCAAGTCATATGTCTCTAAGTGCCTACAGTATAAAACAACCTCTGTAATCGAGGGCCTAGGGGGAAGTACCACAATTTTTTCCTTGCGGCCCTGGACTTTCTACCAGCCTCGTATCTATCGGTCTTGCATATCGGACACGACGTGAGATCCTGATTGGAATTATCGCTGTAGTACAAGAAACAAAAATTCCAACATACATCGATCTTTTCGTACCCTAAACCCAAACCTGCGAGCATCTTATTCATGCCTGGAACCGTATTCGGTAGCATTTTCTCAATCTCTAGGTCCATAATATCTTTAGACAACCTTAAGTACTTTTCGCAAGCGACATGAGCTACTTTGTGCATCGTCTTGGTAGTCAAGAACTTGGCAAACCACTGGAGCACAATCTTCGGCTTCTTACTCTTCATTTTTATGTCTCCCATCTGTATCAATTTGTAAAACTCCTTTGCCTCGGGACTTGGATCTTCGTTGCGCGCCTCTCCCTCAACAAATCGACCCCCATATGCATCCACAACCAATTATCTAAACGAAGTATCAACATGAACCGTATCAACGTGAATAATAGCGGACGGTGATTCAGGTACATACGATGTGGACGCGTCGCTCGCCTTCTCTCCATGCAACACCCGTATCCAATATTGATACACAAACCCCGACTTATGAAGATGGTTCCATACTACGTTTCGATCAAAAAATTTTAAATTGATGCATCTCTGGCACGGGTACCTAATATGATTTCTTAGATCTAAGTAATCCCTCTGTTGTGATGCATATAGTGTGAATTCACGAACCCCAACCACGTAATGTTGATTCAAATAACCAGTGTTACTATCTATCCTATCGTACATCCAAGATCTTTTGGGACGATAATCCATTTCTAATCTAAGAAAATTAAAACAAAATTGTTACAATTAATTTCACCAATCAATATATTTATCATTTATATAAAAAGTTTAAAACGCGAGTACATAGAAGCCAAGGCAATTAATACTTACTTGTTGTAGTGTAGAAAATACTTAGATCAAGTATTATTTGCACACACACGCCCCTCGTTGCATTTACCGCAATATCTAAAATAAGAAACATGAAAAAAAGTTAATAAAGATGATCTTAATTGAGAAAAACTAACAAAAAATAGTTATAACAAGAGGAAATCGTGGATACCAACAAAAAATAGTTATAACAAGAGGAAATCGTGGATACCTTAGCAAGTGATGAATGTTGGAATGATTTATAGGGGGGCTGACACTATTCTTGACCGAATTTCGATCGGAAATAGTAACGGTAACTGTTATTGCCGACCGAAATTCGGTCCGGAATACTAATGGCCGTTTTTATTGGGATCGAAATTCGGTCTGCAATATTAGGATTTAGGGTTTAGGATTTAAGAGTATTGGCGACCGATTTTCGGTAGGGAATAATATTCATATTTTTAATTTCACAATTTCGCTCTCCATTTTAGATAAATCGCTGATTTAATGATCAAGTACATCAATATTAGTTTATATTACTGAAAACCTCAAAAAAAATTAAATTTAGTTGCACGTTGATGAATCATTTGAAGCGTTGATTCATATTGTCACGTATAAATAGATTGATATATGTAGCTGCTAATAACGTAACTACTTACGATTATGTTAAACATATGTTAATATATATATATATATATCACAATTAGCCTCTCTATAGTAACGTTTGTAACAAATGTTAATCGCCAATTGTGAATACTCTATATACTACGTATGATTAATATATGTAAAACTCCAAACTAACTTAACTTATATTCCGGTAATCTATACTAATTTACATAATTAAAAGTACATTAAACTAACTAACTATTAGTGCAATTCATGCATTTAGTGGGATTCTATAGTTATACTTAACAAACACATCAAGTTAAAGATCGAAAAAAGTAAAATTTACTATTTTTCTCGACTGAAAATCGATCGGGAAAAATATTCAAACTTTTTCCCGACCGATTTTCGGTCGGCATTAACCTTTATTCCCGATCGAATTTCAGTCGGGAAAAATATTTAAAGTCATATCCGACAAATTTTCGGTCGAGAATAATATTCAAGCAAATTCCCGACCGATAATCGGTCGGGAATAATATTTAAGGTCAATCCCGACCGAAATGCGGTCGGCATTGACCGCGTATCTGGGCAAGAAAGATTTGCGGCCCGAAATTCGGTCGGCAATTTTTGAAAATTTGGCAGGTTGGCCAAATTTTGAACTTTCCCGACCGAAATTCGGTCGGAAATACTCGAAGAAATTGGCGGGACTCGGTGGGAAATTCAAATTTGCCGAAAATTCAAAAAAAATTAACTTTTTCTATAAATACACTTCATTATTCTCCTCATTTTTTCATCTACTTTACATTTTTTCTTCAACCTTCTCTTCATTTCAAAACCTTTTTTTCTACAAACACAATTTATTCTTTCATCTTCAAACATTTTTTTCTTTCAACTTCAAAACTAAATTTTTCACTTCTTTCTTCAACTTTTAAATAATCAAACACTTATTTAAATTTTTTTATGTTTTAGATTGGGCAATGAATCCAAAATTTAATTGCTCATCTAAAACACAAAAAGCTAAAGAATGTTTTAAAATATTTCAAAATAGTAAAAAAATAATATTCCTGTAATATTTTTTTTTTATTCTGATGAGTTTTATTCCCGATCGATTTTCGGTCGGGAATAATATAAATATTATCCTCGACCGAAAAGCGGTCGTTAATAATATGAATATTATTCCCGATCGACAATCGGTCGGTAATAATATGAATATTATTCCCGACCGATTTTTGATCAAGAATACCGCAAACATAATTCCCGACCGGACTACGGTCGGGTTTACGCGTAACGGTATTTCCGACCAGGAATCGGTCGGGAAACAAGTTACGGGATTTCCGACCGGGAACCAGTCGGAATTGGCGAAAAAAAGTTCCCGACCGAAAGCCGGTCGGGAGTTATTTTTTCGACCGACGGTCGGTCGGGACTATTCCCGACCGATATTCGATCCGGAGTGCTGGTCGAGAAATTCCTGACCAATATTCAGTCGGGGTTGCCTGTCGGGAAAAGCCCGGGCCGACCGAACGTCGGTCGGGAAAATATTTCCGATCGAAGCAATGCCGACCGGCCCATTCTGACCGAAAATCGGTCGGGAAAGGTCATTCCTGACCGAAAATGTATCATTCCGACCGATTTGCGGTCGGAACTGACCCGAAAATCCTGTTGTGATTAGTTTCCTAGAACTATTCTATTAATCTGGTAATTAATTATATAAGGATGCTAGTTAGGGAATTTTTGGAAAGGTCGGAAATTGAAGTTGTTTTGATAATTGAGTAAGAAGTTCTACCGATTTGCGATACCCATCAACCAATCAATTTTAATATTTTGACTTGGTTTCGCTTTCATTAGTTGAGAATGGCACGTGAAAAACAAAATAGACAGAATTGTCAAAAAATTTTAAATAAGCCTAAAATAAAACAATAATAAAAAAAATGAACCGATGTTCACTTAGCTTCCCAAGCCTTCGCTAGATTATAAGATATTATAACCTAATGGTATATAAAGTCAAAAGGCTGGGTCAAAATAATTTCCAATGTCTAAAAATTGAAAATAGATCCAAATATATTTTTGTCTATAATTATCAAAAAAAAAATATTCTTGTCTATGAAAATGGAATTTGCAACGAGTGATTAAAATCTGATCCAAACAGAGCCTTATCCCTTTACTCTTCGGGTCAAGGAAACAAAACTGACTGTGTCCTAAGTCAGTCATGGGGTCCTCTTTTGTTTTTGCTCTATGTAAACAAAAAGTTACGGCATTGACCATATAGGTCCGTAAATAACTTACACATGCCAGCTAGTTTTTGTAGTGTCAACTGTCAATTATATTATATAATTTTTTTCCTAAAAAGATATATTAATATATATGTGTTGGAATTAATCAAATACTTAATATATATTAATATTACATCTCGATCAAGCCTCTTATCGAATAAGCTTCGGTAAATTACTCATGTTATGTTAATTGTCATACTATCCACCAAGTAAAAAATAAGTAATTAAGTTACTTCTTTTGTGATTTTAAAAGTTACACAGTACAATAAAATATTAGCTTATCATACTTCTTATCATGTAATATTATGTAATTACACAGTATGAAATAACTCTCTAATTTTTAACTCAAGAGAGTAAAATTTGTTTTTTTATTAGGAAACGCCTTGCCCAAATAGCCATTCAAAAATTACTATACTTTACAATAGTTAATTTTATTTATTTTTCTCCCTCCTTAGTTGGTTTTCTCTTTGCAGACACATGGGTATTTATAAGTTGCCAAAGGTTATGAGGTATGATTCAGAGGTTCGAGTCGGAGGACACTTGTCAGGTTTATGAGCTGACAAAGCTTTTTGCTGTATTGACATCTGGTTTCTTTAACTCTGACAAATCAGTCCTGGTTATGACATCTGGTTTCTGTAATGATGATATCTCATTGCTGATGACATCTGGTTTATACGATGCTGTTATATTGCGGATGATGACACATGGTCTTTATGATGTTGATACATTCTGATGTCCATGATGCTGACATATTCTAATGTCCACGATGTTGACACATCCTAATCTCCACGATGCTAATACATTCTGGTGTCCACGATGCTGACATTTTCTAATGTCCACGATGTTGACACATCCTGATCTCCACGATGCTGATACATCTTTTATAGGGATCTAAGGAATACTCCATACCATCGAGTAAATAGCTTTGTAGTCTTATCGGAGAAATTGTGTTTGGAGTGTGCATCACTTCTGTGAATACTCTGCCTATAGGATCTTTCACTTGCTAAAGCATCGGCGATTATTTTAGGCATCGTATAGTCATCCAAGACTGGTAGTGCCTATTGCATCGGATGCTTTGTGAATGGTTTGATCCTGTATATTTTCATGTTCCTCAAAAATAGTTTTATGAGGGCTACCAATATCAATATCCGATGGTCATTAATTTCCTAAGGGGTTAACACCAGTCCCTCCAGTTCCTGGTGTATTCATTTGTAATCATGAGGAACTCTTGGGTATATATTTTGAGTGACCATCGGATATTTAAGCTTTAACTGTATTTATTCCTTCATTTAAGGAAGAAGCCCAGAGGTGTAACGACTCCTTTCTTTTCGGGGAACGTGCCCTATGAAGTGAGTGGATATTAACTTCCCACTACTTCAAGCGTCCTTTATAAGCTTCTTTCCACATTCCCCTTTCTTCACCGTTTCTCTGCTAACTTCATCTTCTCTTTCAAGCCTTCTCTCTCTCTCCGTTAGATTATCGCCTCCAACTTTTCTCTTATTCTTGCTTTATATGGCTTCCGAAGTTCCTAATACGAGTGCTTTGTCTGTTACCACCATTCTAGATGAAGCAGTGATTATGGAGGAGACTTCCACCGGTGTTACGACTGTGATGTTGCCGGTGAACCCTGCCGGCGTGGAAATCTACCGCCGCAAAAAGAAAAGTAAAGCTAGGGTTTCTCAAGGAGATGAATCGCCCAGCGTTTTTAAACGCCCCAAGAAGTCTACCGCCACCATTCCGGCATCGGAACCCTGCCGCTATCAAAAAGTGAGTGATGTGGCAAGCACAGTAACCGAAGAAGAGATGTCTACCCTTTTTCAAGAATTTCAAGTTTCTTTACGAAACATAACCCATCGTATCCCTTCCGATGATGAGAGGGGTGATGCCCCTCCCGAGGGCCATTTTACACTGTACCATGTTCTGGTACGTGCGGGCCTTCGTTCTTTTTACTCTCCGTTTTATTGCGAAGTTATTAAGGCTTGCGGGATATGTCCAAGTCAACTGACTCCCAATAGTTTTATTATATTGTCTACCTTTGTTTTCTAGTGCGTCTCAAAAGGGCTTGAATGTACTGTTAGGAGATTCTTTTCTATCTTCACTGTGAATGTGTCTTCTGCGAGTCACCTTTTTTATTTCTTTGCCCATCGGGATCCACTTAAGCGTGTAGTAGTAGGTACAAATTTGTCCTATAGTAGTTGGAAAGACAAGTTTATCTTTATTAAACCTGAAGAGGGTAAATGGGATTTTTCCCGTACCTTTTGTTACCCTGAGGCTCCTTCGTATAAGATGGATCCTTCTTTATCCTTCGATTTGACATTTGATGCTGCTGAGCTTTTAAAGTCCAAGCATTATCATACTTTGTACGAGACAACCGAATTGCTTAAGTTTTCTCCTATTGATGTTGAATCCGAGGACACATCTTTCATTCATCTTCCGAAGGATGCCCAGCCCACTTTTGGTAAATCTATTACTGGTTGTATTGGCATCTTATTTATTCTTCCCGTGTATTTTATTTTATTCTGTTTGGTCTGTTTCCATCTGTAGTGTCAAATTTGAAGGAATCCATATCGGATAAGCCTTTAACTGCTCGCTCTACCACTTCCCGGGTTAAGGCTAAATCTTCGAGTGAGGTGAGTAAGCTGATAGATGATGCTTCTCAGGCATCGAGCAAGGGATCTGATTCTGTTGACTTGCAAGGAGTGGATTCGCCTAAACCTTCGGATAAGGAAACAACTCATCCTGCCATCGAAGCCGATCCTTCCGATATCCCCAATGTTCCATTGCCTACTATAACTGCTTATCACGATACTTCTGAACAACCTTCCGTCCCTCTCATTCCGATACCTTCAGAGTCGGATCAAGCGGGTATGACCACCCCATCTGTTTTGCTTTCGGGAATCGATGCCCAATCTCCTAGGCCATCTCCTGTTGACATTCCTTCTTCCACATGTATTTTTATGGTTTTTTTTATGCGTGCAATTCCAGACACTAATACTACCTCTTTTTTTGGCAGAGAAAGGTAAAGCTATCCTGATTAGTGATGATGATACTTTGGCCTCAGTTTAGCTTTTCTTCTTATTTTTCTTATACTTTATACTTCTCTGGTTACTTAACATCCCTTTTCTTTTTTAATAGATGTGCTCCATCTGAGTGCTCCAAAGCATTCTTTAGGTCCTCAACTATTATCTCTTGATGACCTTTTGCAAGGTGAAGAATTTCCTCCCGAAGGCGCTGCTTCTGATCCTTCTGCTCATATTCCCCATCAATATGTGGATTTGGGACTCTTGGATGAGTTGTTTCCTTTATTGGTGAAGAAGGATGCATGGAACCTTCCTTCAGGAGGGCCATCAGTGATGCCGTCAAGTTCTTACCCGAGAGCTGCCACTTTGTTTTCTCAATCCGAGCGGATGGCCTTCTCAAGTCGCTTTACCCTCACTGGTTGTCCTTACTTCATTCATACTACATGGGAGAAGGCAGAATCAAGTGTAAGGCCTAGCCATCCCGAATTGGAAAAGGCATTTGATGTAGTCACACAATTTCTCAATGCCTCCTTCGAAGCCATCCGTCATGAGGAGAATGTGGCCAGATTTTTCTCCGAGTGGATGGTCTCGATGGTGAGTGTATTTCAATACACCTTTTGACATGAACTGTTAGTGTATAATGACTAATTGCTTTTATTTTTCAGGTCCCGAAGATTATCCCCTCCATTTGGCGAGAAGTTGAAGCGGCTCAAGCTATCGGGCAATTTTCCATGGAGGAGCTAAAGAAGAAGAATCAAGCTCTAGAGGCTGCTGAGAATGAAATCAAGATCCTTCGTGCTAACTTTGCGCAAGGTCTTGTTAGAGAGAAGACACTAGAAGACAAGCTGAAGAAAACGACTGTAACTCTTACGACTCTTACCTCGGAGCGAGATGCTTTAGATGATGAATTGTTCGCCTTGAAGGAAGAGGCAAAGTTGTGGAACGCCAAGGAGAAGGGTCTGAAGGATGAAATCGCTCAACTCCATGAAAGGGTAGGGATGCTTAAGGAGGAGTTGAAAAAACCTCATGCTCTTCCCCCGGGCTACGTATCCCCTGAAGACTTGGAAGCCAAACTGGCTAGCGCAGTGCAACTGACGAAAAAGGAATGTGAGAGGGAATTTCAGTTTCGTCAACAAGGGTCTCTGCTAGGTAACTTTTTTGCTGGGATTCCTGGGATGCATCAACCAGTGTCGTGAGGATAGGTTGTTCACTCACATGGAGAACTAGAGATTGCTTACTCCTCGGACCTTGATACAAAACCCTCCCTCGCTGAGTGAAGCTTATGCTGCTTACCAGCATGTACTCGCGCGTTCTTCTTCTCCTGCTCCTTCCATCAGCTTGCCACCTTCATCCTCTCAACAACTGTCCTTCTTTTCTGCGAAGGATATACCCTAAGTCATCTGGCTTCTGAGGCAGCCATCATTATCGTGACTTTTCTGCAGTCTTCCTTTTCTTTTTTTTTCTTTTTTTTTGTAAGCATATTTTTCAATGAACATTCTTATCTTTTTCTAAGAATTCTGTATATCTGACTTATCTGACAAACTTCTTAATTATTTGTTCCTGCTTATGTCCAGAGAATGTCTCCCATTATTGGAAACATTCTCCTTTACGTGTCTTCCTTAGCATTTGCATGAATCTCTATTTAGCACAAGTGTTGATCTTGTTTGGACACGTTAGTGATGGATGATCCTATAAATAGACTCTCTCATCATTGTCTTCTTCATTTTCAAAAAGCATTCTCTTGTCTTCTAGCTTCTAGTATTATCTTCATCTGCTTTCTTTAGATATTTAAGTTACTCATGGCACCTCCTTCCCCTTCTTCTCCTCCCAAGCATCCTTTCTCTAGTAATGAGAATACCCATCGTAATAATTATGAATCTTCTCCAAGTGTTGCTCGAGGAAGGAGAATTGTAGGAGGCTTGTCTTCATTGTACCACGACGATGCTACTCTAAGTCGTATCCCTGCTCCTCGTAGTAATTCTTCAATCGTAGATTCTTTACGCCTCAGTTTTCTCCGCAGGGAGCCGTACGATCCCATAGACAGTTCCTCTATTTTCAATACTTCTTCTCTAAATGTTAGAGCTATGATAGGAGGTAGTAAAGTGGGTTCATGTCGAAGCGTAGAATCTCAGGATTCTGTGTTCCAATTAATGCAGGAGTATAACTTGAATCCCGAGGATTTTAACATTATTATCCCTCACATCCATCATAGAGCCTTTGAACCGCCTTTAGGATTTTTAACCATCTATTCTGAACAAGTTTGCTGCGGTTTGCGCTTGTTTTTTCATCACTTCATGCAATCACTATTCAAATATTGGCAAGTTTGTCCTAGCCAATTGACTCCCAATTCCATGCGTCACTTGATAGGTTTTATATTATGTTGCCATTTGTTGAACATTCCTCTGACCCCTTATCGGGTAGGTGTTGCCTTTATCCTTCGCCCTTGTCCTAACGGTCTTCCTCTTTTTAGCCTAATTCTCCGAGACCAATGCAAGAATTTCAACTCTATTCCTAGGCGACTCGCCTTCACAGTAGATTGGAAGAAAATATACTTTTTTATTTAACCGAGGAATTTGTCTGCTGATGTATGGGATGTACCTCTGCGATGGGGTTTAGGGTATGTTCTGCCTTGCCCCGATGTTTCCGTTCGTGAGATGTCATACCTATCTTCCACAGGATTATTTTTTGGATGTTATGATATTTACTCCTTGTTAACAAACTCCTATGCCTTGACTATGGCTGGCCTACAAAATGGAATACGGCAACCAAATTTTCCTCCAATGCCTCTGCGTAATAATCCTCTTTTCCGTAAGTATATAAAAATTCTTTTTTACTAAAGCACTTATTATTTAAGTACTAATGCTTTTGACTTTTTAACAGGTGCTCAGATGGAACAATTCGTCATCAGGCCTTTTTTTGCCAACTCTTTGGGTCCCCTAGCTATTCTTTCTCAATATCCCGATAGTTCATCTTCTTCGGGGTATGAGTTGAATGACCTTCGACTAGGTCCCGATGACTATGTAATGACATCTAGTCTAGAGTTTTTATGGTCATCCGATGTTTCTGCCGTGGACGACGTATTTCGTGAAGCTACCCCAATAACTAATGACCTTGCCTCTTCCCCGTTTTTGGGTTTAACATTATCCCTCAGAACGCTGCCAATTCCAGCTTCCGTAAATGTGGTAGATGGTGATCGGGATCGCTCTCCTTCTCCCCGTGCACCCCTTCGTCTCGAGGAAGTTTTTCCTTTAGTTGCTCCTCCTCTTATGATTCCTCCATCGGGTGAGGGTACTAGCCATACTCAAGGGAACATCAGCAATGTTTCTTCCGATTTTCTCTTATCTAACCCCGATGTAAGCTTTTACCGCCACTTTATGAGTGGCTTACTAAATCAAGCTGATTGTGAATCTCTTAATTCCGCTTCTACTTCTACTCTTCGTGACAGGCTTTGTCGGGATTTGTGTGAGGTAATGTATCGATTCCTATAGTATATGTTTTTCCTTCTTTATTTTTCCTTTTTCTAAAAAATGAATTTCTTTCAGGTTTTTATGATTGCTGATGCACTCGGATCACAGAAAGACTATACAACTGATAACGTAGGTTTCTTGTTTCGACACCTGGAGGACTTAGAGAAGGATCTTTTTAATACTCGCCAAAGAATGGAGAACTTGCGCGCACACTTTGAATCCGAGCAGAGAACGTTAGAATCTTTGCTAAAAGAGGCTCGAGATACTTCCCAAGATTTTAATCAGCTTATTTCCTTGGAAAGAGATCACTCTCAAGAGTTAGAGGAACGGATCAATAACCTTCGATACCAAATTCAAACTTCCGATGCTCTGATCTCATCGTTGACTTCCGAAAGAGATGCTCTAGCTTTCAAACTGAATAACTTGGAGAAATCTCACGAGGTAGCAGTTATGATTGCTCGTGCTGAGGCTACGATGGCAACTCCTAGTCTCTCTCAGATGCGAGAAACCCTTAGAGGAGAGATGCGGGAGATAGTTTTGATAGGTTACCGTATATGCCAGGATGATGTTCGGTCTCTCCCCCGATTTAGAAATTAGCACTTCAGCAACGAGCGGTACGACTCCTTCATCCTTCCAACGGACCGTGGTTCCCACTGTGACTGTTATGGACCCCCATAATCTTTCTCAAGAGCAACGCCGCCGTATTATCCGTGAAGGGAAGCGTCCCCTGTCAGACTGACTTTTCTTTGATCGTGTCGTGTTAGTGTGTATACGCAGTGTGTATATAAATAAGTCGGGTTAGATGACAGATGTGGAGTAATTGTGTACTTTTCTGATTGTGTATTAATCACAAGGTATAAAACACAATGTATTACTTCCACTATATAAATAAAATGCCATCTTTATTCAACCACAATTTATTTACATGTACACTCGTGATATTTACATTAGATTTATGAAAAATACTTTCTTAAATTTAAAGCATTCCAAGTTCTAGTAAGGACGATACCTTCCGAAGTACTTAACTGGTACGTGCTTGGTCCAACTATTCCACTTACTTTATATGGCCCCTCCCATTTGGGTTGCAGTTTGGCCACGTTTTTTGATGCACCAACCCTTTTGAGGACTAGATCTCCTACCTGGAAAGTTTGGGTCTTAACCTTCTTGTTATAATGTTTAGCCATACGAGCTTTGTATCCTTCCATCCTAACTGACGCCCGATGTCTTCGTTCTTCTAACAAATCCACGGCTAGAGCTAAGTTGGAGCTGTTGCTAACCTCCTCATATTCTTTAATTCTCCAGCTTTCTGCTTCTATCTCGGGGGGAATTACAGCTTCACATCCGTAGGCCATGCTATATGGAGTTTCCCCCGTAGCGGAGCTTGGTGTGGTTCGATAGGCCCACAATACTCCCGGAATTTCTTCTACCCATCGAGCTTTGTGCCAATCCAGCCGGGCCTTCATACTCCTCAACAAAGTCTGATTGGTTCTTTCCACTTGTCCATTACCCTGCGGGTATCCTACGAATGCAAATCGACGTTTGATATTCCAGTGTTCACACCATTTTTCGAGTTGCTCATTATCAAACTGAGTACTAGGTAATACTTCTACCCACTTTGTAAAGTAATATACTGCTACCAACAGGAATCGTTTTTGTCTAGGATTGGGAACCAGAGGGCCTACTAGATCTATTCCCCATTTTGCAAAAGGACAAGCCAGAAGGTTGGGTTCCCATGGAGCTGCTAGTTGGTGCATTTGTAGCGCGTGCGCTTGACAAGCCTGGCATTTGCATGCATATTCTTTTGTAGTCCTGAACCATCGTTGGCCAATAATACCCCTGGAGGATGATGCGATGGGCCATGCTTGCTCCCTGAGAGTGATTTCCACACGTTCCTTCGTGCATTTCCTTTATTACATACATGGCTTCTTGTTCATCAAGGCATCGGGTATGGGGATTCGAGTAGCATCTTCGAAATAATACTCCCTGGTGTAAAAAGTAACGAGCCGCCTTCATTTCCATCTTTTGTTTTTCCTTCTCATCTCCTGAAAACTGAGTAGGATTTTCCAGGTATGTTACAATCTCCTCCATCCATCCTGAGATGATAGGTGCTATGATGACATTAGCAACCTCCTCACTTTCTTGCTTTTCTGATTCGATTGCCTGTAGAAGTGTGATGCGTCGAGTTCCTACTATCGAATGAGTGGCAATCTTAGACAAAGTATCAGCTTCTTGATTTTCTGGGCGAGATATCTGGGCTATCTGAAAGTCTTCAAGTAGTTCTTTTCTACTTTGGACTGCTTGAGCATATGCTTTCAGTCGCTCTTCCTTTATTTCAAAGCTACCCATTATCTGTTGTACCACCAATTGTGAATCACTATGAATTATTATTCGTCTGATATCTCCTTCCAGCGCCAACCTCATTCCTATCGGAAAGGCTTCATATTCTTCTTAATTGTTAGACAAAGGGTAGCTAATCCTTATAGCAAAGTACAACACTTCTTCATCCTCTGTTTTTTTAAGGACTACCCCCGCTCCACCATGCGTTCCCAACGATGATCCATCTACATAAATATGCCATAGCATAGGTATCTTCTCAACTTGTATTTCCTTCATTTCTACAAGAAAATCTGCCAATACTTGTGCTTTGATGGCTGGGCGAGAAGCATACGACAAGCTGTACTCGCTTAACTCTACTGCCCATTTTACCATCCTCTCAGAAGTTTCAAGATGGTTAAGGATGGTTCTTAGCGGGTACTTGGTGAGTATTGTTATGGGATATGTCAAAAAGTACGACCTTAACTTCCTGGCCGCTGTTACAAGGGAAAGTATCAATTTTTCTGTTTGTGTGTAATTATTTTATGCTCCATGTAGGGTTTTACTGACATAATATATAGGCCGATGTTCTCCCTCTAGATTTTTTACTAACACGGCACTCACTGCTTCCTCTCTAGCTGCCAAATATACAGACAGTTTGTCTTCTGGTCTGGGTTTTACCAATAGAGGCGGATTCCCCATGTAACTTTTTAAGTCTTCAAAAGCTTTTTCACATTCTTGATTCCACTGAAAATTCTTTACATTTCTCAATATCTTGAAGAAGGGTAATCCTCTTTCAGTCAAACGAGAAATGAATCGGCTAAGCGAAGCCATTTTTTCGGTTAGCTTCTGTATTTCCTTAATTGTGCAAGGAGATTTCATTTCCATGATGGCTTTTGCTTTCTCCGGATTTACCTCAATTCCCTTTTATGTTACCATGTATCCTAAAAACTTTCCACCTCTGATCCCAAAAGAGCATTTCTTGGGGTTTATCTTCATTCCAAACCTGTCCATGATAGCTAAGGCCTGCTTTAAATCCTTTGGATGATCTTCTGATCTTTTTCTTTTGACTATCATATCATCCACGTATACTTCAATGGTATCTCCAATCACTTTTGAAAACATGAAGTTTACCAATCTTTAATACGTGGCTCCCGCGATTTTTAACCCAAAGGGCATTACCATATAACAGAAGGTGTCTACATCTGTGATAAAGCTCGTTTGTTCTTGATCCTCTTCAGCCATCGGAATTTGATTGTGTCTCTGATCACCATCCATCGTGGACAGTAGTGCGCATCCGGCCGTTGAATCCACTAGTTGGTCAATGCTAGGTAAAGGATAACAGTCTTTGGGACAAGCATCATTTAAATTCGTGAAATCAACACACATACGCCATCGTCCTCCAGTTTTTGGTACCAAGACTACATTGGACAACCACTCGGGATAAATCACTTCTCTTATTTGTTGTAATCCAAGTAATCGCTGTACCTCGGACTTGATGATTTTGTTTCTCTCTGGACCCATATTTCTCTTTTTCTGTCTAATGGGTCTGAAGGTAGGATTCACATTAAGGGGGGGGGGGGGAATCAAAATTAGTCCTTTATTGTGTCCTAGTTACAGTTTTCGTCATTTATTGTGTCCTTGTTTTATTTTGGTCCTTTATTGTGTATTTCATTACAATTTTGTTCCTTAGGAAGAAGTCATAGTCGAAAATATCATGTGGGAACACTTGCCGGCCAAAATAAAAACATTTTTAATTCCCACATGTAAATTCATATGTGGAAACGCTGGTTTCAAATTTTTTTTATTTTTTTTTATAATTCTGACACGGCCAACCCGATTTGATCGGGTTATCCGGATCGGACGGGTCAAAATTTTAAATAAAAAAATTAAAATTGTTGTTCCAACATGCGAATATGCTTATGGAAAATTCAAAAAAAAAATGAATTTAGGGCAGCACGTGGTCGTACATGACATTTTCGGCTGAGATTCCATCTCAAGGACCAAAATCGTACTGAAACACACAATAAAGGACCAAAATAAAACAAGGACACAATAAAGGATGAAAACTGTAACTAGGACACAATAAAGGACCAATTTCGATTTTTTCCCCACATTAAGGTAATGTTGGCCTACCTTCGGGCTGATTCGCCCTGGGGGACCTCCCTCCCATGCAAAGATATGGAAGTACTCCTCCAAGACAACAATGACTTTTTCTTCTACTATGGGATCCATTTCAATTCCTAATTTAACTCGTTTATTACCTTCGCCTTGCTCGACCAATTTTAATTCTTCTACGGGTTGTACACCAATTTCCTCCATCTTCTGTTTTTTTCCCTGGAGTGTCAAACTTCTCTTCTTCCTTTAATGGGATAGAGTTCATACGGCATTCCCTTGCTTTGACTTGATTGCCCCGAACTTCCCCGATACCTGACAAGGTGGGAAATTTTATTTTTAAGTGCAAGGTAGACGGTATGGCTTCAAAGGCATGTATGGATGGCCTTCCACATATGACGTTATATGTTCTGGAAGATCCTTCTACAACCTAGAATTTCACATGCTCTGTCCGTCTTAACGCTCCTTCTCCCCATGACATGGGTAATATCACTGTTCCTAATGTACGACTGGATTCTCCTGAGAATCCTACTAATGGAATTTCTGTAGGTTCAAGGTGTACCCTTTTTAATCGCATCGCCCCGAAAGTTGGGGAAAACAATACATCCACCGAGCTCTCGGTATCTATCAATATCCTTTGTATTTCGATCCCCATGATAGTGGCTGTGAATACGAGCGGGTCTTCATGAGGATAGACTATCCCCTTGAGATCATCGGGTCCGAAAGATATTACAAGTAATTTTATTCCTTGCAAAGAACATACCGGCACTCCTTGTTCTACTTATCATGCCTCTTTTAGGTATCTTTTCTTTTTTCCCGAGGGGGTGATAGATATGTCTCCTCCTTCAATCATGTTAACTATTCTTCCTGAAGGTGGATTATCTTGATAGGATTCCGGGGGTGAAGGTAAACGACTCCCAAAGTCTTCATGTTCTATTTTTTTTGTAGGGAGTTCGATGGTGCTTTCTTTTTCGTCATTTCTGAGTTTTCCCTCTCGACAGTCCGGTTGTTTCTATTATCACTCAGATAATCATGCAAATATCCCATATCCAGCAATCTATGAATTTCATTCTTTAAATTTCTACATCCATCGGTGGTGTGTCCATAGGCTTTGTGATATTTGCAGAATTTTCCAGTCTCTTTCTTTTTATAAGGCTGTCGAAGAGGCATTGGCCAGGAGAAATCTTTATGCCCTTTCATTACATTAAGTACTTCTGTCGGAGTAATGGTTAGAGTGGGTAAAGGCGTGGGTTTCAAGTGTCGTTTTACCACCCCTGGATTGTCCCTTCGCGGCGGGGGCCCCTTAACTTCTTCTTTCTCTTTTGAATCAGCATTTTCTGCCCTCAATTTCGAGCTTTCTGCTTCTTCCATGAGAATATATGTTTATGCCTTTTGCATGAGCTCATTCATATCTTTTACCCTATTTCCTATCATGTATCAGAAAAAGTTACCTGACCTTAGATTTTGCGCTAGGATGTCAGCTATCATAGTCGGATCTATATTGGGTACATCCAATACTTCGTCAGAGAAGCGTTTCATAAAATCCCTGAGTGACTCATCTTTTTGTTATTTGATAGTGAATAAGTGGCATGCTGATTTAGGATAACGCCTATTGTAGGCAAATTGTCGCACGAATAGGCAAGCTAATTGAGAGAAGCTGGATATTGTGCCAGGCGGTATTTGAGTGAACCATGACTGCGCTCTCCCAGTTAACGTCGTACGAAACACTCTACAAAGTACAAAATCAGGAGCAGATTGCAAATCTATTGTGGCTACGTATTGATTGATGTGATCTTGCGGATCTTTCCCATCTTTTTCTCCAGAGTATGCAGGTAAGTTAACAAACCTCGCATTACCTGGAACTATAGCCTGAGCAATTTCGGGTACAAATGGAGAACCATAATACACTGGTTCTTCAACAGGTATGAAGGCCTTTTTCATGTCAAGCATTTTTCATCTGACGTAGTTCATCATTTCCCATAAGACTGGATCATTGCCCTGATGGGGAAACATATTTGGTATCGGCCTTAGAGGCATCCTGTTGTTGAATCCTCTTATCGGGTTGGGCACCCTGTCCTGATGCCCTCTATCCTGATATTCTGGTTGTTGCGGTGCGTGCAACGAGACTTGGGTCATTCTAGACTCTTGCTCTTCTACCCGATACCTTTCTCCATAAGGCTGCAGGGGTTGAGGTTCGGGGGATCTTTCACGAGTTTGTCATGCCCTTCGTAATGCAGCTCCCATCAAATCTTCAAAAATCGCCATGGGGAATTTATGTAGTCAGCATTAGATAATGGGGCATTTTCCAAGGAAACTTCTATGGATTCTTGAGGCAAATTTTCACTTTGATTCTCTGTTTGATGCTCCGAACTCACATATCTCTCCATTTATTTGATTTTTTGAAAGTATTGTAATTCTTTGACTGACGTGACTCAAAGGCAATGATTTATGGCGTTCCCACAGACGGCGCCATTTGCTAACACAAGAGAGTAAAATTTTTTTTTTTATTAAGAAACGCCTTGCCCAAATAGCCAATCAAAAATTACTATACTTTACAATAGTTAATTTTATTTATTATTCTCCCTCCTTAGTTGGTTTTCTCTTTGAAGACACAGGGGTATTTATAAGTTGCCAATAGTTAGGAGGTATGATTCAGAGGTTCGAGCTGGAGGACACTTGTCATGTTTATGAGCTGACAAAGCTTTTTGTTGTATTGACATCTGGTTTCTTTAACTCTGACAAATCAGTCCTGGTTATGACATCTGGTTTCTGTAATGATGATATATCCTTGCTGATGACATCTGGTTTATACGATGCTGTTATATTGCGGATGATGACACCTGGTCTTTATGATGTTGATACATTCTGATGTCCATGATGCTGACATATTCTAATGTGCACGACGTTGACACATCCTGATCTCCACGATGCTGATATATTCTGGCGTCCACGATGCTGACATTTTCTAATGTCCACGATGTTGACACATCCTGATCTCCACGATGCGGATACATCTTTTATAGGGGTCTAAGGAATACTCCATACCATCGGGTAAATAGCTTTGTATTCTTATCGGAGAAATTGTGTTTGGAGTGTGCATCACTTCTGTGAATACTCTGCCTATAGGATCGTTCACTTGGTAAAGCATCGACGATTATTTTAGGCATCGTATAGTCATCTAAGACTTGTAGTGCCTATTGCATCAGATGCTTTGTGAATGGTTTGATCCTGTATATTTTCATGTTCCTCCAAATAGCCTTATCCGAGGGTAATTGGTTTTATGAGGGCTACCAATATCAATATCCGATGGTCATTAATTTCCTAAGGGGTTAACGCTAATATTAGGTTATCATACTTCTTATCATACAATAAAATATTAGCTTATCATACTTCTTATCATATATCCACCGAGTTTATAAAATACACGGTACAAAAAAAAAGATTTAAGAATTCTGGGAAAAGTTACATGACTTAAAAATCTAAAATAAAAAAGAGATGAAAACTTAAATGTTTAAAAGAAAGCAGAAAAAAACCTTTCTAAAGCTTCAATTCTTTTTTTCTTTACTCCTCGTGTAATGAATATAAATATTTTTTTTAGTTTTTATTAATGACTTATAACTTAATTATTCACAAGATTTATTTACTATTTTTATATAATGAAAGATTATTTTTTTATATATATAGGAAACATTGTCTTGATTGAGTTTCTATTAATGTTATCCTAAAATGGAAAATGGGTTGTACAATCAATTAAAAAAGGACAAACTAGTAAATAATGAAAAATTATTTTGTATTGAGGGATTTTGTTTTGTATATATCATTTCTCTACAAGAACGTGCAAGTTGCTTTATATTCTATAAAAGACATACATATCCTTTTCCCTAAGAAGTTTTTTTTTATGGAAATTAATTATGTGTAACTTTTGACTTAATACTGTACAAAATATACGTACTTTCCTGACACTTTAATAAAGGAGATAGAGTCAATGATTAGTAACTTTTGGTGGGGTAGTGGAACAAATAAAAAAATTCATTGGCTTACTTGGAAGAAAATGAATGCTAGCAAAAGGGACGGGGGCTTGGGATTCCGTGATTTGAAGGCGTTCAATATGGCTTTATTAGCAAAACAAGTTTGGAGGATATTTGATAATCCGGAGAGTTTGTTGGCAAAAGTGTATAAAGCAAAATATTTCTCCACGTCGACTATTCTTGAGGCAAAAATTGGATCTACTCCGTCGTTCTCGTGGCGTTGCATCCATGCGAGCATTAAAATTGTTAAGGCGGGTCTGAGATGGCGCATTGGCAATGGTGATAGGATTCGAATATGGGGGGACGAGTGGATTCCAAGGCCGAACTATTTTAAGGTCTTGACGCCACCAGTTGAGGGATATCTAAACTATCGGGTGTCGGGGCTACGTAACGAGGAGACTGGGACGTGGGATGTTAATCTTATACGTCAAATATTTTGGGTGGATGATGTATCGGCGATCCTTGCGCTGCCACTTGGGGGAAGGGAAGTCGTGGATAGACAGATTTGGCACTACTCGAGTTCCGGCTTATTCACGGTTAAGAGTGCTTATCATCTCACAGTTGCGAGGGGTTTGCACATGGGAGTGGAGGATATGGGTAGTAGCAGCAGTTTGGAGGAGAACTGGAGTGTGATTTGGAAGCCAAAAATTCCGCCGAAAATTAATCTTTTCAGTTGGCGGATGTGCCATTCGATTCTTCCTACACGACTTGCTTTGAAACGGAGGCGTATGAATATTTAGGTGGATTGCCCAGTTTGTCACGAGGGGAATGAAGATATCAAGCACTGTGTGGCGACGTGCCATGTTGCGCGACAAGTTTGGGCTCTTCTTTACATTCGGATGTCGATGCTATGGCGGGAGGGTGAGGAGTGTTTGCATTGGTTAAGACGGACAGCGAAGGAGCACGGCATTGATGTGATGACTAAAATAATTACTACATGTTGGGCGCTGTGGGGTAATCGGAATCGCATTGTCGCCGACGAGCTTGCTTCTTCACCATTGTCAATTGCAAACTTTGTTAGTGCGACGTGGGGAACCTGGACCAGTAGCCTTTGTGGAAGAATAAACACACCCACTACAAGAATCCGGGGTCATTCGTGACCGCCGGCTCGTGACCGCCGGGCGGTCACGAGCATCCGTGACCGCCCGGCGGTCGCGGATGCCCCCGTGACCGCCGAGCGGTCGCGGTGAACAACACCGTGACCGCCCAGCGGTCACGGATAGCCCCGTGACCGCTGAACGGTCACGGACATAATTCCCGTGACTGCCCAGCGGTCACGGGAAGCCATAGGCGGGAACCTTCCCGCCTACGGCCTGCCTAGTGGCGTCCGCGACCGCTGGGCGGTCGCGGATGCCACTCATCTGCGATCGCCCAGCGGTCGCGGACGCCACTAGGCGTGAATTTGCCTGCCATGGCGTCCGCGACCGCTGGGCGGTCGCGGATGCCACTCGTCTGCGACCGCCCAGCGGTCGCGGATGGGAGAGGGGTTTTCTATATAAACCCCCCTCCTCCTCTCTCATTTCTTACCTCCTCCTCTCTCATTTCTTACCTTTGTAAGTCCTCTCCTCTCTCTCTTAAATATTTATCTTTCTAGTTTTTTAATTATGTTTTATATTTAATGTTTTAGTAATAGTTTTAATTGTTTAATTATAAGTTTATTTTTATTAATGTCAAACTTAGAAATAATGCCTTTAGAAAATCTTTATAATTTAGGAATAGTGGCTTTAAGTGTTCTTTATAACTTAGTACGAATGATCTTTAGGGAACTTTATAACTTAGAAATGATGCATTTAGAGAATCTTTATATTTTAGAACAAATAATCTTTAGGGGTTCTTTATAACTTAGTACAAATGATCTTTAGGGAACTTTATAACTTAGAAATGATGCCTTTAGAGGATCTTTATATATTAGAACAAATAATATTTAGGGGTTCTTTATAACTTAGTACAAATGATCTTTAGGGAACTTTATAACTTAGAAATTATGCCTTTAGAGAATCTTTATTTAATATTAAATTGTTAGTTTAGGTAATTTAATGTATTATTATTCGTCGCGGTAATTTAATGTTAAACTATTAGTTTAAATGCATGTCAAATTATTGCTTAATGTTTTTTTTTGTAGAAATAACGCCTTTAGGGAACTTTATAACTTAGAAATGATGCCTTTACAAAATCTTTATATATTAGAACAAATAATCTTTAGGGGTTCTTTATAACTTAGTACAAATGATCTTTAGGGAACTTTATAACTTAGAAATGATGCCTTTAGAGAATCTTTATTTAATATTAAATTGTTAGTTTAGGTAATTTAATGTATTATTATTCGTCGCGGTAATTTAATGTTAAACTATTAGTTTAAATGCATATCAAATTATTGCTTAATGTTTTTTTTGTAGAAATAACTCCTTTAGGGAACTTTATAACTTAGAAATGATGCATTTACAAAATCTTTATATATTAGAACAAATAATCTTTAGGGGTTCTTTATAACTTAGTACAAATGATCTTTAAGGAATCTTTATAACTTAGTAACGACTGAATTTTAGAGAATCTCTTAGAATCATCTAACTTAGATAATTTCTCGTAGTTTTCTAGCATATATTCGATATGGCAGGCAGTTGTCGTCGTCGAGGTGGTAGTGGTCAACAATGTTCAAATGTTTCTGATGTTCCTGATGATGCGGATGTTCCTGATGTTCCCGATGTTCCCCCTACTGCTAGTGGGCGAGGTAGTCTTGGACCTCGTATAGTTATCACACGTGGCGGTCGTAGTCACGATGCCGCAATCCCCAACGCGTCTACATCGTTGACGCCTTTACTACAGCGCCGACTTTCTTTTGATGTCGCTGCCGTGCCCGATGCCGCACCGACTGCATCTGGATCTAGGGCTAGAGCACCATCTTCCGCTGGTTCTACCGGAGCTGGCCCGAGCGAGAGGCCGAGTGATACTCCAGCATCGGGAGTATTCAATGTCACGCAACAACGCCCAACTAGAGGCACCTCCAAAGGTGCACAACAACCCAATGACGAGACTCAAAGGCAGATCATCAAATTGTGTCCTCTTGGCTTGTTTATGAACCCCTCTAGCAACGAGGTTGCGACTACGATCACAGAGTTGATCAGACAGTTCATGAAGGAGTTCTGGCCTACCTACTTGACGATGCCCGAAACTGTGCGAGGCAAAATGTTTGTTAAATTTACGGTGAGGAATTATTTCACAACTATATCATATTATTTAATTTAATATATTCATAAATCGAATTTTATTAATTGGCAGAAAATATATGGTATTCGTGAGAGAGAAAAACACGCAGTACAATGGGCCTACGAAACGAAGGCGAAGTTGTGTTATAAGAATTTGATTTACAACACGAAGAGACAATACTTTGAGAGGGTTGTGGATCCAAAATGGGCCGGAAAAGACAAAACTTGGATGCACGACGGGTTAGAGGCGGCGGCGATTAAGCATTGGGCCACTGAGGATCATCAAGAGGTGTCGCATAAGTCTAAGAAAAACAGGAGAGGAGGCAAGGAGCCAATTGAGGGGGTGAAGGCACCTCCCACTTTTTTTGGTGGATCCCGCGACCTAGAGGAACTTAGACGTCTGCTGGTATGAATTATAAAAATTAACAATATGGGTGTAATTAAGTAATCTTAATATATGCGTAAGCCAATTTTAACGTACTCTTTCTTGAAATGTGTAGGCTGAGGAGGACCCAACACGAAAAGACCTTATTCGATATGATGAGGCCTACAGACGTGGTCACACGCAGCGGGTGAAGGGGACGGGCGGTAACACAGGAGTTCCAGCTCGGCGGACTTGGGTAGATGCTGCGACGAAAGTGCAATATGTAAGTTATTTCAACTGCATACTCCTTTTTATCTTCCTCAACTAGCTTTAAATTATTTATTCCAATATAAGTACTGATTCTTTCAAATGTTAATGCAGAAAAAGTACATGGAACTATTGAGGACAAGATATCCCCGCCCAGCTAAGCTCCCGGTGTTTGATCCCGACTGTTGGACCGAGGCATTTGGTCCTGTGAAGAAGGGGAAGGCGAAAGGCTTGCCGAGGGATGCACGCCCGGAGGCGTTCAAGATTAAATACAGGAAACAAGAAGATTATTCACAGGCCTGCATCGACGAATTACAAACACAGAATGACCGCACTATCTATCACAGTGATCAAAGGATGACTGATATGAAAGCCACTATGGAGCTATGGAGATGCTTGCTTAATGAGAAGGTGGACGTGGACCTTCCACCGATATCAGATTCTATATTCATGGGGCATGCACGTAGGACCGGAGCTGTGATTCCACCGGTTCGTATGCCGCGTCGTAAGCCAGATCCATTTGCTCCCAGTTCTTCCGATAGGCCTGCGTATATCGAGGAGTACTCTGATGACGATGGTGACGACGATGTCGATGATATTATGGTGTCGTTGCAGACTGACGATTATGTGGAACTGGGTGTTGAGGATGGTGTTGGGAGTGGTGAGGATGATGGGGAGGATGGTGGTGAGGATGATGACGGGAATGGATGTGGGTTGGATGATAGTTCGGATGATTAGTTGTATTTTCATTATTGTAATGTTGGACTATTAAATTTTCATTATTGTAATGTTGGACTGTTAAATTTTCATTATTGTAATGTTGGATTGTTAAATTTTCATTATTGTAATATTGGACTGTTAAATTTTCATTATTGTAATGTCTTTTACAACACAACTAATGAAGATGATCACAGACTTGGTAACAAACATCGCACCTTAATTAAACAAACGAAACCCTTATTCGAAAATCAAATTTTCTTTGATGAATATTAATCGTGACCGCTGGGCGGTCACGAAAGACCCTCATTCGTGACCGCCCAGCGGTCACGAATAATATTCATAAAAGAAAATTTGATTTTATGGATTCATCTTGATGTGTTTATGATTTTTAACAATAAGTCACATTACTACATGTGAATTGAAGTAATAAATTAGTACAACATTAGTAATTAACATAATAAAATTGCGTATTAGATGTGATTAGGCGAGTTATGAACGAATAACCTATTTTATGTTCTACAACTAATAATCATATACACTAAGTTGTTTTAGATGTAATGTGTAATTTTGTGATAAACTCTCTTTTAATTTACTTAGTAGTAAGTATTTTATCAATTTAACAAACATCGCACCTTAATTAAACAAACGAAATTCAAATTTTTTGAAAATTCAAAATTTTCACCAAAATTCTATATATACCCACCATTCCACCCATTAATTTTCATTACACTCACATTATCTTCTCTAAAAACCCAACACTTTCTTCTCCTTTCCTCATTTCCCAATCCAAAACATAAACACCAACTCCTTTATTTTCTTTTTTTCCTTACTTGTAACACAAATCATTCTCGTAAATGATGTTTATATAAAAAAAACCGTCCAACCATACATTATATTCGCAAAAAACAAATATTTATTCCGGTATTTTACCGGAATATTTTTTTTATTTCGTATAATGTCATCCGTGACCGCCGGGCGGTCACAGATGACTTGAATATTATCCGTGACCGCCCGACGGTCACGGAGGGTTTAAATATTATCCGTGACCGCCGAGCCGTCGCGGATGACCCCGGGGTCATCCGTGACCGCCAGGCGGTCACGGCAACCACCGCGACCTCCGAGCCGTCGCGGATGACCCCGGGGTCATCCGTGACCGCCGAGCCGTCACGGATGACCTCGGGGTCATCCGTGACCGCCAGGCGGTCGCGGTGTTGCCCGCGACCGCCGAGCCGTCGCGGATGACCACGGGGTCATCCGCGACCGCCGAGCGGTCACGGATGACTTCCGTGACCGCTGGGCGGTCGCGGATGACTACCGTGACCGCTCGGCGGTCGCGGATGACTGCGTGGTCATCCGCGACGGCTCGGCGGTCGCGGGCAACACCACGACCGAGGGCATCCGCGACCGAGGGCATCCGCGACCGCTGGGCGGTCGCGGATGACCATCCGCGACCGGAAATGGGTCATTCGCGACCGCCCGGGCGGTCGCGAATGACCCTTTTTTCTTGTAGTGACCAGATTTTTTTAGTCCAACGCGCGTGATATTCTCGGCCCCGTGGTTCAAAATCCGTGTTGATGCAGCGATAAATCGTGAGAGGGGCGCGACGGGCATTGGCATCATTGTATATGACCACTTGGACCAGATTGTGAGTAGGGTTAAACGGTGTGTGATTGGGTGCATGCAGCCTAGGAACGCTGAGGCGAATGCAATCTGGTGCGCGATTCAACTTGCGCAAGGTGAACAATGGGAGAAAATTGTTTTTGAAGGGGATTGTTTGGGTGTGATGCACGATATTTGGTTTCCGATGAATGTTCATGGCGATCATGCAAATTTCATTACCGATATCGTACGGGAGTGGAGTCAAGTTGGGCCACAACGTTGGGGTTTCTTCTGGATTTCAAGAGAAAGAAATGAAGAAGCTCATGTGTTGGCGAGAGACGCGACTTTACTCAATCCGGGGGCCGAACTCGTGCAAGAAGGCGATAATGGATAGCTTGTTGATTCAGTTGAGAAGAGTCCTGCTTAATTTGTTTCTGATTCTCATTTGTCATGCGCATGTATGAATTATCTAACTACATTGGTTGGTATGTTGGCCAGTTTTAATATAAGTGTTGATTTCAAAAAAAAAAAAAAAAAAAAAAAAAACCAGGAACTAAAACCAAAAGTAAGTTACAATGCTTGTTATATGTGTCTATATTATTTGATACTTTTACTTATAATATTCTAAAGTATTATAGATTAAATTTGGAAGTATATATATAAAAGAACAAATAGAAGAAGGAAGTTTTTTTTTTGGTAGAAATAAACATAGATTAATTAAAAGATGGGTTTTTACAGGCATCACAAAAGGAAGGCAAGTCCGCCACAGTTTCCACCATAACATTTGGGGGAAAATTTACATTACAGACAAAATGATCATTCCACTTTGAGAGGGAATTCCATTTGGCTAAATTATGAGCACTCATATTAGCAAGTCTTGGGATCTTCTTAATCTTCCATATGGGAAACTCCTTCCAGATACTTCTAATGGTAATAAGATCTTCCTCAGCACTCCAAAAGAGTGCTTTATCTCCCATGGTGATGAGTTTTGCAGCTTCAAAGGAATCAGTCTCAAAGAGAATATTGTTGTGCTTCCATCGTTGGAGGAGGATAGAGGCGTCCCGAATTGCTCGAATTTCTGCTGAAGTCACATTGGGGAGGCAATAGTTGAAAGCAGCAGCTGCAAGGATGCCTCCACAATGATTTCGAATGATGAAAGCTACTGAATAGTTGTTATCTTTGAAACTTGCATCAAGACTGACTTTTAAGCAACCAGGGGGAAGCGGGATCCATTCCTGAGAGAGCGGAGAGCTTTGGGCTGTCATTTTAAGTACCAGATGAGCTTGAGAGATTTCTTGGGCCTGTTTTTCAGCTATCTTTGCAACCTGTAACTCAGACAAATAAGCAGCTCCAAATTGCAAGTTATTCCTGGTAATCCAAATTAAATTCATGGCACAGACAGAAAAGTTCAGAAAATCAGAATGGGATTTGGGGTCAGGAACAATGCGTTTTCCAGGGTCAAGGAGAGCATAAATCCATTCCTCAATGGAAATGTCAGTAAGTGAGTTTAGCTTGAATGCCCATTTAGAGACGAACCAAATCTTTTGAGCGAATGGACATTTGATGAACAGGTGTTCTCTAGTTTCAGTGACATGGTCACAAAGAAGACAATTAGGACTGACATTAGGCATAAAAGGGATAAGTTTTTCCTTTGTTGGGAGAGAGTTGCTAAGAATCTTCCAAAGGAAAAGTTTTTTCCTTTCATGGGTGGGAGCTTTCCATAGTAGCTTCCAAGTTTTGGCATGAACTCTTTGAGGGGTGAAAAATCTCCGCGATTGATCTACCATGTAGGCACTTTTGGAAGTGAACCTCCCCGTAGAGCAAGGAGTCCAGATCGCGCGGTGTGGTTCCCTAGAGGTGGGAATTTGAATTTTCAAGATTTCATTAACAAGGGGAGTTGGGAAGCAGCTTTTTATGATATCCAGGTTCCACATGGGAGAGTTAGGGAGCTGAAGGTCCTTAACTCTGTATATGTGGTCGGGAAGAGAACCAAGTAAACAGGGTTTAAATCCAGTAACAGTGGGAATCCAAGGGTCCTCAAGAATGCGCAGGTTAGAGTTTTGAGTTACTTTATGGCACATGCCCTTGATAATTATATCTCTAACATCGCATATATTCTTCCAGAGGCGAGAGTCAGATTTCTTTGTGCTAATGGAAAGAAAATCATGCTCTCTAAGGTACTTCGAGTAAAAGTTTCTGATCCACGGTTTATCAGCATTTGAGGCCAACATCCATGCAAGTTTGGAGAAAAGAGCTCGATTAAAATCATGAGTTCTCCGAAACCCAAGACCCCCAAATGATTTTGGTTTACAGATAGAATCCCACGATTTAGGGGCAAAAAAGTTTGGCGACTGACCACCATTCCACCAAAATCTTCTGATTTTTTTATCAAACATGTTGCAAAGAGATAAAGGTAGAAGAAGGGAAGACATGAGATAAACGGGAAAACTTTGGGCCGTGGACTTTATAAGGACAGCACGACCAGCTTGAGAGAGAAATTTAGTTTTCCAACCTGAAAGGTGGAAGTCAAGCTTGGTTGACAGATCGCTGAAATCTGCTGCTTTGCGGTTGGTAGTGCAGAAAGGTAATCCAAGGTGTTTGAGTTTGTGATTACATCGCTTCATGCCAAGGATATTCCTAATACAGTGTCTGATAGAAGGAGAGCAATTTTTTCCGAAGTGGATGAATGATTTCTCCTTGCTAACCAGTTGACCTGTCCATTGTTCAAAGAGGTTTAAACATTGCAAGACAGCTTCCGCATCTGAAGTTGTGGCACGGCAGAAAATAAGAATATCATCTGCGTAAAGAACATGAGAGATGGGGTCACCACCTCGAGAGGTTTTCACACCCTTGAACTGATATTGGGATTCTGCTTTGGATAGGATTCTTGATAGGATTTCAGTGATGATGATGAACAGGGAGGGAGAGAGCGGGTCGCCTTGGCGAATACCACGAGAAGGAGAAAAGAAACCAAAGGGGGATCCATTTATGACCGTGGAGAAAGAAGAGGTGGAGATACAGTTAGAAATGTATTGGGTGAATTTCTTATCCATCCCCAAGCAATCAAGTATTTTGAGAAGGACAGGCCATTCGACTCGGTCGAAAGCTTTTGAAAGATCGACCTTGATAGCCATGAAACCGGTTTTGCCTTTGCGAGTATTGATATGATGCATGACCTCTTGAGTTATAATAGTGTTATCTGTGATAGATCTTCCAGGGACAAAAGCTGTTTGAAGAGGAGAGATGAAGGAAGGGAGAAGCGGTTTCAGTCGGTTTGCAAGGATCTTGGTGATGACCTTATAGGTCGTGTTACAGAGGCTGATAGGTCTGAACTTATCTACATGAGTGGCCTTGTTGGTTTTGGCAATCAGAGCAATGAAAGTGTGATTGAAGGCCTTAAGGATGTGACCAGTGTTGAAGAAATGAGCAATGGAGTTAGAGACTTCTGATCCTACAATGTGCCAAAATTTCTTAAAGAACACTGGAGGAAGACCGTCTGGTCCAGGAGATTTGTAGGAATTGAACTCAAAGAGAATTTGGTGAATACAAGAATCATACTACAAATTAAGTACAAAATGAACAAGGGGCAGTTCATAATTTTGAAAACCACATATGTATCTTTGCCTTATATTAATTTTTACATTGAGTTTTGCCATTTTAGCGTATAAACACATGAGGCAAATTGCGGAGAACTTCTTTTTTCCCAATAGGCTATTAGCTTATCATACTTACCAATGTACTGTTTATAATATGCCATGTTGGGTACAGTATCGTCTAATTCAAGGAAAGGAAAACGAAACGAACCCCGAATATCCGATCGACAGTATATTTATACCTCACCAATTTTCAATCTCTGCAAGGAAATCGTACAAAATGTATTCACCACGGGATCGCATCTTTTCTCAAAGTTCTCTATCGCTAATCAAGATCCAACAATTATGGGCCAAAATACTTATAAGGAAAACAAATAATTAATAGACAGCATAAACGTAGGCAGTAAGCTGACCGTTTCTGTATTCTCCCAACAGAAATAAAATTGACAACTCTCCATTTTTCTACACTTCTTTTAAATTTTTTCATAGTGAATTTTCATATAACTTAAAGAACAGATTGATACTTCACAAGTCCCATGAAACATATAATATCTGCAAAGAAAAAGGATTCTTGAGTAGCCAATATTTTAATTAGGCTTCCTTCTTTAGCTGTTGTCTTCTGATGCCTTCTCACTTTTAATAATAATAATAATAATAATAATAATAATAATAATGGTAGTTGGTAAAAACATTGATACCTCTCACAAGTGTTTTAAAATAAATTATTCATATTCTCATTGTTTTTCTTCATAGTTGTGCTTAGTTTCAACGTTCCCGGCATAACTGGTTTGCATAGTGAACTAAATCACTACTCAACTATTTATTTTAAGGAATAAAAGCATCAAGCCTCCTGAACTATGCATGTTTTTGCAACTTGCACTCTAAATAAATTTAATAAGCGTTTTGCCTCCTAAACTATGCACGTCTGTTCGATTTGCCCCTTCCGTGAATATCCGGCCATTTTTTGCCAGAATATTCTCCCATACCCGACTTATATGTGTTGTACTAGATATATTATGCTAATTGATGACAAAAGGTTGGGAAAAAAATACCTCGAACGGGGTATTCCGGCCAAAAATGGTCGAAAATGCGATTTGTATTTCATTGTATTTTCGGCCATTTTTTTCAGAATATTCTCCCCTATCCGACGGGGATGGAGTTTGTTCCTCCGAACGAATTCACCTTCAGTGCTAGAAAGATGAAGTGATACAGACCATTCTATAAAGATGAAGTGATACAGACCATCAGGAAATGACATGGACTACTCCATGCATGAATTTGCCAAGGGAAATCCAAACCCTAACTGGAGTCCTCCGACGTACGCATCAGTAATTCGACGAGGCTCGAACAATGGAAATTCGTAAGCATCTTATCATACGTGAACCGACCAAATCCTTCCCAGTCAGGAAAGTCACCTTTTTCGGACGAATTGGAGGACAAAATCTACAACGAATGGAAAGACCATTTAATAATTAGGGTTATTGTCCGACCGTGGTACTACGAGGCCCTCCAATCCAAACTTGACATAATATGGTCTCTCCACAACAAGTTCGAACTCATGGATCTAGGACATGGACGCTATTGCCTAAAAAGGCTAATCGCAGGTAAGAGAAAGATGGTCCTTATTGAGGGACCGTCGGACTTGGTGGCGAACTTCCTCTCCATCCGGAAATGGTTCCCGGACTTCAATGCAGATACAGACAAAATCGAAAACACAATCACGAGGGCAAGAATCCTTAATTTGTCGATGGAAATACTATTCGAGAGTATAGTGCACGGATTCGCAAGTTATATTGGCGACCCTATCAAGATTGATAGCAATACACTAAACGCCACGCGAGGAAAATTTGCTAGAGTCTGCGTCCAAGTGAGCACAAACATCCCGCTCAAACTTGCGTTAGGGGTTAGGGAGAAGGTCTACCAAGTAGTATATGAGAATTTTCCCTCGGTCTGTTACACATGGGGGAGAGTCAGCCATCTCGAAAACCCATGCGCAGCTGCCACCCTAGAAAAACCACAGGACAACGCCACTAACACACAAAATGCTACCATGCTGTTGCAAAGTCTAGATAAGCATTCGATAAGAGTTCAAACTAGTTGGTTGAGAAAGTCCAAAAAACGAGTTTGGTGAGTGGATGCAAGTGACGAAGGGAAAAAAGAAGAACTTGTATCACAACGTCCCCATAAAGAATGGATAGGGAAAATATGTGGATAATCCGATTCTTTTGTCGTGACCAACAATGCTATCGATTGAACCGCGGATAAGGGCAGTAATGTGAGACATGGTGAGGAACCTGCCGCGATTTTTCTTAACCAAGGGAAAAGGAACTTGCCAAATTCTCTTAAAGCTAAAGAGACGTCTGATGCAAGGAAGGAGAACAAGGAAACAAATATGTAGAGATCCACCATAACTAGGAAACCTTCCAAGGCTCCGAATAAGTTTCCTATCAGCCATCAAAACCAGTTCGAAGTCCTTTCAATCCTTAAGAATAAAGAGAACACGGCTACTGTTCAATTACAGAAAAATCTGGAGATAAGGAGAATAACGAGATTTTTTACAGCGAAGAAGATGCAAGAGGAGCACTGGGACAACTTACTCCTAGGACAATGGGAGGTAATGGAGATAGAGACGCGACAACAGATATTCATTGGACCTTCGTGGACATCACGAATTGCAGTCGAGGATCGGAGGATCGAAATACTAGAGATCCCAAGCCTTATCTGGGAGATAGAGACATCAGTCTATCGAACACAGAAGGAGAGCGACATAGCAGCATGGTGGCAGAGAACGCACATGAGCACGTCGGAATCCAACAAACAGTTATCTCCAGCACTGGAGACGACAAATCAGATAATTGCGACATGAAAGGGATTTGCAATTGAAAACCCGATCGCACCGCACCACCTTAATCAAGTGAACATAAAGATAATCTCATAGAATTACCAGTGGGCAGGACATGTCTATTTTAGGAGGAATTTCTGGGAACTATTCCGTTCACATGGACCTTCTGTTATTTTCATCCTTGAGACGAGAGTCGGGAAAGAAAAGGCATATGAAATTGCGCCGAGGCTGGGATACTTCAATTATGTCCTTGCTCCCACGTCGGGTATGTTTGAGGGCATCTAGATGCTTTGCAATAAAAGCGACGCTAATGTCGAAATTCTTAATGTTGATGATCAGGCTATACACGCCCTCATCAATCCGAACATGCAGGAGAGGTGGCGACTATCTGGTGTTTATGCGCAACCAAGGCGCAGTGCAAAGGTACGAGCCTTTGACAACCTCACAAACATAGTGAGGGGTTCCAACTTGTTGTGGTTTGTAACAGGAGACTTTAATGAAATAAGCCATGCTCACGAGAAAAAAAGAGGCAATACTCGAACGATCTGCCGCCTCCAATTTTTCCAGGACTTCATGAACAACTGCTCGTTTATCGACCTTGGTTTCTACGGTCCATCCTTTATGTGGACTAACAACCAAGGCCCAGGGACTCACATTCAAGCACGAATTGACAGAGTGGTTGTCAATCAGAACTGGATGAATATTTTCCCGCATAATGAGGTGGTACATTTCCCTCAAACTCACTCTGACCATTACTCGATCATCACCTTTTATCACGCCCGAGAGAAAAGTGGGAACACACGACCTTTTCGATTCGAAGAAGCATGGTTCACGAACGCTGAGTGCGAACAGATTATGTGTGATATTTTGAATTAAAATCCGACAATTCTTGAAGTGATCAATGAAGTCTCGAAAGTCTTAATCCCTTGGAACAAGCACAATTCAGAAATATCTTCAAGAGAAATAAAAGAATCACGGCTCGGCTCAATGGCATACATAAATCCTTAGAATCTTGATCCTCGACTTTTCTTCAAAATCTTGAGAAATCAAGGAATTCAATGAGGTGCTTAGGCAAGAGGTCCAGTGGATTAAGGATGAAGGGCGAAACACGAACTTCTTCCACAAATCAACCCTCATGCGATGGAAGAAAAATAAAATAAAAATGCTGAAAGTTAATGAGGGATGGATCAAGGAGGAAACCGAGCTTCAGATGCACATTCACGATTATTATGCTAAGATTTTTTCTAGTTCTCTGGACTCGGGCGACTTCAACAACTCGCATACACTTCCAAGATCAAGGTTCAAATCTTTATTTTTGATGATGATGCGCGCGAGCTGATGAAGTCTATTGATATTGACGAATTGAAGAGATTTTTTTTTTCACATGCACCCATTCAAGGTGTTGGGTCCAGATGGTTTGCATGCAGGATTTTATCATAAGGGTTGGGACTAGATACACTTATCGCTGCTGGAGTTTGCGAAATGGGTTTTTTCGAGATCGCTAGTTCGATCCAATTATTTGTGAGGCCTTTCCCAGTCTTATTCCTAAAATCAATCATATGGAGAGAATTTCACAGTATCGACCTATAGCACTGTGTAACGTACTCTACAAAATCGTGACTAAACGTATTACTACACGATTGAGGAGATTGATACCGACGCTCGTCGCCCCGACGTAGTCTACTTTTATTAAAGGGAGGAGTACACATGATAACATATTTGTGCTACAAGAAATTCTACAATCTATACGCAAGAAGAAAAAAATTTAATTAGAGCGTATGATTATGAAACTCGACCTTGATAAGGCTTACTAAAAGGTCAATTGGGACTTTCTTGAGGACACTTTATGTATTTTTAGATTTCCCAAGGAACTTGTGGAGATTATCATGTTCTGTGTGCGGAGTGCGACTACTAGAATCCTATATAACGACAAGGAGATCCGCTTTCTCCCTATCTCTATCATATATGATTAATGATGAGGTGGAGAAGAACAAGTTGGCGCCTATCATACCGTGTTGAGGGGGTGTCATAAGTTGTCACATCTATTCTTCGTAGATGACCCGATCCTAATAGGCAAAGCCACCTTGCCTACCGCTTGACATCAAAGACACGCTTGACATATTCTGCAACTCATCCGTCCTCAAACTCAGCCCCCATAAGTCAAAGGTTTTTTTCTCGAAGGGCGGAAACGCTTCATGAAAATGTGTGATTAGTGGTACATTGGAATTTGGCCAAACTTGCAACCTTGGGAAATACTTGGGTGTGAAACTTGTGCATGGGAGAGTTTGTAGGGACACGCACGTGGAGATTTTTGTTAGGGTTATGGCACATTTCAGCGGCTGGAAAAGACAACTCCTGTCTTTGGCAGGGCAGGCTACGCTCATTCAATCGGTCTCAACGTCGATGCCTATTTACTCAATGCAATCAACGAGGTTGCCAGAGAATGTCTACGACAAGCTGGACTAGCTCAATAGAGAGTTCTTATGGTCCAAAGACATCTTGAAGAAGAAAATTCACCTCGTAGGGTGGCAAAAGTTACAAAACCAAAAAAATAAGGAGGGTTGGGTATCCGTCGATCTCGTCTTTATAACAAAGAATTGCTTGGGAAAATTGCATGGAAAACTCTGAACCATGAACATACAGTTTGTAGGGATCTAATCAACTCGAAATATTTGAGGGGCAAAAGTATCACGTGTATTGCAGCTAACAAGGAGATATCGCGATTTGGAAGGGTGTTATGAAGTGCATGGGGTTGATGCGGCCCTTTGTATGCTAGAAAATTAGGAAGGGCGGCCGTATATCGCTATGGTTCAACAATTGGAACAAGAAGAGCCGGCTATGTGAGGAGGATATAGTCACTAATCCGCTGCACGTGAACATAAAAATCCGCGATGTCCTCGACGACAACGAAAACTAAGATTTGGGACGATTAAACTCGGATATCCCTATGTCCACCCGCACGGTGATTGAAGCCAAAGACTTTCGTATTAATCATGGAGATGATAGAGCAAGCAAGACGAAAATTGCGAGTGGAATATATACATGTCGTTTGGCGTACTATACGTTTCTTCACCACTACGTGAACGACACGCAACCTCGCGAGAAGTGCGATTAAGTTTGGGGCATCGACATTAGCAATTAGCTACAACACTTTCTCTGGCTTGTGGCACAAAATAGACTAGTAACATATCACCTTAGAAGAGTCCACAAGATCTATTCGACCGCACATTGTCTAAATTGCAATCATCCGGACGAGATCAGCATTTATATCCTATGGCATTGTTTGGCTGCGAGAGAAGTTTGGGAGAGGATCTTATCCAGTTCCGACTACGCTAGTTTGAAAACCTTAAAGATGAGGAATGGATTAACTCCAACGTGTAAAACACGCACTTGCGCAACAATATTAGCACATAAGCGTGGTCCAATGTTTTTATCATTGCGCTTTGGGTGATTTTGGAAGAAACATAATAAGACGGCATTTAGACGCAAGAATGACAAGCCCTACAACCGCATCTTCCAGATTACTATCCTTAGTAATGATCTGGATGCAGGTAATAGAAAGAAGGTCAAGGGTACTGTGCCAAATGGGAAGTGGACAAAACTGAAACCGGGATGGGTGAAGCTTAATGTCAACGGAAGCCAATATAAACAGGACATTTCTGGAATTGCAGCTGGTGTTCTTTGATCCGAGAGTGGAGAGTGGCTATGGGGTTTCCGAAAGAGATTGCTAGCAAACACCATGGATGAAACCGAACTCGAGGCGCTCTATTGGAGGATGAAGACAACATGGGAGCAAAGAAGACATTGAATCACTATCGATACGGACTCACAACGAGTGTTCAAATTCGTGAATGGAGAACTAGAGCCAAATTTTTAGAATGCCAAATTGATGGGAAGATGCCAAGAACGCTTATACTTGTCATAGGAGGTGAAACTTGTTTGGATTCCAAGGTCGACGACTAATTAGCGGATGTCCTTACTAACAGGAGTTTCTTGAGTAACGAGTGCGACGTATTCTGGGATAGGCCGCCTCATGAGTTAGCTAGTTTCATTAATTTAGATATGGCCTAAGGCCAATGTATTTCCTTTTCTACCAAAAAAAGAAAATTTAAAATTGCACCTAGATTTCATTTAGGTGCATGCAATGAGGTTTACTTTATATCCCTTTCAAAGAACAATAGACAATAAACTTTAAAAGTATATATTAGAGAACATGTCGAATAATAACCTCTATAAAAAGAAAGAAAAATCTGGTTTGGATCAATAATCAATAATGTAGCTTTACGTTTTAGTTCAGATTCAAAGCAAGGACACCCATGATAATATAATAAGGATGTTTTGTTTAATGAACAGATTTTGTACAAAGACAGGTTGGGTACATCAAACATTGTGGATGTTGATACTCGGGTTAATGACCCGAAGATTGTGGAATTGGATATCTCCAATTCTGGTGAGGACAAGATTCTGGAAAACAAGGCTACTAATGAGGAAGAACCACGTACTCCATATCCTACTCTCAAGAGATCAAATAGGGAACATTGTGGTGAGCCATAGTGTTATGCAGAGGTGGTGAAAAGTGTTGATTCGAGCAAGTGGGAGCCTGCAATGGATGATGAGATGGATTCATTGAAGTCGAATAACAAAGGAGAGAAAGACACTACATAACATACAAGGATGGTTTTGAGCATAGCTGCAGCGGATAATTTATTGTTAGAGCAGATGGATGTGAAGACAACTTTTATTCACGGTGATCTTGGAGAAGACATTTACATGCAGCAACCAGAGAGGTATGAGCTTGAGGGTAACGTTGAGCTAGTTTGCAAGTTGGACAAGAGTTTGTATTTTCTGAAACAAGCTAGACAATGATACATGAAGTTTGATGGCTTCATGCATGAGATCGGCTTTGGTAGAGGCAATGCTCATCATTGTTGTTATTTTAATAGGTTTGATAGTAGCTTCATTATTTTGCTGTTAAATGTTGATGACATGCTAATAGCAGGTTCTTGTGTTCAAGAAGTGAACAAGTTGAAGAAGCAACTATGTGAATGATTTGCCATGAAGGATCTTGGCGAGGCAAAACAAATCTTGCGTATGCTGATTAATCGGGACAAAGTGGCGGGTAAATTTAATCTTTCGCAGTCTAATTATATTAATAACGTGTTGAAGAGATTCAGTATGCAAGATGCAAAGCTGGTAAGAAGTCCTTTAGGTAGTCAGTTCAGTTTATCAAAAAGGGAGTCACCTAGTAGTGATTTGCAACATGCAGAGATGAAGAAAACTCTATATGCTTCAACTGTTGGGAGTCTTATGTATGCCATGGTGTGTACAAGATCGGATATTGACCATGTAGTGGAAGTTGTAAGCAAATATATGACTAATCCGGGATAGAAACACTAGGAAGCAGTGAAGTGGACCTTGAGTGGTTATGTAGATGCTGATTTGGTGGGTGATCTTGATGGAAGAAAGGTACTACTGGTTATGTTTTCACATTGGGTGGTACGATTATTTCATGGGGATCTAAGTTGCAAAAGATTGTGGCTTTGTATACTACATAAGCTGAATATGTAGCGGTGACAGTTGCTAGTAAAGAGATGGTATGTTTGCAGAATTTATTGGGTGAATTGGGAAAATGGCAAACAAATAGTATTATATACAGTGACAGTCATAGTGTTATTTTCTTGGTCAAGAATCTGGAGTTTCATTCGAGGACAAAGCACATTGAGCTGAAGTATCATTACATACGGTATATCTTGGAGAAGAAGATTGTACAACTTGTGAAGATTACGTGAAGTGTGAACCCTGCTGATATCTTGACTAAGGTTGTGACCTTATGGCTTCAACTGGACTTGGTGCTTGAAGAGTCCAAGGATGATAGTACAATTGTTAGAGCATTGCTATGTAGAAAAGTGAAGATGTGGTTACGATGACTTTAGTCTTCAAGTGGGAGATTGTGGGGTTGTGAAGCCTAAGTTGACTCAGGCCCGTGATGAAGATCCAACCTAATTTCCGTGACCCAGGCCCGTGCTGAAGATACAATAGCCAATGTAAAATTATATTAGGAGTCTGTCTAATATAAATAGCCTTCCTTGTAATTGGAACTCTACAACATAACACATAGTGAAAATTCTGGCTTAGTATCGCCCCCAAATATAGGCAACGAACTAGGTAAACAAATATATGTGTTTCTTGCTTTTTATTTGTGTATGATTTTCTAATTTATCGGATTGTTGCACAACAGATTCTTGATCCAAAAGGAACAATTTTAACAAGATTTACATTGGGAAGCTTGTGAGATCTAAAATTATTGTTTTGTATCTTTTTGCATGGGCAATAATTTAAAAAGGAAGGTGGGGTTCAAAGTTTGAAACATTGAAGTGATGGGCATTAAATTTTTCGATTATTGTGGAGTGAAGAGAGTATGTAGGAACTTCTAGTATACTCCTTATGTACAATACCTCCACTCACACAGAATTGGGCCCACACATGGGTACACATAGGGTCCAGCTCTCTGTGAGTGGAAAGTGGTTGTACACCATGTGGTTAATCAAACAAATCTGAATGTATATGTAGAGAAGTCTCAAAACCTGAAATGAGATTATGCGTTCATGAAGTACATTCCGATTGTATAAAATTAATCATTTTAATTAATTTTATTTAATTTAATTGATTTTTTGGTAGGAACGGACAAGAGACTATGGGATAATAGTACGTGACAATTTAGGAATGCAACACGAAATCCGAATATCGCATCGGTTCATTCACAATCCACGCCGTTCAATATATCCTTAATTGAATAATTAATTATAGGCTGACACCATCATATTTTTCAATTGAAAATTAATTGTGCATTAATGACGGCCCTTAATCCTCACCAAAATACATCTAAGAGCCCCACTAATACGAAATAATATATTACGAAATACAAATCCCACCTATGTATTCTTTTTTATGGTAACACCACCGTGTATTGTTGATAGGCTCTGATCCTCGCCAAACCACATGGAAGACCGACAATTGGAAATAAACTATGAAAGCATCACCTAGGGGAATAGTACACTGATCGACGTATCACGTGTATCCAGCTGTCGCAATTAAACTTTTAACCTCTTCTTATTTGTCAGAATATGTTCCTAGCTAAGGCTATATTGAGTAGTTCATGGTTGAATACATAATATTTCTTTTGGAAATGACATTTTGTCACTGAGCAAATTGCACTACAAAAATACTAGTTTTAACCACATCCTAACTATAGCATCATGGGCAAGGGTACCACACTTCACGACGGTGGCAATCTACATATTTTAGAGCTTAGATGTCTCGAGAGGGTATCAGAAATACGCCACGTAATAGTCTGAGTATCACGATGAAACTCACATAATACAAGGTTCACACGAGGTACTCCAGATCTTAGATGGTCCCACGATACCTCATAGCGACCAACGATATTCTCGCGGTTATCATACAAAGATACCACATAGACACAATACAAACCACGATATGCTTCACGATACCAAAGAACTCGTCAACGCTCGATAAAGCTAGGAAATACTCCACGTGACGAAATGTAAACTACCAGACACGTGATCATCCGGGAAACAGTTGTCAGTACCAAAGTTGGTTAGTTAGCTACTGGATGCCTCAATTTACCACCCGTCAATGTATTGCCATGCATAAAGACACCTGCACCCCCATGTACCCCCTATAAATAGAAGGATCTCTCAACACTTCGGTGACATGTTTAATATAAATAAATCAACTTTACATTCACTTTCTCCCATATTCCCCATTCCCCATCGTTAATTTTACGATACTCATATACTTTCGAAATTCAGGTAGGGCGTTCTGGAAAAACATATTTAGTAAATACTCAAGTATCTAAGTAACACGAAGCGAGTGTTAACAAAATGGCGCAGTTTGTGGGAACGCCGTAAAAACTACCTTCGAGCAGTTTTGGAAGTAACATAAGACATCCATAGCCACTACAAACGCTCATATAATGGAGTGATCCACCAGCCCAGAGTATAGTCACGATGAAATGGCAGGCAGAGTGCACTAGCCAGGACCATCGGAGAATTTGCCCCAGTACCTCCACCAACTATCACAGGAGATTTCATCAATGTATCCAGAACGATATTCGAAGATCTGATGGATGCTGCTCTTAGGAGCCCCCAACATGCCAAGGAAATATCCACGGAACCCCAACCGATCCAACCATACCGTAAGGGGTATCATGTAAAAGAATATGGATCACGCATGACTCGAACTCCATATCGTACCACTCACACCACACTCCGGCACAGAGGGACCAGGGGGATAGGGGAACCATATTCATGAATTCGATAAGAGGAAACAAAATCCAAGAGGGAATTGTGCAGCCGGAGGATGCGCACAATTTTCCTCACCACTTAGGAGGAGAACCGTCCCTATGGAGTATTGTTGATCACTTCAGAAAAGAAATGCAAGATATGAAAAGGACAGTCACCCCCGGAGAAGAATTGGTCGACCACGGTTCCACTTTATTCCCAATATAGTGCCTGCATTAGTCTCGATGGGTATGCGACCTACCAACTTACCACTTTATTCATGGGGAGAGAACGGACGATATTCTGAGGACCAGATTCGTCAATATTTGGCTAGCATGGATCTAGTATCAGCACCCGACTTTGAACTTTGCCGATTATTCAGAACCACCCTGATAGGGCGGGCACAAGCGTGGTTTTCTCAAATCCCCCCAGGTACGATAACGAACTTTGATCAACTAGCTAGTCTTTTTGTCTGACAATTTGCATGCAATAAGAGATACCCTAAATCATCATGCCATCTGTTCACCATTAAGCAAAGAAATGACGAATCCTTACAGGAATACATGAAGCGCTTCTCTGATGAAGATCTAGATGTACCCAACGTGGAACCATCAATGGTCCCCGAATAAGAGACATGAACGAACTCATGCAGAAAGCTGGATTTTACATCATCATGGAGGAAGCTGAAAGCTCAAGGATCAAGTCAGAAAATGATGAGCACGACGCAAATGCCAATGGAAGGTATTAGAAAGCTTCCTCCTATGGAAAAGATGACAGAAACACCGCGAAGAAACGTCTCCAGCCCGTACCGCGATCGGCCTTAACAATCACCCATGTCGAAGTATTAAACGTGATGAGGAGGAGTAAAGACTTGTTATGCCTCCACTGGTTTTCTCAAATCCCCCCAGGTACGATAACGAACTTTGATCAACTAGCTAGTCTTTTTGTCTGACAATTTGCATACAATAGGAGATACCCTAAATTATCATGCCATTTGTTCACCATTAAGCAAAGAAAGGACGAATCCTTACGGGAATACATGAAGCGCTTCTCTGATGAAGCTCTAGATGTACCCAACGTGGAACCATCAATGGTCCCCGAATAAGAGACATGAACGAACTCATGCAGAAAGCTGGATTTTACATCATCATGGAAGAAGCTGAAAGCTCAAAGATCAAGTCAGAAAATGATGAGCACGACGCAAATGCCCATGGAAGGGAGGAGAAATCTTCCTCCCATGGAAAGGATGACAGAAACACCGTGAAGTAACGTCTTCAGCCCGTACCGCAATCGGCCTTAACAATCACCCATGTCGAAGTATTAAACATGATGAGGAGTAGTAAAGACTTGTTATGCCTCCACCGGTCAAGCAACCTTACAAGAAAAATGATTCAGAAAAGTTCTGCAAATTTGACAAAGCCTACGGGCACACAACCGATAACTGCACCACCCTGAGAAAAGAGATACACCGGTTACTTGACCTAACAATGAACTATGGTGCGAAAGACAACTCGATATTTCACCCACAATGGCACGCTATACCGCAAGTGTTACTCTCACTTGTACATCCGATGCCTCAACCCCGCTGAAGCCAAAATGGTTATGAAAGAAATTCGCAAGGGAACATGTGGAAGCCATACAGGGTAGAGAGCATGGCACGTCAGATAATATGGTAGGGTTACTACTAGCCTACCCTAGTCCACGACTGCATTGTCTTGTCGCGGAAGTGCCAGCGATGCCAAGTCCATGCGTCAATGACACATCTACAAGCAGCGCTTTGGGAACCTAAATCATAGAATACCTTTTTGAAAAATAGGGTATCGATATTGTAGGCCACCTTATCTCAGACGCATGACAAAAGAAGTTTCTACAAGTTGCAGTCGATTACTTCACCAAATGGGTAGAAGCTGAACCCCTAGCCAAAGTAACTTCGGGAGTAGTTATCCATTTCCTCTAGAGAAACATACTTTGCTGATTTGGCATTCCACGATATATTGTCAGTGACAACGGACTTCAATTCACCAGTCAGGAGCTAGAAAAATGGCGTGACCATTGGGAAATCAAACACCGCTTTGCTTCTGTGGGTTACCCACAAGCCAACGTTCAGGTGGAGAGAACAAAACAAACATTGTTGAAGAATATAAGAGCACGACTTGATTGGCACAAAGTGAAATGGGTGTAGGAAGTCCCATGCATCTTGTAGGCTTATCAGATAACTCAAAGAACTGCCACAAGAGAGACGCCACACAACCTTACCTGTGGTAGCGAAGTTGTGATACCACACGAGATAGTGGCGAAAAGCTGGAGAGTCAAGGAATACGATGATGTAAGTAATAGCTCTAACATAACTTCAACATTGGACCTGCTAGAAGAAAGGAGTACTCGAGTAGCTATTAGGTCAGAGCTATACAAAGCTCACATGTCCCGATACTATAACACAAAGGTGAAAGTCAAAACTTTCCAAGTAGGAGACATGGTACTCAAGAGAGTAGAAGAATCTACGAGTGTCGGAAAGCTTCAGCCTAAATAAGAGGATCGATAAAAGATATCAAAAATCATCGGACCCGCCACCAACCAGTTAGGAAACTTAAAAGGCGAAGTATTCCCATATACTAGGAATGCAGTAAACCTAAGGAAATATTATGCTTAATGTAATGTTGAAACCACTAATGTACATAAGCAATAAATCGTGCTGAGTGAAAGATGGTACTTTTTATTTAGGGAAAAAAGCAGACGACCCCCTTAGCTTTCGGCCGTTTTGCACTTTGCCCCCCCCAACTTTGATTTTTAGCACTTTGCCCCACAACTTTGAATTTCGTCAAACGTTACCCCCCAACGTAGCATGGCCGTTAAAAAAAACGAATATTCCGTTAAAAAATGAATATTCCGTTAAAAATGCCGAAAGTTGGGGGGGCAAAGTGTCAAAATTTAACGGAATATTTGTTTTTTTAACGGAATATTCCCGTCGGGGGGTAACGTTTGACGGAATTCAAAGTTGGGGGGCAAAGTGCTAAAATTCAAAGCTGGGAAGGCAAAGTGCAGAACGACCGAAAGCTAAGGGGGTGATCTGCTTTTTTCCCTTTATTTATAAGAGTGATCATTGCAAAAGTACAAAATTACGATCCCGCTACAGGATCACAATCAGATACTAGATCCACCTACCCAAAATAGGTAACCATCTTACACCAAGCATAGGTCATATTCACATTTCGGTGGTCACAACCCTTCACGGAATGACTATGTACACATGCATCTACAGAAAGGTGTTACCCTGGACATATACCCCTAAGATTCGTCAGATGGACGTTTTCGATTGTGCATAATTCATTGAGGCTGCTCGGGCATCAGATCTATGGGATCCGCCATGGCTATCATTGGCACAGTAGCATTGTCGGGAGAACGAATGGACAAGGCCAACAAAGGTACTCACAAAGCCATCGGGATCTCAGCACGAATTTCTAGCTCATGAACCACCATGTCAATAGGGAACCGTGGTAGAGACCTGACCACATCTTGGCAAAGTCTATATCCAATACGAACCATGTCTCGTAGCTCTTCACAACGAGATTCACGTATCATTAAAGGATTGGGAAAATCCATCACTTCTTCTGCCTTGCCCATCACCATAGCGACCTCGTGAGCCTTCCTCACCTCAATTACTTGGCGCTTAGCCACATCCCTGTCTACAGATAGTTGTGAAGCCAACTAATCGAAAATTTAAACATGAGCACACAAGTTCTCAATTCTTTCCTCCAGGCACTCCACCCTTGCCCTTTTCAGTACTAAACGACATTCCAAGTCCCACACTTTCTCTCGCTTGTCCTTAAGAAATTCATCCAAAACTCCATGATCTACGTCTGATGGGACTTCCATCTTGGCAATCTTCTTGCGTGCTTCGATAAGATCTTTTTCCAAATCGTCTCGATGAAAAAAGAAACATGATGTTGGGAGACGAGTAATCTTTATGAGACGTGATGGCGTTGAACAACATGAATAACTGAGAGGAATAACTAATAATGGTATAAGGACATATAACCCATAAGAAATAAAAGGCAACAAAGGTACTATGGGGGAGAGGCTTTTGAGAAAGGAGCAAGATAAATAGAGAGTACCTCGCAAAGGTCCTTACAAGTTAGATCTTGTAAGATCGATATGGTGAACGTCCCCAACAATTCACAATCTACTTGATTCAGCAACCCGTTGCGACATAAACTCGTGAAAGGCCCTGACTGGAACCCTCACCGGGAGAAAGGGGCGTGGTACGAGAAGGCAGAGAAAGAGGCTCCTTCACCACGTAGACGATAGGACCAGAATTTGCAGCACTTGAACCATTGGGGGGCGCCACCTCCGGTGCTGACACCAATAGGTTGAGACCCCAGGAAGGCTCCATGGAAGCATGTATTCCATCATCATGGGGGCTCACATCTGAGGCGATCTCTCCCAATAACCTATCTATCGGAAGGGTCCCCATGGCCTAAGCTAGTAACATGCTCTCTACCACAACAAGGCGATCACTCAGAACCATTTGAAGAGGCATAATTTTGAAGCCAGAATATGATGACTCCCTATCTCCCTCATAATCAGAACTGTCATCTGGTATCGGAGCTAGAAATTCTTTGGAAAAGGTTTGATCGCATACAAATTCATATCCGATCGTGCACAGGGAAGTGATTCAGTAAAAAATATCATACCACGGGAATACAAAGAAGGATAAATGACTACACTTACTAAACGACGAGTTGAAATGCAAAGGTAACGGAGCAAACTCAAGAATGTCAGGCCTTTCTTGCAAACCTGCCAATGTCCATGTCTCGGAATTCTCCATCAGGGCGCACACATCATAATAACTAGAGTACAAACTCGTGCGCATCATATAAGCCATCTCGTGGACCACCGTCTCCGTAAACTGTACACTCCAGACCCTTCAGTAAACACCTATTCACGAACCCAGCCAGATTCAAGAAGCTGTTAGGAGTGAGCCGACTAAGGTATATTTTGCATGCCTTAAAAACTTCACAATAGAAAGGGGGAGGGGGGGAAGATTGGAGCCCCGCCTTTGCTTGAGCATAGTACATTGTGACGTGCTTCTTCGTATAGTCATTTCCCCTCTGGTCCTCCACAGGCACGGTGACTTATATCCCATGACCAAAAATGCCAAATTTAGTGAATATCTTCTTAATTTCACCCTCTATGGTAGTACTGGTAGTCAAATCTGCCTTTTTCGTCTTCCTAGTCACCACGGCATTATCCGTCGTCTTCTTAGCCCCTCTTTCTCTTTGGACGACTACTCTTCTCACCGTCTGCCGCCGCCATAGAAATTCTCTTATGAGAAGAAGGTTCAACAGCTCTGACGATGACTGGTGGATTCGCGGCAGTGGAAAGCGCGTCGACACCCGAGATAAGAGCAGCCACGATGGAATTGGGATTAGCAGATTCCGTTAGAAAAGCATGAAAAGTTCAACAATGAAGAAGAAGCGCTCTGAGGGAAGAATAGCCAAAAGAAGGGACACAAAAAGTTTAAGTGAGGAAATACTGCACATAAGCATTTTTATAACCCCACAAATTGGGGAAGTAGTGGGGATTAATGACGAGTAGTGGGAGTAATGCACAAGTTAGTAGGGGAAGATTAATCACCCGCAAATGCCTTTTTTCACAGTAAATATGAATGTCGCCTTGACATTTGGGAGCCGTAATGCGTTTTCCCACCCAAGTAATACGTGGTTTTAAAAACAACGTGACACGTGGCCCAATGCCTGACATGAAAATTCCTCTTGATTCTCACGAATGCAACATGAACTGGGAGACTGGTGTGAACCCCATCATAACTAGTGCATCATTGCCACATGTACCACACTTCACAACCGTGGCGATCCTAGATATCCCAAACCATAGATGGCTCGAGAGGGTATCTGAGATACGCCACCGAACAATATGAGTATCACGATGGAACTTACTGAATACAAGGTTCACACGAGGCGCTACGGACCATAGATGGTCCCACGATAACCCATAGCAACTAACGATATTCTGGCAGTTATCATTCAAAGATACCACACACAAAATACAAACCATAATATGCTTCACGATACCAAAGAAGTTTTCAACGCTCTACAAGGCCAGGAAATACTCCACGTGATGAAATATAAACAATCAGACACGTGGTCACCCGGGAACCAGCTATCAGTACCAAAGTTGGTTAGTTAGCTACTAGATGCCCTTATTTACCACCCGTCAATGTATTCTCATGCATAAAGACACCTGCACCTTCATGTACCCCTTATAAATAGAAGGATCCCACCGAATTTTAGGAACATGTTGAATATAAACAAATCAACTTTACTTTCACTTTCTCCCATATTCCCCATTCCCTATCGTTAATTTTACAATACTCATATACTTCCGAAATTCAGATAGGGTGTTCGGAATAATATATATAGTGTATACTGAAGCATCTAAGTAACACAAAGGGAGTGTTAACAATTAGATTTATCAACTGATGAATTTCCTAATCATACTTTGCAAAAAAAAAAGAAAAGAAAAAGACAATGCATTTAATTATAATGTTCGACATACTAGCCTGACAACTAATTGAGTCCTACTCCTTAATTAACATTTTTTATAAGACGACACGGGATACATATCATTACAAGATAAACGAGCTTTTGCAACCGCCAAAGACTTGGATGTCATTAGTAGCGGCCGGGCAGTTGCTAATGTGTTGGACGTCATTTGCAATCGTTGGGCGGTTGCGAATGTGTTGGATGTCATTTGTAACCGCCCCACGATCGTGAATAATATTCAAAGTATCTGTGACTACCCGGCAGTCGCTAAATAATTTAATAGAATTAAAGAAAAAACAATAATGTTCTGGTAATTTGCGAAATTACTGGAATTAAATTTTTTTTATGAAAAAATTCAGAATTGTGGAGTTGAGCAAACAAAGATATATATGTAAAACAAATAGAATTTTGAAGAAATGAAGAAAAGTTTTAAAAAAATATTGGGTTTATTTGAAGAATGAAGTATATAAATAGATCTTTGGTGAAAAGTTTGAAATTTCAAAAGTTTTGAATTTCCCTCCAAAAGCGGCCAAAATTAGGGTCTTTTGCGACCGCCGAGACGTCACAAAAATATAATTTTTTTCGAAAATTTCAAATTTTTACCAAATAATAAAAATTTTGCAAAAGCACGACGGTCGCTAATGACTTGTGTTTGCAACAGCCCAACGGTCGCAAATCACTATGATTGTTATTTGTAACCGCCAGACGGTCGGTAAAGACATTGAATATTACTAGCGACCGCCTAACAGTTGCAATACTGGGCATATTTTTCCTTATCTTTTTTTGGTATTTTTTATACGATCTTGTTGTGTTTGTGATTTTTAATAAATAATCTTCTTAATACATGTGAATTGGAGTAATATGTAATTAGTACACTAGTAATTGAGTTATCAAAATTCTAATTTATAGGTGATTAACCAAGTTATTACCAATTGAATTATTTTAAGTTCTACAACTAATCATATGAAGTTGTTATAACCGCCTCATATGCGATTGATATTTGTTACAAATATAAGTTTAGATGTTCATTATGCTATTTAATTAGTATCCCATCTAAAACACAGACCCACACACCCACACCCACACCCACACCCACACACACGCACATACACACACACACACACACACACACACACACACACACATATATATATATATATATATACTATTGCCATTATAATTAATTAGAAGTGTCATTATGAGCCGTTCATTTAATTGATGCTTGAACGTGCAACGAAACTTATAATTTGTGTTAATTTAACTTATTTGTACATATTATTGTTGTAATGTCGTATATTATCATACGAAATGTGTATATTTTTGAAATGAATATTATCAGCGAATGCCGAGCGGTTGCAAATGACCATCGTTTGTGAAGGCCTGGCGGTCGCTGATGTTAGGGTTTAGGGTATAGGCTTAGAAAAATATTACCGTTATTTCCAAAACTAGCGACCGCTTGGCCGTCACAAATCGCAATGGCAGCATGCATTTGTAACCGCCTACCTGACGCTGATGGCAACGGCTAGTCATATACATGTTATTGTTGCCATTTGTGACGGCTCGTTGGTTGCAATTGAGGATATTTTCTTATAAATATCCCCCCCCCCCCATTCACTTTGATAATATATTCAATCTTATACATTGGCTAAGGTACCCACGATTTTTTCCTCTAATAACTTATTTATTATTCTTTTCTACGATAATTTTTTAGTGTAATGATGCTAATTTGATTGTGTTTGTTCTTTATTCCTAGATATTGTCGAAAATGTAAGGAGGGTAGTCGTGCACACTCAACGGTGTTATGTGCTTCAACAAGTAGGTATATCTTTTACTTATTTGCTTTCTGATGGGAGGGTGCATTAGGTGTAAATAGAATAGAATATATTTTAGCAAATAATTGTTACACCTAAATCCCACTATGTCGCAAGTGCACAAATCAATTAATAATAAAATGGTAAGTATAGTTACGAACCAAGTATCGTATCTCAATAGAGTGATGGTTGTATGTATGAATCACATAAATGCAAAACACTAATTAATGTCACTATCTTTTTCTCTTGTATTTGCAAAATATGATGAATGCTTATGAATGATTTATAAACTAAGAATGCTATGTATGCTTTTTATGCTAAGGATGCTTAATCTAGAATGCAATGAGATTAATCTAGGAATGAAAGAATGATCAAATATCTCTTTGGCTTTTTTAATTTTTTAAATGCAAGAAAATAATTTAGCTACTTATTCTAATGAAGGCTATTTAACTAAGAATGTAAGAAAGATTGGAGATTAATTAAGATAAACTAAACTAAACTAGAACTTAGAATGATTAATTGATTGCTTTTAGGTTGTGAATAATTGTTGAGAGATTGGGTTTCACAATGACTTAACTTAGTAGTTCATAGACAAACCACCTATATTTTCTTACAGTACTTGATAATTATTTGATGGTTGCATGCCTAATCGATCGGTGACATATGGCAGGAGCTATCCCAACCGCATCTCTATCAGTCTCTGATAACTATTGTGCTAACGGAATCAGCCTAGTTGTCAGTTGTTTTAGGAGAGATATCAATTATGCAATCCAATTAACTCATCCGAATCATGCTAACAAAATATACATAGTCAAGATTGATCTAGTGTGATCTAAAGGTTGCGCAATAGTTGCTTTTGCAAATCCAAAATCACAAATTACACACATATATATAACTCCCTTAGCATTCTACACTCCGAGCGGCCCCACTTACGTACTTCTCTTTTATCTAGCGAGGGTAATGTTAGTTACACAACATAAGTAACTATTCAATTTAGACATTCAATGTCATCAAACACACATCAAGTAGAGCAAAACAATATACTCATAATATTAGAGTTACTCCCCTACTCTAAACAACGTCTGGGTTAGCTCCTCATAGTCATGAGTTCCACAATCAACAAAGAATTAAATATCATTGACAAAGTAAAAAGGTAAAGAAAAGCTTCTCGGATCCGGTGGAACGTTGTTGCTTGACCCTCTTCGTACTCTCTTTTGGTATCTTCTTCTTCTCTAATTATCTTCTCTCGAGAAATGACTCGACTAATCTAGAATAAGCCTTTGTATGATGGTTTCTCTCTAGTGACAACTCTTAGGGTTTATTCTCTTTGAAAGTCGTTGAAAAGGCTATGAAAATTGTTGTGAAAGTTGTACCCTAACTGTTGAATGTAGTCTCCTATTTATAGTTTTACTCTGCTCTGGGCTGCATTTTGGGTTTTTAACTTGCGGCCCAAACTTCCTCTAATCCAGCAACCCCCGCGCAATGTGTCATTGATCGCACGCCACCCATGCAACGCGGTGGTGATCGCATTGCACTACCTTCTAATTTCCTCCCTGTGGTCTCCTGATCTCTTCTCTTCAATCGCGCTACATTCGGTATTTCCCCTTCTGATAGTGCCGTAGCGCGTGAACATACCAAAATAGTGTCTCTGACCAATTGATTGTCCAAAACATCCATTTTTTGCCTCGTTTTGCCTCGTTTTGCCTTGACTCCCTAAATATCTAAGAAACAATAAAATAATACTAAAACAAGTAAATATGCTATCATAGGTATTCAAAATTATAAGTGAACAGATACTTAAATCACGCTAACGAGATGCTTGTCAGTTTCATTGTATTATATCATGTTATATTGAAAATTGTTTAGTAGAACATATTGTAGTTAATTTTTTTTTCTTAGATGAAAAATGGATTATCTCGCTGATAGATCTTGGATGTATGATAGATTCAATAACAATGGTTATTTGAAAGATAATTTTGTTGTTGGGGTTCAGACGTTTATACAATATGCTTCGCAAAAAAAAACTACTTAGATTTAAACAACCGTCTTAGTTGCCCGTTCCAGAAATGCAATTTGTGATCATATTCATAAGTCGGGCTTTATGTATCAATAATGGGTTTGGGTGTTGCATGGCGAGAAGAAGACCGGGGCATCTACATCGTGTTTATATGAGTCACCCATTCCACCACCCACTATTATTCACGTGGATAGCCATGTACAAATTGAAAATTTGTTTAAAAAATGAGTCGTGGATGCATATGAGGGTTAATTTTTTGAGGGAGTGGTGCGTGGCAAAAATCCAAATTTCGGTGCGAGGGAGTTCTATGAGTTGATGCATTTGGGAGACTTAAAGTTACATAGTAAGAAGGAGAAAACTATACTGCAGTGGGTTGCCGAGCTCTTGATGTACAGGACCATGCACATAACTAGTAATGGTGCTTGTGAGAAGTTTTTAAAGTTGTTTAAAGATTGTATGGACCCAACGATTGAGAATATGTCGCATGATATGGTTCTAGCATGAATAGAATGTTGGTAGGCTTGGGGTTAGGGTACACAAGGATTGATGTCTGTAAACAATAATGTTTCTTGTACTACGGTGAGGACGCGAATACGGAATACACCTTATGTCTCATATTCAAGAAGGATAGGTACGAGCATGGTAGAAAGTTGAGAGTCGCAAAGAAGGAATTATGGTACTTCCTTTTAGGTCCTCGTCTATAGAGGTTGTTCCGTACTGCAGGCACTTCAAAGCATATGTGTTGGCATTTGAAGCGTTGCCAATAAACTGATCGAATGATTCACCTGGCTTCAGGCGAAGCATGGCGACACTTTGACCGGACATATCCGGATTTTGTAGCAGAGTCTAGAAATGTATGACTTAGTTTATGCGCATATTGATCCACACCATTTGGGCAATCTAGAACTAATTACCCTTGATGGTCTGTGTTTGTCACCCGGTATAACCTTCCTCCTGATCTATAAAAGCGGTTGAAGTTCATATTTTTTATCCTTATTATATCTAGCCCACAGAGTCTCAAAAAGAACTTGGATGTATTGTTGAGATCACTGATTGACGAGCTAAAAGGTTTGTGGAGTAATAGTTTATAGATGTATGATAACATTAGAAAGGAAACAATTCAATTACGAGCGACCTTAATGTGGACGATCAGTGATTTTTCGGCATATGGGATGTTGTCCCAGTGGAGTACGCACGAGAAGTGATCGTGCCCTTATTGTATGGAGGCAAATTCTTTCAAATTGAAGGATGGTGGACAATCATCATGGTTTGATTGTTATTGTCGGTTTCTACCAGAGCATCATCAATGGAGTACCAACAAAAATGAGTTCAACAAAGATGGAAAGGCACTTGAAAGACCTATTCCAGTGAAAAGAGGTGATGAAATGAGGGTATTATGGATAATCTACCACTTGTGGGTTTTGGGCCAAACCCAACAAAGATCCATGGATTTGGAACGACTTATAATTGGTGTCATCAGAACATCTTTTGGGAACAACCTTACTGGTCCACAAGCTTGATTCGTCACAATCCAGATGTCATGCACTGTGAGAAGACTATTTTTTATAACATTATCATAACAGTGTTGGATGATGCTAAGACGAATGACAACATCTTTAGGGAAAATTTGCAAATCTTGACTGACCGTAAAAAGATGTTTCAAGTATCCACGGGTCGTAGAAAGAAAGTTATAAAGCCGAAGACAACCTACTGTCTCACGAGGGAGCAAAAAATCATAGTGCTTGATTGGTTGGGAAATCTTAAGTTTCCTGACGGATATGCCTCGAACTTGTGATGATTTGTGCAAAACAAACAAGGAAGGTTGTACAATAGGAAGAGTCATGATTGTCACGTCTTCATGCAGAGATTGATCCCAACCGCTTTTCGTGATTTCTAGACCCCGATATTTGGGGCACGTTTGTAGAGATTGGTCTATTTGGCGTCAGAGGCTTTGAACACCGGTATGGAACCAATTGAGGAATCAATTATTGTTACGATGTGCAAGCTGGAGGATATTCCCTCCATCTTTTTTTAATTCTATGGAGCATTTGGTCATACACTTACAGTACGAGGCTAGAGTAGGAGGCCCTATCCGCTATAGATGGATGAATCCATTCGAGAGGTACATTAGTTAATTTTTTATAACAATATCGTTTTATTTTATTGTTTATTTATCTAACTAACATTTGGTTTTCACATGCGTATGTACGATAATAAAAACACAGTGAATAGTAAAGCGAAGGTCGAAGGTTATATAGCCAATTTGTACCTACTTTCGGAGCTTGCCAATTTTTCTTCTCAATATCTAGATATCAATGTTTAGTCTAGATACACCTGCCTCAAGAGGAACGAGATGTTAGAAGGCGCATAATGGAATGATGAGCTTTCAATATTTCACAAAAGGGCCCCAGTAGGAGCACTGAACAAGAGGCGACAATTAACGTATGATGAATGGGACCAGCTTGAACTTTATACGCTCCTTAATTGTCCAAAACTTGACGAATGGTTCTAGTGAGTCAACGTTATACATAATCATGATTTAATTAAAACACTATCTTGTCTTATTTAGTACTAGTTATTTTATATTACACGTGTTGATTGAAGGGGAGTGCGGTGGCCTCAGTCCCATGGAGGTATAAACTAAGAGGAACAAAGAGTATGTGGCATGGTTCAAACAAATATATTCCAGTAGGCACTACGAGAACGACACACGAATAGAAACTCTAATCACTGGTCCGGTTGGTACACTGGCGAATTACGATGTATACATTGTAAATGAGTTCAGATTTCACATAGATATGATGTTGGGCCAAAGAAGAGTGATTGTGACGGAGTTTATGTCAAGGGAAACATGGGAGGATCCAAAGCTACCGACTTCTACAGAACGTTGAAAGACATCATACATGTGGAATATTGGGGAGGAAGAAGACCGCTATACATTGTGTTATTCAAATGTTATTTGTATGATATACACCGAGGTACGAACGATTACTTAATGTACAAAGTGGTTATTATTACCCCACAACATTCCCTCGCCACCAATGGGCCGTTTATTTTTGCTAGAAACACTACGAGCGTACTATACCCGTACCCAAAAAAGACGATAGGCTGCACATGTCAAAAAGGATGGTTGGTTTTCGGCTAGGCACATAATTGATATGTCATTAGTGGTGGATTCAAACAAGGACCAAGCGGGAATGCTGGAACAAGTGTTACAAGAGATTGAATCTATGTGTATACCTGACCTCATTTAATATGGATATCCAGTTAAGGGATGATGAATTTGAGGTGGTTACAGATTTAGGTTCAGACGAGGAGGATGGTGTTGATACCGAAGAAGAAGAAGATGACGAAAGGGATTTGGAGTTAGATGATAGTGTTTTGAGTAACGAGAGATTATAGTGTAATAGTTAGTTTCTTAGATTGTAATAGTTTAAAAATATTATTTGCACCTATTTATTTTATGCCTGCAATGTTGTGAAGTGCAATTGAAACATGTAATCGTATAAGAACTTAATTACATGAAATCTACATCATTCACATATGAAAACAAAACAAAATTTCATGAAAAGTACATCATTAACGTATGTAACACCACAAAAGTAGGAAGAAAATAAATTTATACTTTAGCTTTAAACTTTTAAAAATTTCTATTTTTGACCCTAAATATTTAGAAATATTTGCATTTTAGTCCCTAAAGTTAAAAGTTAGTCTTTTATTATTTTTATAGGTCTCTAATCCTAAAACATATATTTCAATTTCAAATCTTAATGAAGATGATCGAATTATCTAGAAACATTACATGAATAAATATGTATGTAGCAAAGAAATCTAATTATACCTATTTGACTTTTAATTATAAATAATTGAGGGAATTGATATGCAATTAACCAATTGATGAAGTAAGCCATGACATCTTTTTGATGAAGTAAGCCATGACATCCTTAAGAGCATGATTAAATTCAGAGTTTTTGTGATTTATTATAAAATAATCAAGGTGAGACCTAAATAAGTATGATTAAACTATTATTTTCGCCTATAAATACTCACCCTTCTTCACCATTTTTTACAGCCCAAAATAATCTGATTCTACAAAAGCAACAAAAAATAAAAGTTATTTCTTTTTGTGTTTTCGTTTGGAAAATATTCTTTCCAGATTTTTATCTTGCCAGTTTCTACCCAAAAAGATGCCAAAACTTTTACTGCACAGGAAACATCGATTCTGCACCTTAGAAAAATCATATCAAATAGTAGAAACATTATTTTACTACCAATTTTCGGCTGCGTACTCTACTTGGTGCCTTCTATCTTTCGTATGAAGACATCTTTCTCAAATAATATGATATATGAGGGCATAATCCATAAACCGTAAACTGCTGCCAGAAAATGCGATAGCAACTCTAATGTTGCAAAAATTATTTAGTATAGCAAACCTTTGTGTTTTCTCAAAATATTGGATTCCCACATCTTTCATGATGCTAGAAACAATAAACCATAAAACGATTTGAAAACCAAGGTCATTTGGATGTCCGATCAATAAAACCAAAACTGCGATGATTTTTCAATTTATTTGGCACAACCTTTGTTTTCTTAATTTATAAGTTTAATCGCCATCATAATTCAAGTATTTATCGCACATATAAATTTAACATGATATAGTATTAGTTATAATTAGTTATTATGATTTATAATCATGAATTTACATTTTTGTGATTTTATTTATAGCATTTAAATGGTATATTTATCATGTTTAACGTACTATTTTCATAAGTCTTACAAGGTTATTCTTGACATTTCATGACATAACCATCAAATAAGATTATTTATCATAATAAACATTCATTATCACATGTTTTGATACATCTCCCATGTTTATATCTTTATATCATGTTTTGATACATCTCCCATATTTATATCTTTATATTTAAGTTATAAACCAAGGATATGCATTTTAAACTTACTAGGTAAAGTAAAGTAATAATTGACTAAGTTAGACATTTTAAGGTTTTACTTTATATGACACTTATTTCATGTGTGGTTATTAAATGGTTTTAATTGATTAAAGGCCAAAAGACGAGTTTTCCTAGAGTTGGTTAAGTAACATGTTTTTAAGGATTGATTATGCATCGAATTGGATAGTTAATCAAAATTTACATTTTATCGTTACTTGTCGTAGAATGGCTTTAACATGAATACTCACAGTCATAAGTTTAAAAAAATATGGTTGTTTAAGTCATAAGTTTAAAACAATATGGTTGTTTAAGATAATTTTGAGAGATAAATAAGGTGGTTAAAACAATAAATATTTGATATCCAATTTAAGCATATGGTTTTTTTTCTTTAAATTCATCATCTAAGATTTTTATATTTTGTGTAATAACATAAATTGAGCTTATGTGTTATTTACTAAGATTTACATTACAACTAGCATTCTTAACAGAACGTTCTCAATTTTACCAACATAAGAACTGAAGAAAAAGTACTAATATTTGTTATAGAAAAATTATAAATTCAGTTGATTAATATTATTTAAATTTGTTAAGGTTTGACGAACTAATCAACGACATCAAGGTTCCCCATACGAGTAAATGTGAGGTTCCATTTCTGATTTGTTCTAGCCATGTTTGGCATCCGGCCCTGAGGAACTTGGACATAAAAGCCAATACTCCGTTACCAAACCTCGAATAACTTATATTTCATCATAATCATGTTTGGCATCTCATCTCATAACATGATTTTCTTACTCGTCCTTAAATCATATACAATCATTTATTAATCATATTGATTCATAATCATGGTAATTCTCCGATATAATCTCATATGTTGGTTCTTGAACTGTGCAAAGAGTAACGAACTGTGTTCGGGACATCTAGCTCAAAGAGCAACGGATATTATCCGGTTTACTAGCTTATTTGTTTATCTGTTATACCCATTGGGACGCCTTTGGGAAGTTGGGCCCAATTGAGTCGAGTTACTGCCGGGCAGTAAGGACTGTCGGTTTAAGTAATTTCGCTTGATACCCATCTATCTAGGCGCCGCTTGCAGTCACGGGTTGGCTGTAACCCGTGTGATGGATCGACATGTACTCGAGCATGTCTCTTGATTGTTTGCGAGGTCGCTCCTCGTCGGGAGGTATAAGGTAGAATAGTAGAAGTCATAAGGCTGGATTTTTTTTTATTGTTAAGCACAAGTTTATTAACTGTTCTATGAAAACTCCAGTACCATTGCTACATCAAATTGTCTAGTTGAATTGTTTCTACCGGTAAGATCATTCCCCGAATGTATCCAGTAGGTCACAGTTCTTTTATATGAATCTCACTAAGTCATTAAAGACTTATTCCTCGTTTTTTCTGTCCATTCCTCATGATAAAATCAACATGGCAGCATGGACCAAGTGAATTATTGTTCAAGCGTGCATTTTGGAATATTCGTGTTTTGTCATTAGCGCATAACCATTAAAATAGTCACATTATTTGTAATACCAAGACTTACGATGTATATATCAAAATATAATTTATAAAACGTATATGGTTTTGATCCTGAACAAGTGAGACACCTTTCTATGAGTTGTGCTTTAGTCTGGATTGGGTAAAGTGGCTGGCCACCTCTAAACTAATTCGGATCGGAGCATGGCTCGTTGGGAGCGGTCGTCACAAATGTAACTTAATTACACTAAGTGTACATAGTCAGAACTTACTTACATGAAATCTACACAAACATCACTTCATTACACGAACAAAATATAGATAGAACTTAGTTACAAAATATAATTACACTAACATATCCATTTAAGTACAAATAAAAACCGTAACAACTAATACTCCTCATCATCATAATCACCAGCGTCGAATCCCAAGCTACTACAAATGGTCGCTCCAACATCATCATCACCACCGTATTCATCATCATCCTCAATATCATCATTGTTGTCATACTCCAGTGCATACATAGGCACGGTGGAACAGCTGGATCGCGTGTGTTACGAGGCTGCGACGACAGCAGAGACGACCTCAGTATGGTACTACTATAGGATCTATAGGGTAATTCCATGAATCGAGAAGTAAGGGATGGAACCTAAGTACCTGTCGCCATTTGCACGTGCTGGGACCTTTTGCACGTGTTGGGACAAGTATTTGATGTGTTGCAGTAGGACGTCAACTTTATGATCATTAGTCGTCCTCAAGTGTTTGTTTCTTCGCCTCCAAGTTCTCAATGTAGTCTTGCGTCAAGTCAGGCTCCTTTATAAAATTGATACCAAAAGACTCTGGAGCTACTTCAGAAGGCAAGCCCTTCGTCTTCCCTTTCTTTAATCCTCCAGACGCTCTCTCCCATAACTCATGATCAATGAAGAGCCACATTGCCTGATCTTCCATACATCTTTCTCTCATCAAGGACATGTATTTCCCCTGTTTATTTTTACAACAATTAGTACATAAATAATAATACAAAAGTTAATATAGAATTCACAAGATAAATAACAAGTTAAAATTTGAAAATACTTACTCAAATATCTATGTACGACCCATCCAGCCAAACGCGCCTCCTTCAATAATCTGGTCTCTCCCCATCGTACGTATTTGTATGCTGAAATGGTACAACTGATTGTGTCGAACAAGGGCGTCCTGGTGTGGGTTCGTGCATGTGTACATAATAATACTCCTCCTTCAATCACCCCGTCTCTTCCCATCATTACTATAAAGTACATTAAATTTTACAATTATAAAACAAAATCTATGTGTATAAGACCAGATTTTTTTAGACATACCATGCTATGGTGGATCCCAAGTAGTCGACAAATCCACCGACATAAGTGGAGCGTGCAATGGGGAGTTCCTCACGGGCCTGCCCTCCTCTCCTGTTCCTCTGCACCCTCTCGGAAACCACCCTATGATATTCCGACTTCTAGTGACATATATACTCCGCCTCAAACCTGTCTTTCATCCACCCTGTCTTAGGACGACCCGCCCACTTCAGATCCTCCATCCTCGCATAGTAATTCTTCTTCGAGTTATTAATCAACTCTTAAACATATTTTTAACCTTGACCTCATATGCTTTATGTGCCTTACGAAAATCGGCTTGACAGATCATGTATGTAGACTTTAAATAATTAAGGTTTTTATATTTTTCAGATTTGGTTTTATAATATAAAATACACTACATTAAATAAAATACATATAAAATAACTTCTCACGTAAACTTCAGCCACATCTCGTCTCTAATCACCTGAGGTAACTTCCCAAAACTAGGACAAAAGCTCGTCAAGAGCTGCGTGATGTTCTCTGTGATCATCGATGAAATCCCGCGGCCCACCTCATAAATCCCCTGATCATTCAATAAAATGGGACGACGACCTCTCGGATTCTACAATACCAAAACTTCTCTGGAGGGTCCCCTAGAAGGACGCTTCTGCATGCCAGTAGATGGTCCCGCTCTTGCAGACTATTTCAGCCTACGACTCGGTCCAGGTTCGGTGGACTCAGCAGATGGTGGTCTATGTACACTAGCCTAGATTTGGATGATGTACATGGCATCTGGCGCATCGATCATACATGCTAATCATGTAATCCATGTGAAATGCGTCACCCTCGTGGAGTAGCTCCATTCGATCCACCCTAGGACCCACGAGTCTGGGACAAGACGGGTGGCTCGACTGGATCGCGAGACTGAGAATGGATAAGGGGCTCGACCTCAACACAAGCGCGATCTAGAGTACCCGAATGAACTAACCGTATGCGAGGACCAACACCCCCTCTACCGCCACAACCCCTCCTCAAGGGGTGGTCACCTCTAGTCGAACGCAATGGGCGGCTAGGATCGTCTCACATGTTGTCAACTACGTACTACGTACAAAGTCAACATTTTTAAGTTAGATCATTTCTATATATAAAGATGGCCATAAATTTAATTATTACTAAGTTATATAGATTTCCTATAGGCATTGACAATGTTTAAAAACTAACAATTTTACGAGACCTAATAATTCCTAAAGGCGTACATAATAACTTTTAAATTCAACTAATTAAACTGACATATATAAAAATATTTTGAACCCGAATAATTCTAAGATAGGTAACAATTTACAAAGCTAATAATGTAACACTTTTACAAAAAAAAAACCAGTATTCAAAAACATTAAATAAAAGATAAATAAAACAAATATAAAACCTTACAAATCTAAGTTAGATGAAAGCTATTATAGTTTCTATGTTGAAGAGATCCCCTCAATAAAGATTCCCAAAAATGCCATCATTTCTAGGTTATAAAAATTCCCAAAAATCATCATCATTTTTAAGTTATATGTCGATTCTATAAAAATATAATCATTTCCTAATTAAAAGCATAAAGGATGTTTCGAGGCTAACAATTCTACGAGATCTAACAATACCTAAAGGCATTAACGATATTTAAATGCTAAACTAACAATCTTACGTATAAAGTTACTATTAAAAATTAAATATAAGACATAAATCTAAGAAATGAGAAAAACTTACAATTTCTCAGGTTACGACTGTCGGGTGGTTGCAAAAGAGGATGGGGCGGTCGCTGGTGAGTAGGGAGGGAGAGAAGTGGTTGTGTGAGAATAAAGAGGGGGGGGGGAGGTTATTTATAGAAAATACCGCCAGTAGCGACCGCCAGAGGGTTGCTAGGCGCAACCTAGCCGTGCATATGATTAGGGCGACACTTAGTCGCCTAATCTCAGTAGCAAAAGCTGGCAGGTCGCTACCGAGGTCCTTTAACGGGATTTTATCCTGCCAAAGGTTAACGACTATTTGGCAATTGCTAATGGCATTTGCGACTGCCAGGCAATCAGTAATGCTTGCAACCGCCCGGCCGTCTCAACCGGAAGGTTGCAAAAGACCTCATTCTCTTGTAGTGTATGTTTCAAAAGTGCGATACGATGGTGGCACGATTGTATTTTTTTTTTTATTAAAATATATTAAATATCACTAAAATTTATGTAATTATTATATGTAAACTCAAGTAAAATTCATATCATACTTAAGTTTCAATAAAGGTATTACTTATTACTCTGTAGTTATTAACCAAAATAAAATACAAATAATACGCTCACTTAAATTCAACTATAAGTGTCAAAAATAAATACAAATCAAAATAAATAACAATCAATAGCTATACAACACACAAAAAAATTAATACTACTCAAACCAAATCATACATTAATAGAAAATCATTTGCTTTTAGGCCTTTTATTTAGTTATTTAAGTTTTAACAATATTTTCCGACCCTTTTTTTTCCTTTTATTTGTTGATTTATAATTTTCTCAAGAATAAGTTTTATAACACGGATGATTAAAATTTACAATTTCTCTTGAACATATGTAAAACATGTTGGACACAACCTTCTCATATGTCGAACATGACACCCTCAAGTGTCTGACACGACTGTCAGATTTATTTTTAATAGGACACGTCACGTGGCGTGTCAGATACGTGTCGGAGGAGCGTGGAATGAGTGTCGGTGCCAGATACATGTCAGACACGGACACGGCTAATATTTTAAAGTATCGGTGCATCATAGAAAATATATAATCAATCTGTCATCATGCCTCTAGATAAAATATTTTGGAGAGAAATATGAAAGGATCTAAATCCTTAATATGGTATCATAGCCCACTTCGTTGCCTCTAGATAAAGTGTTTTAGGAGAGAAATACGAAAGGATCTAAATCCTTAATATGGTATCATAGCTTACTTGGCTATTTATTATGTTTGGCATTTGAACTACGAAATTACCATTTTAAGGATTTGATCACAGCCAGAAAAAGCCTAGTAAGAACAGAATTGCGCGCCTCACTACGCCAGACACCATAAAAAGTAAAGAATGACCGCTCATCAGAAGGCCATCATTATTCATTAGCCTCGTAGTTATACACAATGCCTCATACAAAGTCCAAATATTATATAGAAAGAATTGACAAGATTTGGTGCTATAAAAACCTACTTAGGAGTCAAGTTGGAGTGTTATTTTGCCATCACAACTTCGTCAAAAGACATTTATTCCACGGGCAACCCAAATTTAAGGTTATTCGATGATTTGCCTACTTTGGATCATTATTAAACACGACTGATTCCTCCAATTATTGAGGATCAAGTATCACACATACATAAGAAGATTACCCATGAGCACTATATATACCCCTCTAAATTCATTTGTAATGACAAATTAATATATTCACTTTCCACCCGCATACTTATTCATAATAATATCAAAATTGTAATTTAACTTATTATTATACTAAGAGTTAATCGAATGCCCTTATACTTACTCAAAATCTCATTTAATTCATTCTCGGGCATCTCGATAGATTACAAGAAGAGTGTATCAAAATCTACTCTTAATCATATTGATGGGAGTTTTAAGTGTAATAAAACAGAAGAAAGAGTTAACACGGGAATGCTACACCTAAATTCTAATTTGTTGCAAGTGCACAAAATAAGTAATAATAAAATGGTAAGTATAGTTCTGAACCAAGTATCGTATCCCAACGACGTGGTGGATTAATGACTGAATCACTTATATGCAAAGCATTAACGATTGTCACGATCTTTTTTCTTGTGTTTGCAGGATGTAATGAGTGCTTATTAATGATGTGAATGCTTTCTACACTAAAGATATTTTAAATATTTTTTATGCTAAGAATGTTTAATCTGGAATACAATGGAAATCTATCTAAGATGCAGAAAACAATGATTAAATATCTTTTTTGGTTTTTTGGATATGAATGCAAGAAGATAATTAAAACAATTAAAGTAATGAAAGCAAGTAAACAGATTGATTAACTAAATTAACTAACTAAACTAAAGACATAATTTAATTTTTGATTAATTTATTGTTGTGGTAAACAGTAATTGGAAAGATTGTTTAGAGGTCGAGTTTCATAATCATTTAACCATAATTGTTCATAGACAAACTACTTCAATCTACTTACAATACTTGATAATGCTCTGATGTTTGCTTGACTAATGGATTCGTGACCTATGGCATAAGCAATCCCAACCATACATCTATCAGTTTCTAATAACCTACCGTGTTAACAAATCAACCTAATTGACTACCATGTAGAACTACCATATTCGTTCAACAAATTTGTTCAAGTAGAACTACCATATTCGTACCCTTTCTCCATGACACTGCAATGGTGCATTTTCTGAATTTTCAGTTGCTTAGAATAGACTAGGTAAGCCCCGAAAATAGAGTGCTCATCTTTCTCGGAAGGGCTTCAAGATTTCATGTAATTGATGGGGTCATAACGATCTTATTTAATAACCAATTTTTTTTAATAGAGTCGCCTTAATAGGGCATATTCTGACTACTACCAAACGAGAGTCCCATGTCAGAAAAAATTAATAAGATCGATTTTTTTGATTGTATGATAGACTCTCCTGAAAAACATTGTCACGCCGTGTAAACGATTTCACCTCCAGCAAAACCTGGGGTCGAAAGCATTTTTAGGGATTTGTATCACCAAATACCACCCACTTGATTTGCCCATCGAGAAAATACAAAGTAACATGAATAAAATATTGACAAAAGCAACAAAACAAAAGTTCAACGTGAAGAATGATAGAAAACCCATGGGGACCGAATCAAAAATCCGCCATGTAAAAAGAATGATAGAACTACATAAATTTTCGCTCATCCTAGCGACCCCTACTGAGCCACTTTTCTAGAAACACTCCCTAGTTATATTACCCCGTATATGAAACACGACAAGAATAACATAGCGATAACATACTACACTCTACAAGGGGATGATCTGCATAGTTCATGGATTCATATTTATAGAATGAGCTCAAGAGAGGGGATATAGCTAGTCACACAACTCTCATGAATTTCATATAATTCAATTCACGATAGTCATAGCACACTCGGCATATAGGTGTGCCCTCTCTGCCAACATATTACTCACGATTTATGATCTGGTGTTTGTTACAGCTTACACGTTAGAGGACGTGTTGAATAGTCCTACATCACTTGACAGTGAACTTAGGGTTTGTAGATTAATAATTTTCTCATTTCCTTTAAAATGGCATTTTAGGAGAAATCAAAAGGGGTTCTATATTTTAGCATAGCCAACTCAATGATGGTTACCCATATAATATCCATGCATTAAGAACCAATTTTTGTTCCAATCTATGCGTGAGGCGCATATTGAATTTTATCATATATTGTTTAAGACATATTTGTGTGAATTAATGATTTCCCGACCTCACTTTAATAGAGCTTTTCATGTAAACTTTGAATATGCTCTAATTTCTGAGTATCTATTTATATACATTTACGTACTCGTTTTCTTATGCTTCTTTATCCTTCTTATTGCATATTTATTAGTTTTAGTATTGTTTCATGTTTTTCTAGGATTTTATCGAGTCTATCGAGTCTAGACGAAACGAATCTAAAAGAGGCCAAAATGGATGTTTTTGGAGATAAAGAGTCGAGACACTACTTCAGGACCTTTAGGCACGATAGCAGGCGCTACAATACTGCAAATATCGAATGTAGCGCGAGCAAATGTGAACATCATGAGACCACAGGGCAAAAACAAGAGGTGGCGCGATGACAATAACGATCGCACCTGACAAGCGTGACTGCCACACGACTTAGATAGATTGCGCCTGTTAGACGCGTGGGGGCAGAAAAGTCTTTTGCACTAATTAGGTTATGGTTGTTCACAATATTAGGGCATCAAGACTCTCCTAAAAATATAGTGGAACGGCCAACACCTCAAAAGATAGCTCACCAACTTACAAAAGCTTACAGAAACCCTATGAGATTGTTTTCAAAGAGAAACACCATTAAAGTTTTGTTCTAGTTTGGTCGAGTCATTGCTTGTGAGAAATTAGTTCCTAGAGAAGGAGATAGCATAAAGGAGTCAAGAATATATCTAGCAGTAAAGTTCCACCGGATCCGACAAACTTTTCTTATTCTCTTAAGTTTTCCATGTTATTTAACTCTTTATATATTGATGAACTAATGACTATGATTATCTAACCTACGCGTTTAGAGTAGGGGAGTAAGTATGATTTATAAATAATGTTTATTTGTTTTTCTTGATGTGCGTAGGGACCGTCAGAGTGTAGATGCAAAGTTATATAGGGAAAAACAACATGTTAAACCAACCTATTGGCGCTTTTGCAATGTTATACAACTTTTTGTTAATCAATGTTGCACCCCACCATATACGTTTAAAAAATGTTGCACCCACACCAATTGTTTGTCCAAAAAAGGTCATAAATCGACCCTATTGCATCATCTGGGGTCATGCGTGAAGGGTATAAAGAACATTTCACCTGTTCAACAGATTTATGAGAGAATTTGAGAGCTTCGTGTCATCATTCCCTCTCCAATTTGAGGAAAAGCCCTAACCCTAATTTCGCAATTCACAAAAACCATTCAAAAGTATCCCCTAATCAGCATGATTCTGCTGAAATTACTCGCCTAAAGGGACACCGCAATAATTGGTCGAAAAATCCGAGCCAAAGACACCGACATTCCTAAACGATCCTTGACACCCGATTATGATGAGTGGAATCATTTTTTTGGTCTCTTTGTACGATGTAGTTGTTTATTTAGCTGTAAATTACGTTTTTATCACTGATTTGTGACATGCAGCTGAGGTTGCGAGAAACAGTAAGTGGGTTATTTTGTTTTAAATATTTTTGTCAATTATTATATTGTTTTTGCATGGTTGGTGGGCCAAAGTGTTCCCCACTCATGGGTTTAGGTGTGTACTTTAGCAATAATATATTGCACGACTTAGGGTTTCGGTCAACAAGGCATATTATATTACTACTAAGGTTTATTTTAAGGTTGTTGCTGGTTGTTTATTACATGTCATAAAACTTAGGGTTTTGATGTTGTCTTTGATGTGTATTTCCAGGTAATGATAAGGAGTTTTTTACTAATATGATCCATCACTTTGGAAAAATGATGAATCTTGGCAGAATGTGCTACTTAGAGGGACAAGTTAATTTTGTTGACTACTGCACTGAACATGAGATGTCCAGACTTGAGTTGATCAGTATAACTGTTGAAATAGTTCTGGGTGATGATGTAATGGTGTTGTATAGAGATGATCCTGGTGAACTATCACTATAACTAACTTTCACCACTGATTACAATAATGCATGTGAAATGGCAAGGTTGGCTACTCAGCAGAGGCTGGTTGAAGTCTATGTAATGAAACCAGATTTACCTGCTGCTATTGCTACTCAGGAAAATGATGATTCAAATGAAGTTGTTGATGATGACTCTGTTGAAGAAATAGATCACCTCCCTTCTATTTGTTTGCCACATGATTATGTTGGGGATGATGAAGGGTGTTCTGAGTTTGGAGGTAAAGAAGGTCCAGCTAGATTTGAAGCAGAAATGGAAAAAATGTTCAGTCAAGTGGAAAATGGTGAAGGTATTAGTGGTTTTTTTGGTGTTGAAACTACTAATGCAAGTGAGCCTCGTGGTCAGGGGAGAATAGTGAGGGAGAGAAGAAGAACAAAAGCTAGTAGCAATACTTATGGTGAGGGAGTTGTCAATACATACTTTGGTATGAGCTGCTGGTAATGTAGAGAATACAAATGATGGAGAAACAACAAATGCAATAATGCAACAAAAGACAATGACAAAAATGAGGAAACTGTAATGGGGCTAAACCTGATGGTAGACATGAGGGAGTAAGAGATTTACCTAGCTTCATAAGAGACAATTATGGTCCATTGGTGTCATCAATAATTAATTTGGAGAACAGTGATGACAGTGAATGAGAGGTATCTGTGGGGTCAGACTCTGAGTATTCTGATGGCTTGGTTGATGATGACAATGATACCAAGGAAGATGATAACCTATTCAACACTAACGTGGATTTTGAAGCAAGACTATCAACTGCAAGTAATGACCCTACAACAGATGGGCCAAGTACTATTGCTAATGCAAGAGCTACTGCCAATGCAAGAGTTACTGCTAAAGCAAGTAGTACTGTTAATGCAAGTAGCACTGCTGATGTGACCATCTCTACTAGACTCACAAGAGACAGAATGAATAAAAAAGGGAAAACAGTAGTAACAACAGAGGCTGCCAGGAAGATGTACAAGGTCATATTCTAGCTACAGATGAGCTTCCAGCATCCTGATCATCTAAGGACTGCAATTGTGAAATTTGCAATTGATGAGAAAAGACCAAAAAGGATGAATCAAAAGCAATTAAAAAACATTAGTTCAAGATGTGCTAATGAAGACTGTTCATGATATATTTATGCCTCAAAAATCAAAAGGAAGAACAAATGATGATCAAGACTCTTGAAGAACCACATGAATATACAAGATAGGATAGTGTTAGACATGCAACTTCAACATGTCTAGCAAAACAATACTATGACAAGATCATATCTGATCTAAACTTGCATGTTGATTAAGTGTTGACTGTTTTAAGGAGGGACTGTTCATTGGAGTTCTCCAAGACTCAAATGTATAGGACCAAGAAGAAGATATTTGAGATGGGTCATGGAAATGATGTAGAGCAATAGTCTTACTTATGGAGGTATGCTGAGGATATGATGAAGTCAAACCCTGGAATAATTGTGAAAATCAAGTGTAAAATGTTTGGTGAGTTATGTAATCTTTGAAGAGAGGGTTTTTGAATGGATGCAGACCTATCATCTACTTAGATGGCACTCATTTGAAGACCAAAAAATGGTGGAATACTGCTCACAGTTGTTGGGGTCGATGTAAACAACTGCATTTATCCCTTTGCCTATACTAATGTGGAGAAGGAAAAGATGAAGACATGGAGATGGTTTCTTCAGATTCCGATAGAAGATCTCAACATTCAGAATAGCTATCATTGGACCATAATGGGTGACAAATAGAAAGGTCTTGTAGATGCAGTGGAACAATTGTTCCCTAACTGTAAGCACAAATTTTGTGTGCTGCATCTTTGGGCAAATATGAGGAAAGAGCACAAGGGTTTGACACTCAAACACATACTTTGGAATGCTGCTAGGGCCACCAGAGTGGCAGATTATGAAAGATATATAGAAGAGCTTAGAGTGCAAGATCTAGCAGCATGTGCTTAGTTAGAGAAAAGACATCATGCCCAGTGGTGTAGAGCATACTTCTACCATAACTACAAGAGTGATTTGCTACTGAATAACATGTCTAAGAGCTTCAGTGATTTGATTGTTAAGGCAAGGGGTATGCCAATTATAGAGATGATGGAAAGCATTAGAAAGTTGTTGATGAAGAGGATTGGGGTAAGAAAGAGGGCAATTGAGAAGGTAGAGAACTTTTTATGTCACAAAATAGCTGCAATCTTTGACAAAATAAGGGTAGATTTAGCACAGTGGATACCTATCTGGAATGGACACATGTAATTTGAATGGGAAGGCCCATTTTCACAAATAATGATAGTGAACCTGCAAGGTTAAACATGCAGCTGTAATAGATGGCAACTCCCTAGAATTCATGTGTTCATGCCATTAGTGGATGAATTATATGAAGTGGAAGGATCTTGAGTAAAGGGTATATCCATGCTACCACATAACCGCTTACCTTAGTATATGTGGTCATTTCATGATGCCAATGGAAGGAAGAGAAGCATGGCCGCTACCAACAATTGTTACAGCAAGGTTAGTGACACCATATCCCACTAACGTGCCAGGGAGGCCAAAGAAAGGAAAGAGGTGGACATATGATGATGAAATAAGGCAGAAGGGGATTGAGCATGCTCTGAAAACTGGAAAGCTTGGACGGCATGAGTTGGATATGACATGTAGCTATTATGGAAAACATGGACACAATATCAGAACATGTGAGTTGAAGAAGGTACACCCTTTGGGTGGTCCTGTTAGGAAAACAATAAAGAAGAAAACAGCTCCATAATCTTCAAGTCAGAGTGTGCATGTTTGTTTTACTCTATCATGTGTACATTATAGTTATGATCTCAATAATATATTTATAGCATCACTTTACTCACTCTTTGTTTGTATGTATTATAGACTGAACAGGCTGTGGAAACACAAGCTTTTCAAACTGCTTCAAATGCTAGAACCAGTTCATCAAGATTAAACCAAGCTTCTCAAACTGTTAATACACCTCCAAAAAAGAAAATAATTGTCAAGAAATATTACAAGAGGGCTAAGGTAAATAACATGGCTTGTTAATGTACTAAATACCACTGTTTTATTAATTATGAAATGAACTAACTGCACATTCTCGAGTGCCTCCTCCAAAATATTGAGAGGTAACTAATGATGTTTTGCCTACAAACAATGAGGCAACTGATAAGTTTCCACAACCGAAGGCAATAGTCGATGCATCTCCTTCAGAAGAAGCAAAAAAAAAGAAAAGAAAACTACAGGTTAATGTTGTTGCAGATCAACTCAACTATTAATACAACTTGTAGTTTTTATATACTAATGGTTTTTATCTTGTTATAGATGTCCCCGATAGGGAGAAAAGTGTTAATTGGTGTGGCAAAAACAGAACCATCAAGACCTGTTACTAGGAGTCAAAGAACACCTACGAAGGAAAAAAAATGCTGTAGTGGTGCCTACTATTCTAGTGGCATCTACACCTCAAACAACGAGTCAAACATCTCAAAAACATCCACCTGCTAATGCTGCCAATTCTGGTGTGACAAGTAATAGGATGTTGTTTCCTGAGCCACCACAACCACCATCAACTTTTTTGTCATCAAGTAGTGCACAATCACAATCTTCTCTGCAACATACCCCACCAGGCAAGGAAACATTCTTAGCTCCTACAAATATGAAGAAGGTTGGCGTTCCTAAAAGACATGTCCAAAGGCAATTTATAGGAACTGGGGAAGACTGAGTAGTGTAGAGTAATTTGTAGGCTCTTTTAAAAGAGAGTACTTGTGTTTTGCTGTTTTGATGCACCTAGAACACATAAGTACTTGTGTTTTGATGTTTTGAAGAACTTGTACTTCTGTTTGTACAAGAAAATTGCTGGTTAGTGTTGGTACTTTGAAGTGATCATTAGCGATGATGGTGATCATATTTTGATCAGCCTTTTGTTATTTTTGAAACACTTTGTCTATTTTTTTTATTGTGTGCTTTATATTGAATCTGGTTTGATCATTTAAACAGTTCTTTAGTTAGATTGCACAAGGGTATTATATTTTATGCTCTAATCAAATAAAACATGACAAAACATAGGATTTAAACACCAACACACAACTGCAATTTCATTATACCAATAACATAAATCACCAACACAACCACAATACACTCCAACATTAAGAACAAGAACATAAAGTACTAATTACTCACCACTCTCACAATTCAATTATATTAAAACAAAAAACAAGATTAGAAAACACATAAACTAATAATCTTCCACTCATCCATCCATCTCCACCTTCTCTTTCACTCATCATCTTCTGGTAACCAAAAGATGAACTGAACAACAAACAACTCCCTAAGATATCGATCATTAGGGCAACCACACAAAATGATGAAAATCAAAAATTTAGCCAATGTCTGCATTAAAGAATTTTGAACATAAATTTTAAGAAAATAGTGGTATACTTAACGGGTTATTGCTTCGTACGACAACAGTGTCATCACCTTCATATCTGGGCCACGACACACAACTCTAGGCAAAGAGAGAAAGGCGGTGAAGCAATAAAACATTTACCTCAAAGTGTTGATCTTAGAATAAATCAGGCGCATCAGAAACTCCCCCCCCCCCCCCCCCAATGCATCGCATCTAAATTTGGCTTGATTAACCTTAATCCCCTTTCCAACGCCAACAATTCACTGAGCCCGTGCCTCTTTCCATACTTGCACCACCTAATGAGTAACCGAGTCTCGTAGTGATGATTGAACTCACCATCATGAAACAACAAGAGCACGTCATTGTTGTTTGGGATTTCATTGTTCTAAGAGATAATAAGATGGGAATGGAGAAGTTGATGCCAAATTGTAAAGAGAGAACCGATATTTATAACTGTTCTTGGTGACCTTTCGAATGGACCTGTCTATTCAGTTCAAATAGAACAGTCCAGATACAACTATCCCAATGCAAAACGGTTACAAACATCCAAAAGACACAACCATTCATTTGAAATTGATCCATTTAACAAAACAACAAATGTTACTCCAGATTCAAACATTGATAAAGATAAGGACACAACCCTCCTTCGAAACCCGATTCAGTTAAAAGAAAATCAAACACAGTGTTTGAAAATTGATCCACCTTATCCTTACATGCATTGGTCCACTTTATTAGGAACAAACACACCCAACGTTAAACAAACAAACAAACACATCACTACACAAACCGAATTCAACCTTACACCACTACATAACTAAAACAATGTCATATCAATGCAACAAACACAACCAACAATTCACGCCATTGTAATTTCTCCCTTTTCTTGGCCCTAACCAGTTCATCCTCAAGTTTTCCCACCCTATGAAGCAACACATGATAATTTGCCTCAATCTTGCACACATTGGTGGATTAATCCAAACGTAGTATTTGCAACCTCTACTTCGCTGACAATAAATAATAAACACTACGACATTACTATGCATAACCCCCCCCCCCTCTCTCTCTCTCTCTCTCTCTCTCTTTCCACCCACCCATACACACAAGCACTACGATAGTGCTGCACATAAACCTCTACGAATCCATGGCTTTGAGAGCTCCATTAGTTAATCAGCTTAATTATCTCATTCAAGCAAAAACAGTTCCACCACCGGCGCCACTATGGCTTCACAACTAGCCACAACCACTGTAAATTTGAATTCTAAAAAACTAAATCGTATCTAGGAAAATTAAAATCCCACCACCCCTAACTCGAAACACCGCGCCTCATTGTCATGTACATCGACCTTAGCGACAAAGGCGCATATGTCATCAAGGCCATCAAAAATTCACTCTACCTCAGCGACGCCGTCATCCTCTTCCACATCTCCTTCATCCTCTATGACGCCGATTGAAGCTCAGTATCCTTGTTTCTCTCAATCATTGTAACTATATCTTTTTATCAAATAAATTATCTATTGTGCGGAGTTGTTGACTCTAAATTGTTGTGGTTAGTGGGAGATAGGTACAAGAAGAAGAATGGATTGAATGAAATGTTGGCAGTGGCACTGATTATGCATGTACCATCATTTGTTTATGCAAGTTATGAATGAGATTGGATCTTGCATGGTTGAGAGTTGGATCTTAATTTAATTCTACACGGCATTGACTAGCAATTTGGAATAAACAATGTCCATGACATGGTTTCCTTCTGCTACAAATAGTTGGCAACATCATCAGTTAATATTTAATACACAATTAGTAATATAAAGAGTGGTTTAAAGTGTTGTAAATGTGAGGTAAAAATTGAAAGTTTGTGTGACTTTACTATGGTAAAAGTCCGAGTGATGTAATTCCTATTTTACACTCATAGTAAAGTTCTTCTACCTTACCCGTGGTTTCTCACCCTAAAGTAATTTAAGGTTTTCCACGTAAAATCTGTGAGTTATTTATTTTTCCGATTTAAATTATTGTCGTGTTTTAGGCGCTATATGGGGGTCCACTTTACTACATGAAATACTTCCCATTGTTGTTCTTTTCCCCCTAATTTAATGTAATGCAAACTAAATCAATTGAATTAATTATAAGAGTGCTAAAAATAATTTTGAGTGTACTATGCCTATTAATCAAATGCACATGGAGAGTTTTATTAATTAAAATACTATATGGGGCTAAATTCCAATTATTAGATGAAGCCATGCTTGTTTATTTTATTCCCTTGAGACTACATTTCGCGGCCACATAAGACAGTAGCCTGATAGGGAAGACAAACTGTATTTTTTGGCTAATTTTAAAAAGATGAAAGATATTTTTCTAGTTTAAAAATATATAGGGCAACAAGTAATAAAAGATAAAGATAGTGTGCATATTTAATAATCTGCCTCAATGAAAGCTTTTAAGCAAGAGAAAAGAAAGTAAATTGGGGATTCCACTTAACCTACTTTTTTTTGAACACAAAAACACATTTATTTATATACTAAGGTCGATGCTAGTTAATGTACAACGTTGTGCGGGGTCAAGACTTACGGGATAGGCGCAAATATGTACAATGTATATCACACAACTCAAAACGCACCTAACCGCGCGGACAGTCAAGCCAAACAGCCAAAAACGGTTGTTGTTGAGGGTAGTCAGCTGCGTCCCGATCAGATCCTCGCCGCGCAAGTACATCTGCGAACCTTATCCTCTATCGGTATGTACATGAGAGGAAGAGGGTTGGTATCCGTCATTTTAGACCACGGAGCAGAGCTCGTACTTCTGCCGAGGCCATATCGCCCCACGCCCTGGTCAAATAAGAGTATGTTATCTCCGAATCAGTTTCTGTAATAAGTGCAGAAATGGAAACATGAAATGCAAGTAACATTCCCTGACGAATAGCCATGAGTTCTTCTACATTGTTGGTGTTGTACCGTGTGGCTTCCGAAAATGTACCCACCACCTTGACGGTCCAGTCGCAAATTACTCCTCCGATACTCGTTGGACCAGGGTTGGATAACGTCGATCCATCTGTGTTAAGATTGACCATTCCTTTTGGGGGTGAAATCCAACAGATTGCGAACCTGTAAGATTTGGGGGATCGAGGAGGAGGACTTGGCGGAGATTCCGTCAAGGTTTTGGAGATTCGGTGGGACATTGCTGCTGTACAGATAGATGTACTCTAAATAGGAATTCATTTCGGGCCCTCTATATGGCTCAGCACCCGACAAGAGTCATAGCTAGGTTTGGAAGGCGCAGAAGGTAAGGAATTATATGTGTGCCATTTTGACGGGGATTGAAGAGGGGAAACATGCGATGCGCCGAATGTTGCCAAACAAAGGGCTGGACGTAAACAGATGCTCAGTTATTTCCACGTCATGGGGCATGTGTTGCTTATAAGGACATGCCTACTGACAAGGTAGTCACACGTTGCAAGGCCGTTATGTCCCCACAACGAACCAAATAATTTTATACGTGGCAGAACTCGTGTTTGCCAGATAGCCGACCAAGATAAACTGGGCGTAGGCGTACCGTGATCGCGGTTGACCAACCAACCGGTTGTAAGCTGATTTGATCGTGAACGCCCCCAAGAGTCCAGGCCCAACATTAACAATAAGAAACACAGGTGATAAATAGTATTTTCCTAAATCCGAGAATTACTATAGGAACATAGGACAATATGTATAAAGATATAAAGATATATATATATATATATATATATATATATATATAATATTATATATGTATATCTATATATATAACCCTTATCGATCCATAGGTGTCACAATCCTCAGCAAATCAAGAATCAACCTAGTTAATTAGTCGGGATCCTATGTCTCTTCGGGTAAATTACATGTTGGGGCACAAGTCTTGTGCGCACCCTCCTCTATGATTGTGACACGTGGACAAAGTTTTGTTTTTTTGTCCACATATCACAATTGTGGAGGGGGTGCGCACAAGACTTGTGCCCAACATGTAATAGACTGTCTCTTCGATACACCACACCGATCCATGACAATTCCCGATATAAGTCGGGTATGGATTTGATGCTATACAACCTGATTCATGTCCACATGGTAGGATACGTCTGTGAAATTATAACTTTCAAGATTGGCGGGCGGTGAAATTATTGAATAAACGGGCAATGGAAACATATCCGCTTTTAAATACATAACTGACGGCTTCACTTAATATAATGTCTGGGGTCTAGGTAAAGTTTAAAGTTTAGTCGTCAGTTGTAAAAATTTGACTCGAATCCTAATAGAAGAAAAGTTATATAAATTAGTTAACTGCTACATGTTTTGGTTTTGGCCTTTTGTGCTACGTTGAGAATAATTAACAACAAGTAATATAAATTTAAAGATGGAAGCGGAACGAACCCTGCATTCATTGTAAATTATGGGTAGGTGTACCTAACACTTTCGTTTTTGTTTTGCTTTGTTCATTTAAAATCAACCTCTTGTCATTTGGCAAATACCTCACTAGTGTGTAATTAATACAACTTGATATTGGATATTAAATCAGGCAGGGTTTGCAAAACGATAAAGAAAATAGTTGATTTCTTTAATAGTTTCATTAGAGTTGTTTGCGTCACTTAAAACCGAAAGTACATAAAAAGTTGGCAAAGTATGTCTAATTACTTAAAGTAAGAAACATATAATTTCTTTGTAGAGTTCTTTGAGATTAATTTAGAATAAATTAATTTAATGTTTCATAATAATTCTTCATTGATATAGTTAGCGATCCTAGCTACTTTAAAAAACGCCATTGTTGCAGGTTTTTCGGGGTTGTGTTTCTTTTTGTCAATGCTCTTGTTATTGTTAAAGAAACAAAGACAATAACAGGGCACAAGTTAATATATATATATATTTATATATTATATATATACACATACTAGTTAACCCTCGTCCCTGTTTTGCACGAGCCCTTATTTTTCTTTTTTGTTTTTCGTTTACTTTAATTTCAATACCGAATTTTTCATTTTCTTTGCCTCGAAACTCTATGTCTTTTCGAATTGCGTCAAAATAGCTATTACTCATTCATTCTCTTGTTTCTTCTTCTCAACATTTCGTACTTTGATTTCATGATCAAACTTTTTATTTTCTAGTCACGAAACTTCACGGGTCTTTTATACACAAGCAAGGTCTTATAAATACTAAACTAAAATCGTTTTTACGCAAACGCAACTAAGTTTTTCTTTTTTTCCTGGTAACCACTTTCATAATCCTCATCTCACCGTTTATTTGTAGTACCGCGTCAGTAATATACGGTTGAACAAATAATTAATACACAGTTGTTTATGTCTCTCCCGTTTACCTTTTTTTTGCCACTTATTTTCTTGTGGCTGCCTCTCTCGTTCTTCTCTTTTCTTTTTCTTGGTTTCAACATATCTGCCCCCTCTTTTTTTCTCTTTTTGTTAATTAGATGCAACAAAATACGGACTTAATAGGTAGTGAAAATTATACAATTGTTGATGCCTCACCCAATTACCCTTTTTCTATTTCTTTTTTTCATTAATTTTCCTGCGGCTGCCTTTCTCGCCCTTCTCGTTTTTTTTTTTTTTTTTCGGGTTCAACATATTGGAGTCAAAACTTGTGGCTGTGTATTTATTTATTTATTTGTAATTTGAAACAACAATATGGACCTAATAGGGCGAAAGAAGTTAATGCTTAAATTTTTTCGATTCTTATACAACGGTAGTTCGATTCTTATATAGTTTGATTGGGCATGGCTTCGACTATTCCCGCAGCCCGCCAATTAGATTTGCAGTAAAAAATACATAACATAAAACTTTTGGATTGAATAAGAAAAATAAATATATTTAAAGGACCATTTGGCAATTTACAGCGGGAACTTAAGTGCGAAACGTAAAACTTTCGACACTAGATCGAATTATTTTTGAAAATAAAAGGACTGTTCTGCAATTTTTTAATACTTAATAGTTTGCGGGTCCCAACTGATAAATACGTGTGGGCTCTCCCAGATATTTATTACTGTAAAACAAAACATAATACAATAATTGGTTGAACTTACAGGGGTAAAATCGTAACACAAAAAAATCAATGTCTAGAGTTTAACGTCTGCATGCTTGTGTTTGCATCTATTCTTATTATATATATATATATATATATATTGTTGTAAAAAATGGAAGATGATCTTGTGTTCCATTCTAGTGTGCCACTTTGGATGCTACTTTCTAATTTTAGCATTTAATTAATTAAGATTCTTTAATAAATTATTATCTTTCCTCTATCCTCTCTCCCGTCTCTTATCAAAGTAACACATTCACTCTCTCTCTAACCCACCACAAAAAAATGTAAATTTATTTTTTTTCTCTTCCTATTTATTTTTCTTTTTTTTATTTTATATTTTACTTGAGCTAATTTAATCTATGTACTTGTGCTTACTTTTCATCCATTGTTGCAATAAAATAATTTGCCTTTTAACTTTAATAGACTTTATAGTCGAGATATGTATCACTAGTACAATTAAATGAAATACAATTAGAAAATATAGTTTAAAATTTGAAATCCAAACTTAATGTTTGCAAATTATTTAAACAAGGAATACAATTAAAAATAAGAAAAAGAGAATTTGTTTTACACGATCTTACATACATCAGATATGCACATATGACTATGAGTCACACTGTACTGCAGAAAAGAATAACATATTTTCACATACTTTACTAACTATTTGAATTTGAACAAATACTTAATCACAATCTACAACTAATCCAAACAAATAATTTATGAATATGAATTCAATCATTCAAAACTCATGAGTCATGGACTTAAATATAAGCTAGTGATATTGGTAAAGTAGTAAATGCTGTTGCTAAAACAATTTTTTGAGTTTATCTAATTTGGACTTTTAGTCAAAGTTTATTGAAGTTAACTTTTTAATTAAATAATACTGATTTATTGTATCTATTTGTTACTCCTTAATAATACCTATCGTATTTGCAAGATCGTGTCAATATGCCTTTCCTTATTTTTTCTTTGTAAAGTATTTTCCTCATTTAAATAACTCGTGAAAATTAACTTACGATTTCAAATATTAAGTTCGAGTTTTTGAAAGTTTCTTAAATATATTTTTTGATTTTATTTTATTTATCGTACTAGCGATGCATATCTCAACAGTAAAGTTTGTTAAAGTTAAAAAATAAATCATTTATTTTTTTGCAACAATGGAGGAAAAGGGGGCACAAATATATAGAGTAAATTACCTCAAGCAAAATATAAACTTAAAAATAAAGATAAATAAAAAATAAATAAACAAATCAACTGTGCAATTTTAATGGTGTGTTGGAGAGAGAGGGAGTGTTACGTTGATAAGATAGAGTAAATTAGCACAAACACATAGACTAAAATGGCTATAGTAAAATAAAAATTAAAAGATAAAGATAAATAGAAAAAAAAAGAAAAAGCAAATTTATAATTTTTAGTAGTGAGTTGGAGAGAGAAAGGGCTATATTGATAAGAGAGGGGAGAAATGAGAGAAGAGAGAGGAGAACTAATTAAAAAAATTTAAATAATTAAATGCTATAATTAGAATGTGACATAAAAAGTAGAACACAAGATTGTAATGAGGATGTAATGAGGATCCTCTCCTGTGATGCATTGATACCGATACCTAGCCGGCTATGCAGTACCCGATACATAACGATACCTAGACGGCTAGCCCAAGACTCACTAAACTAAATTTCATAATTCCTTGGAAATCCCAGTTTAGCCAGAATTGCATACAATATAGCATCGAGTGTATTAAATATCAAGTGGCTTGTAAGCTGATTATTTAAATGTCAAGGGTCTTGTATGCGGAATAAACAACTGATACAATAATTTATCGACAAAAGAGTCTCCATATAGACATGTCCAATTATGTCAAGTTAATTAGCACACAGATTATTACAACAAATCTTGCTAACCATCTGCTAATATATGACTTAATTTGATCCATGAATGAGTCGTACGTGGCAACAAGTCAAAAAAGATATATTAAGTCGTTGAAAGTATTGTAGTCGTTTGATATACTAATACAGAAAATTAAAGCCTTACGGGAAAATCTGAAATCTCGAAAGGGATTATTAGATCTTAGAATGAATGAGTGTAAAATGTATTACTAAGAAATATTGTAAGAGAAACCCATACGCGCAAAAGTTTCCACAGGCAGGAACGTAACATAGCCATGATCGGCTGGTTACTTTTAGCGTAATACATTGTCGTGAATTTTGTATTTGGAGCAGCCTAACTAAAATAAACTGGAAGATTATATGAATTAATAAGATTAAGATTTTCGCCAACTTAAAACTCTCAAGTGATTTCTAGGCAGCTTAATTACTTCGTTAAAGATAACATCATTCGAAATATTTAAATTGGTCACATACATATATGTGCCGTCCTAATTAGAAATTATAGGAAGTTTTATTGGATAACCCCCCACAAATTATTTGGTATTTAATATTCCTTGATGCTCAAACGTTATCTTTATTTGTTACACATGCTATGACCAACTGAAAATTAAAAGTATAGCCAAAGTATAAATTAATTCATGCGACCTACTATCAACTTGAATGTTAAATGTTGATATAATTATTTGCCCTAGTACTAAAAATGTATATAATTATCAGCAGATCTTATTTATAAATAACGCCCTCTAATGCATTGATACTCAACACCAACAAAATTTATTTACAAACGCGTATATATAATATCAACACTACTGATCATGTGTCTGATGTATATATATGAAGTTGATATAATACGGTGGCGTAATTTAAAGGGAACTAAGACATTTTATCCGTGAAACATATCTCCCGGGGTTTAATAGATCAGATAAAACAACCGTCATTTAGAAAGAAAAACTATTCAATTTCCCAAGTCAATAAAGGACGGAGAAGAATTCAAGATATATATATATATATATATATATATATATATAAATATATCAGGACTAATAATATATCAAAATATATATTCAATTTGCCAAGTCAATTAAAAAAGAAAGAAAAACAAATCTGAATTAGCACCACCATATAAAAGTTTACCTTGAATTGATTAAAAGACTAATGAACCAATTTTAATATTAGAACATATTACATATGCGGGTTAACCATATATGTATTACTCTAACAGGCCGCCATCATCCATGCATATACCCACTGCATAACTCCACTATAAATAGGTCTACACATTCTGAAGTTATCACAGATCTCTCTCACAGCACCCCTCATATCTACTCAGCTATATCACTTTGCCCTGCACTTCTTCAGGTACGAGTCATTTTTTCTTTTAATAATCAGAAACGAGCTACTATAATATATAACGAAATCGATTGTCATCTCAACTTCCAACTCAAAAATCCGTAACTTTAACATTATAAATCAATTTTCATCTCAAGTTTTTTCGTGCTGATATATATATATATATATATATATATATACACACACACACAAAAAATATAAGAACCTTCTGTTTAGAGATGGGGCTTAATTTCGATTTTTTTTGCCTTCGTTTACATTTTAATTAGTGAAAAATTTATGGCCTAGCATCATATTTGATTAAGCAGATTATTTTCAAAATAAATCACTGTAATAACGTGAAACCTCTTTTTGCAGGTGAGGGGTATAGCAAGAATGGGTTCGGGCGGTCGAACCAGTGTTACTTATCGAGTTCCCCACGCAAAGCCTCCATTCACGTTGGCTGACCTTAAGAAAGCAATCCCAGCACATTGCTTTGAGCGGTCACTCCTTCGTTCCACTTATCATCTTATTCACGACCTTTTTTTCACTTCTCTCTTTTACTACATCGCAACCACATACATCGTAAACCTTCCTTCCACATACCAATACCTAGCATGGCCTATTTACTGGATGTTCCAAGGTTGTATCATGACTGGTCTTTGGGTTATAGCGCATGAATGTGGCCACCACGCTTTCAGCGACTACCAAATTATAGACGACATAGTTGGCTTTGTCTTACACACTGCTATGCTTACTCCATTTTTCTCATGGAAAATAAGCCACCGTCGCCATCATGCTAACACCCAATCACTAGACCGCGACGAGGTTTATGTGCCCAAGTTTAAGAATGGAAGGCGTTGGTTTGACTACCTTCTTAACCACCCACCAGGCTTGGCCTTCAGACTCATAGTTCGTCTAGTCCTAGGATGGCCTATGTATCTGTTGTTCAACGTCTCTGGAAGGAAGTATGAGAAATTCACGACTCACTATGACCCCAACAGTCCACTTTTTACAGATGGTGAACAAGCCCAAGTCTTATTGTCCAATGCCGGTATACTTGCTGTCTATTACGGCCTTTACAGTATCATCGCGACAAAAGGTTTTCTGTGGCTCTTCTGTGTATACGGAGTCCCATTACTTATTGTTAATGGATTCTTTGTCCTCATTACATACTTGAACCACACTCATGCTGCGGTGCCTCACTATGATTCTACCGAATGGGAATGGCTGCGAGGAGCTTTGTGCACGGTTGACCGTGATTATGGAATTCTCAACTATGTGTTCCATAACGTGGCGGATGCTCATGTGACACACCACTTGTTCTCAAGCATGCCTCATTATCACGGAGTAGAGGCAACAGAAGCAATGAAACCGATATTGGGTGATTACTATCACTACGACAACACGCCTATTATTAAGGCCTTATGGAGAGAAGCAACGGATTGCGTCGTTATTGAACCTGATGAAGGTGGCAAGAAAGGAGTGTATTGGTTTACGAACAAAGTTGAATAAATTAGTTGTGGTGAGAAGAAATAAGAAAGTAGCCTGTAGTAAATGTTGGTGTACGTTCAGCGTGTAAGTCAATGCATCTTTAGGTAAACAAAAGTATGCATGAGTGAAAGTCGGTCAGTTATTGTACTTCGAAATCACTTCAGGTGGTTTCGACCATTTCAGTCAATGTTGTTTCGTCTTTAATTAATGTTCTCCTGTATTTTGTCAAATAAATCATGTACTATGTAGTTGCATCAGCCGTTGAAGAGATCAAGCTTTCTTTCTAATTTGTTCTTATATTTTAGAAAGTATAATGGAGAAATATAAAGACATTGATGTATAATGGCCACATGCGCTAACTTATGTTATTAATTAGAAAGATCAATAAAACACAAGGGTAAAACAAAGGTTATATGTATAGCTTAGTATCCACAGTCCACACTTTGGCCGCTAATTAACACTTTGAGCTAGCTACTATGTAATTAACTTGTAGCCAAGTACTCCACGAGCCGGACTGTATTAGTAAAATTTACTATATAGGTGCTGTATATATCCTGGCATATTTGCTTCTCATATTATATATAAAAGATCGAAGAAAGACTGTAGTAGTATTTACTTTTTATACTGCTTTTGAATATCTAGCTCTTTGGAAATTATATTGTTGTCTGATACAGACTTTTTTTGGTTTTTTTTTTTTCATAAGTAATAAGATTTTTGTAAAAAGGAGCACAAGGGGGTACTGAACCCTTTACAACCAATAAAATTTGGAACCCATCTAGCACAAACAATGTCTCAGATTATAGGACCAATCCGAAAAGGAATACATAAAATCGTGATTAATTGCTTTGATTCAAATTCATGATCTTATTTTGATAGATTCAGCCACTCTAAAAGGATTCGGATTTCCTCACTCCGTTATAATTATATTCCTCTCGTTCCATATTGCCCACACTGTGATAAACCGCACACACACTCACCCTTGTAACTCGTTCCTTCCCCTTGAAAAATCTGTCGACAATGCGTCATTAGACGTTTTGATGTTTTATAGAAGGCCATAGGCACCCCCATCCACTCGAAAACTCCAGACCAGATTTGGAAGGTCTCTCGACATTCACCGAAAATATGTTCGGTGTTTTCTCTGCCTCGCCATAAATTACGCATCTGCACTAAATAACACTACAAGATTTCAGCGATTTTTCCGACCGGAAACTCCCGACCTAATTTCGGTCGGGAGCATTCCCGACCGGAATTTGGTCGGGACAACCTTTCTGGACCGATATTCGTTCGGGAAATTTTTAAAAACTATTCCTGACCGCCATTCGGTCGGGGGAAATATTCCCAGACCGAAATGCGGTCGGGAATACTCTGGGCGGGAAATTTCCCGCCCAGAGTGTCGTCCTAATCTCGGCCCAGCTGGGCCGCGCAGCTGGGCCAAGAGTTCCCGACCGCATTGCGGTCGGGAATGACCTCATTCCCGACCGAAATGCGGTCGGGAAAGAGGGAGGTATTTCTATAAATACCTCCCCCCTCCTCTTTTATTTTCACACACAAATTCTCTCTCCCCAAAAATTTTGCCGACCGGCCGCTTCCTATGCGCGACCGAAAATCCGTCGCCACGTCTTATCCGGTAAATGTTTTTGCTTTTTATTGTTTATTATGTTATATTTAATGTTTGATGTTATATTTAATGTTTTAATAATAATTTTTTATGTTTAATTGTTAGATATTGTAGAAATTGTTAGGATTTAATTAGGAAATGACTTTAGGAATTGTTAGGCTTTCGGAAATGTTAGACTTTTATGCTTTAAGAAATTGTTAGGTTTTAGGAAATGTTATAGTTTTATGATTTTAGTCATTATTTATGTCTTTAGGGAATGTTATAGTTTTATGATTTTAGTAATTATTTATACCTTTAGGAAAAAAGTATATAACTTAGTATTGATTAAACTTAGGTCATCTCTACAATTAGAAAAATTCTAACTTAAATGCTTTTACTTAGTTTGTAGCACTCCTCTTCGACGACATGTCGTCCCGTGATAGCGATCGTGGCCAGACCTCGAAGAGAGGGCGTAGTGGTCCATCGAGCACTCCATCGAGTACTCCACCTACTGGTCCACCGAGGATAGGTCCTCGTGTACGGATCATTCATTTTGGCGGTGCACCACCCGCTCTTGTCGATGCACCTGATACTGATCTTGGCGAGTCCCCTACTTCTTCACATCCACATAGGCGTATCGGATCGAGCGGCGGTACTCCACCAGATCTAGTAGTACCATTTCGACTAGATGATGATCACGTAGCATCGATGCCATCGTCATCATCTAGGCCATCGTCATCATATAGGCCATCGCCATCATCGAGGCCACCGTCATCATCGAGGCCTACGGCACCTAGGCCACGCGTTACAGAGTCTACACTAGCGGGTCCTAGTACTCCTTCTCCTGCATATGTTGTCGGTGCAGGACCATCTTCAGCGACGCAGTAGAGACCGAGCCGAGGCATATCAAGAGGGCCGCAGGTTCTGGCTGACCGTAGAGCCCGTCCTAGGGTCGAGCTGGATGAGCACGACGTATTTATGGATGGGAGAAAGATAGCGTCGGCGATTACCTCGATCATTAGGGAGTTTATGAAGACGTGTGTTCCTTCATATACCGAGGTCGAGTCAGATGTCCAGGGACTGATGTGGGCTAAGGTTAAGGTGAGATTTAGAAAGTTTACTAATTATATATATAAATAGTAAGATTTTTATTTAACGAAACCTTAATTAAAAACCTTATTTAATTGTAGAGCATATACTACATTGATCCGAATGACATGATTCGTGCACATTCCGCATACGAGGCGAAGGCTAAGCATTGTTACAAGGATATCATTTACAATGCGAAGAAGAACTATTACGACAAGCTCGATGATCTGAAGTGGGCGTCGCGTCCGAAGAATAGTTGGATGAGCGACAAGTTAGAGAGGATGTTCGTGACGCATTGGGAGTCGGTTGACCATGCGAAGAAATCCGTGGCAGGCCAGAAGAACAGGTGAGCGGGAGAGGCACCAGACCCTGATCGTCCTGCACGAGCTACTCATGCTAGTGGGTCCCGGAGCTACACGGAGATTTGACGTAGGATGGTATGTCTTATTAAATTGAGTTTCTATACGAATAATATTATTGTCTTAAATTTAAATAGCTAAAATAACAAATGTATATCAATATCCAGGCTGCTTCTAGACCTCTAGGGGCCCCTCTACCTCGGCACGATGAGGCATATCGTTATCAGCACACACATGTGCCCAGTGGTCTGCCAGAGGGAGCTCCACCTCGCCGTGTTTGGGTTCACCCCAAGTATATGGCTATCTACGTAAGTATTTAACTTGTATAGCATTCTTTGATTACTGTATTGATATATGTCTTCCTTAATTACGTACTAACAATTATGACAAAATGAACAGGAGGACTACATGGGCCGTATGACCGAGAGGTACGAGGCGGATCGTTCTACGTGGCCACCACTAGATCAGGAGTTGTGGAGTCTGGCGATAGGAGGATTGAAGAAGGGGAAGGCTGCGGGTCTCCCTACGGATGCATGTCACGATCGGTTTGGTTTCTCGACGAAGAAGAAGCCAGACACGACACATGATTATGCGAGGGCGTTGGAGAGGGAGAACCGTCGTCTTAGGACTGCTACTGATGCGAGGGTTGACGAGCTTGTTAGTCACGTAGAGTACTTGACCCAGCACATCACCCAGACTACATGTACTCCTCCTGCTCGACCCATGACTTTTGGGGGATTCATGACCGATGCTCGTCGAGCCGACCAGCGTTCCTCCACCCCCCCTCTTGATCCTTTTGCGCATGGTGCTCCGGGCTGCATGATGTATGATGATGAGTACGAGGATGACCCCGATGCGGACCCCGAGGATTACACTCTCGGTGGAGATGCAGCTGATCTTGCCGGTGATGGTGATGATGGTGTTGGACCCTCCACAGCTCCTGATACATTTGGATTTGATGACGAGGACTATGAGTTGTACTAGTTTTATTTGTTTTAGGGTTATTTTAGTATTGAAAACTGTGTTAGTTGTTTGTATTTATGTAATTCGTTTGATGCTTGGACCAATTATGTAATGTTAAACGAGTTTCGTATTTATTCTATAATTATGCGGAGTAGTTGTGTATTATTTGTTCGTTTGATGCGGAGTAGTAGTATTATTTGTTCGTTTATTGGTAATTATGTAATATTGTTATTACTACAAGCACGGATACAGACTATAATATGAAATTAAACAACGTGAATAAATTTTTTTTATAAAATAAAATTCGACCTACTAAACCATAATCGATGCTAGTCATACATACTATCCTCAGAATCTGAGTCACTCATTATCTCTTCCTCTTCCTCTTCCTCATTGCTCTCGTCGTCCTCGTAGCCCTCCTCTTCCTCATTGCCCTCGTCAACCACATCAAATCCATCGTTGGCCAATTGGATATTCATATTGAATGAGGAAAGGTCCACGCATAAGTTAAACCCTTCAGATGCATTCTCTTGTAGCACTTGGTTCGGCATCCCCGCGTCGACATCTTTTAATCCTACAACTGATGACATATTGATTATGTGTCTGGCAGGAATAGTGGATACGGCCAATCATCCTCTCTGTCCCGGTCGCCATGTCGTCTTCTTTGGATAGGGCACATAGTACGCCTGTTTTGCTTGGTTAGCGAATACAAACGACTCATTGGTGCTGAGGGTACGCCTCGGGTTGATGTCAACCAACTTGTATGTTGAATGCTCCTGCGCACCTGCGTGGCTGCGTTTATATCATGCCAAACACATTTGAACAAGACTATGTATAGGGGCCGGATTCTGCCCCAATATTCCACCTGTATAATGTCTTTCAACGTTCCATAGAAGTTGGTAGCATCAGATCCTCCCATGTCTCCCTTCACATAAACACCGCTACAATCACTCTTCTTCGGGCCCAAAATCATATCGGTGTGAAATCTGAACCCATTCACAATGTATCCCTCGTAGGTTGCCACTGAATAAGCCGGACCTGTGATTAGAGGATCTATTCGTACGTCGGTCTCGTATTTCCCACTTGAATATGTCTGCTTGAACCATGCTACGTACTCTTGGTTCCTCTTGGATTGTATCTCCATTGGACTTAGTCCACCGCACTCCTCTTCTACAAATAGTCTGCATAGGAAAATCATCATAAGTTAGTTGTCTTTAAAGCGCTTAATCATTTCGTTATTAAAAATAATTAACGACCACTTACTCCACCCATTCCTCAAGCTCTTGACAGTTTAGAAGCGTGTAAAGCTCTATTTTCTCCATCTCATCGAAAGTCAAGTATCACCTTTTGTTTAGTGGCTCTATTGGTGCCCCTTTCTTTTGAAATATTGTAAGCTCATCATCCCACTCTGTGCTATCTAGTGTCTCGTTCCTGTTGAGTTTTTTATATTTAGTCTGAAAAGAAACATCCAAATATTGAGAACACATATTGGACAGCTCTGCAAGTAGGTATTGATTGGCTATGGATCCCTCCACCCTCGCCTTGTTCTTTACTGAACCCTTCATGTCGAACATCCGCCTAGTTCATAGAAATGAAAGTTTAAGCAAAGAATCGATATTTGTAAAAGATAATTGTTATTAAAAATATAAATCCGTACCTCTCGAATGTATACATCCATCTATAATGAACTGGACCACCAACTCTAGCCTCGTACGGAAGGTGTATGGCTAAATTCTCCATAGAGTCGAAAAATGAAAGAGGAAATATCCTTTCCATCTTGCACATGGTAACAATAAATGATTCCTCCAATCGCTCCATATCTTCGGCCGACACCTCTGAGGCGCAAATCGCCTTAAAAAAATGGCTAATCTCTAATAAGGTCCCCAAATCTCGGGTTCCACGAATTCGCGAAATGCAATCGGGATCAATCTCTGTATGAAAACGTGACAATCATGACTCTTCATTCCATACAATTTTCCTTGTTGTTTTTGCACACATCGTCCCAAGCCCGAGGCATATCCATCAGGAAACTTCAGTTAGGTCAGCCAATCAAGCACCATGTTCTTTTAATCCCTCGTAAGACAATATTTTGCCTTTGGCTTTATGTTCTCACTTCCTCTGCCACTAGGTTTCAAGAACAATTCTTTACGGTTGATCAACAGCTTAAGATCGTGCCTCGACTTAATGTTGTCCTTCGACTTAGCATCGTCCAACACCGTGTTGATGATGTTCTCAAAAAAGTTCTTCTCACAATGCATCACATCTAGATTGTGGCGAATCAAGTTCGTGGACCAATAAGGTAGTTCCCAAAAGATGCTTCGACGACACCAGTTATGAGTTGTGTTAAATCCAGAAGCTTTGTGGAGTTTGCCCCAAATCTAACCGATCGTAGTCTATCCACAATTGCCCTCATCTGCGCTCCTGTCTTCCTTGGAATGGGCGCTTCAAGTACCTCCATACCCTTGTAGAAATCCTTCTTGTTGTACCTCCATTTATGACCCTCTGGTAGAAACCGACGATGACAATCAAACCACGAGGCTTTTCCACCATGCTTAAGTGTAAAAGAATCTGTCTCACCCATGCAATAAGGGCACGCCAGCTTACCGTGCGTGCTCCACTGGGACAACATTCCATAAGTAGGAAAATCGCCAATAGTCCACATTAGGGTCGCTCGCATTTGGAAGTTTTCCTTTCGTGAGCTGTCATATGTCCACAAATCATTACTCCACAAATCATTCAACTCATCAATCAACGGTCTCAGCAAAAGATCCGAGTTCTTTCCAGGACTCTTTGGACCGGGTATAATAAGGCTCAGAAAAATGAACTCCGGTCGCATGCATAAATCCAGCGGAAGGTTATAAGGGGTAACAAACACGGGCCAACAAAAGTAGTTCTTCCCAGATGGCCCAAACGGTGTGAACCCATCAGTACATAGGCCGAGTCGAACATTTCTAGGCTCTGCTGCGAAGTTCGGATACGTACGATCAAAAGCTCTCCATGCCTCGCCTGCAGTTGGGTGAATCATTCTATCTGTTGACTCTCGACACTTCAAATGCCAAGTCATATGTCTCGAAGTGCCTACAGTATAAAACAACCTCTGTAATGGATGGCCTAGGGGGAAGTACCACAATTTCTTCCTTGCGACCCTGGACTTTCTACCAGCCTCGTACCTATCGGTCTTGCATATCGGACACGGTGTGAGATCCTTGTTGGAATTATCGCCGTAGTACAATAAACAAAAATTCTTACATACGTCGATATTTTCGTACCCTAAACCCAAATCCGCGAGCATTTTATTCATGCCTGGAACCGTATTCGGTAGCATTTCCTCAATCTCTGGGTCCATAATATCTTTAGACAATCTTAAGTACTTTTCGCAAGCGACATTAACTACTTTGTGCATCGTCTTGGTAGTTAAGAACTCTGCAAACCACTGGAGCACAGTCTTTGACTTCTTACTGTTCATTTTTATGTCTCCCATCTACATCAATTTGTAGAACTCCTTTGCCTCGGGACTTGGATCTTCGTTGCGCACCTCTCCCTCAACAAATCGACCCCATATGCATCCACAACCAATTCTCTAAACGAAGTATCAGCATGAACCGGACTATCAACGTGAATACTAGCAGACGGTGATTTAGGTACATATGATGTAGACGCCTCGCTCGCCTTCTCTCCATGCAACACCCATATCCAATATTGATACACAAACCCCCACTTATGAAGATAATCTGGTACTACGTTTCGATCAAAAAACTTTAAATTGATGCATCTCTGGCACGGGCACCTAATACAATTTCTTAGATCTACGTAATCTCTCTGTTGTGATGCATATTGTATGAATTCACGAACCCCAACCACGTAATGTTGATTCAAATAACCAGTGTTACTATCTATCCTATCGTACATCCAGGATCTATCGGGACGATAATCCATTTCTAATCTAAGAAAATTAAAAAGAAATTGTTACAATTAATTTCACCAATCAATATATTTATCATTTATATAAAATTTTTAAAACACGAGTACGACGAAGCCAAGGCAATTAATACTTACTTGTTGTAGCGTAGAAAATACTTAGATAAAGTATCCTTTGCAAACACACGCCCCTCGTTGCATTTACCGCAATACCTAACACAAAGAAACATTAAAAAAAAGTTAATAAAAACGATCTTAATTGAGAAAAACTAACAAAAATTGTTATAACAAGAGGAAATCGTAGATACCTTAGCAAGTGATGAATGTTGGAATGATTTCTCAAGTGGAATAGGTAGGGGTATTTATAGGGGGGCTGGCAGTTATTCCCGACCGCATTTCGGTCGGGAATAACAATGGTAATAGTTATTCCCGACCGATTTTCGGTCGGGAATAATCCTGACCGTTGTTATTCCCGACCGAATTTCGGTCGGGAAATAACAGTGACCGTTGTTATTCCCGACCGAAATTCGGTCTGGAATATTAGGGTTTAGGGTTTAGGGTTTAGGGGTATTGGCGACCGATTTTTGGTAGGGAATAATATTCATATTCTTAATTTCACAATATCGCTCTCAATTTTAGATAAATCGTTGATTTAATGATCAAGTAAATCAATATTAGTTATATATTACTAAAAATCTCAAAAAAAAAAAAAAATTAGTTGCACGTTGATGAATCGTTTGAAGCGTCGATTCATATTGTCACTTATAAATAGATTGGTATATGTAGCTGCGAATAATGTAACTACTTACGATTATGTTAAACATGTGTTAATATATATATATATATATATATATATATATCACAATTAGCCTCTCTATACTAACGTTCGTAACAAATGTTAATCTCTAATTGTGAATACTCCTCAATACTACGTATGATTATTATATGTCAAACTCTAAACTAACTTAACTTATATTCCGGTAATCTATTCTAATTTAATAATTTAAAGCACATTAAACTAACTAACTATTAGTGCAATTTATTTATTTAGTGAGATTCTATAGTTATACTTAACAAACACATCCAGATTTTCCAAAAGAACGAAAAAAGTCAAATTTACTATTTTTCCCGAACCGATTTTCGGTCGGGAAAAAAATTCAAGGCCATTCCCGACCGATTTTCGGTCGGCATTGACACTTATTGCCGACCGAACATCGGTCGTGAATAATATTAAATATTATTCCCGACAGCAATTCAGTCGGGAATAATATTCAAAGTTATTCCCGACCGAATTTCGGTCGAGAATAATATTTAAACATTTCCCGACCGTAATGCGGTCGGCATTGCCCGCGTTTCTGGGCAGCATAGTATTGTCGACCGAAATTCGGTCGGCAATGTTTGTAAATATGGCGGTTTTTGAAATTTTTTGAAAATTTTCAACTTTCCCGACCGATTTTCGGTCGGGAATAATCGAAAAAATTGGCGGGACTCGGTGGGAAATTCAAATTTGACGAAAATTCAATATTTTTTAACTTTTTCTATAAATACACTTCATTATTCTCCTCATTTTTTCATCTCTAAACACTTTTTTCACATCTCAAAAAACTTTTTCAAACACTTTTTTCATATGCAAACACTTTTTTCTTTCAATCTCAAAATAAAATTTTCACTACTTTCTTCAACTTTTAAATAATCAAACACTTATTTATTTTTTTGTGTTTGAGATTGAGCAATGAATCAAAAATTTAATTGCTCATCTAAAACACAAAAAAGTTAAATAATGTTTTAAAATATTTCAAAATAGTAAAAAAAAAAAAAAATCGGTAATTATTACCGGAATATTATTTTTTTTATTCTGATGAGTTTTATTCCCGACCGAATATCGATCGGGAATAGTATTAATGCTATTCCCGACCGCACAGAGTTTTATTCTCGGCTGAGTATCGGTCACAAATAATATAAATATTATCCCCGACCGCTGTGTGGTCGGGAATAGCATTAATATTATTTCCGACCGAAATGCGGTCGGGAAAAATATAAACATTATTCCCAACCGGATTTTGGGCGGGAATAATATAAACATTATTCCCAACCAGATTTCGGTCGGGAATACGGAATATTATCTCCGACCGATTTCCGGTCGGAAAACGAATTGGGGAACTTCCGACCGGTAATCGGTCGGGAGGTTTGAAAAAATATTTTTGACCGATTATCGGTCGGGATATGTTTTCCCGACCGGGGACCGGTCGCGACTTTTCACGACCAGTAATCGGTCGGGGTTGACGGTCGGGAAATTCTCGACCGAAATTCAGTCGGGAAGGGCGGTCGGGAAAAGTTCGGTCCGACTGAACTTTTGTTGGGAAATTTTTTCCGACCAAAGCAATGCCGACCAGCCCTTCCCGACCGAAAATTGGTCGAGAAAGGGTAATTCCCGACCGCCGAAGGGTCATTCCCGACCGGCTTTGCGGTCGGGAATGACCCAATTTTTTTGTAGTGTAACATCTCTCACAATTCTCTTCCGTGCCAAGTAACATCGAGTGGGCAAAATATCAAGAATCAATCTCTAGGTGAAGAAAAAGTTTTTGGTGGTGCATGAACTACCCAAAGTAGTTTACAAGCTTCCGAGGTCGTGCCTCTGACGTTAGGCCTAAGGATTTCATATGCCCACTTGACAGAATAACTACATTCTTCTTTACCATCGATAATTGTGGTGGATGCAAGATCGTTACATAAATTCAATAACTCGTCTGTTTCCCACCAAAAAGGTTCCGCCTCCACCTCCACTTCCACGACCGCTCACCATTTCTCATTGTTCCCATTTCGTTAATCGTTGCTTCCTTATACCTCTCAAGTGAGGATCGCCTCTTGTACTTATTCGCTAAACTATCCGAAACTGTGGATCGGGATTGATACGTTGTAAACTCTGTGTTAAACCAATACTGTATAACCAATGTTGCTTTAACATCGATATCAGAATATATTGCAGCAGAAAATAAACGAACACCAAATTTAAGAAGATAATATATTAATATGAACTTTTCAAGCTTCCTAGTTCAACTCTTCTTTCCTTCTGTAATCTCGAACTCCTTCTTGAATAACAGTTCCCTTTATTAGAGATCTAATTAAAGAAAGACTCCTTTAAATCAAAGATCATCTTGGATGTTTTCTCATTGCACTCGAACTCTACTTCTTTCTTTTTACTCAAAGCCTGTGCGGTTGACTTCTTCAAAGACCTAATTATGGAAGCTTATCTGAATGGAAACTTGAACGATCCAAGCTATGTTAAGTTTGGTTCCTGGACATAATCAAAGATAACTACAACTGTAGAACTTGATTGGTTTGTGAATAAAGGCAAAACAATAATATATAAGATACAAAACCAGAATGTTAGAAAGTTTTTGTTCCTGATGTTATCCTAACATTGTTATTACAATGTTATTCTAACATTGTTATCACAATGTTATTCTAACATTGACAGAACACTTTTCCCTTTCAGTCTCCAAAACAAATATCGCTCCATAATTTTGTGTCCTTCCCATCCCCGATACTTCTCTGAATCCGAGTATAAAACCAATCAATATCACCCACGTTCATATTTGCTCCCCAAAGATATTGCCACGAACTAGATTAGCGACTTCTAAGTCCCATAATACCTTCACCATGCCCAGCTATTACTCTATCCCATACTTAGATAACATAATTTTCTTCCAAATGGTGTTTTTTTCAGTTAACATTTTCCACTTCCATTTTCCCATCAACGCCTTATTCATACGTTCCATCTTATGAACATTTGGCCCACCTTGTTCTTTTTTGCCACATATCTTGCTCCACTTAATCCAACATATTTTTTTACCTTCGCTTCCACCACCCCAAAGAAACTTCCTTTGTAAATTCGTAATGCACTTGAGCACTTTTTTCAGGGCCAAGTAGAAGGAAAGATGGAAAGGTGGAATACCAACAATACTTGACTTGAGGAGGGTCGTTCGTCCACATACAGATAGATTTACTTTGCTCCAGGGATTCATTTTTTTTCACTGGCCGTCACTCCGATATTCTTCTATGATTCTTGCCGACATTGACACCTAAAGAACAAAAGGGAATCGTTCCAATTTCACAATTAAGAATGTCAGCGGAATCTACCAACTCCTGATCATCCACATTCAACCCAACAATCAAACTCTTTGAGTAATTAACTCTAAGACCTGAAATCACTTCAAAAATTCGTAAGCAACATCGTACAATTAAATCATTATTTTGATTTCGAATAAAATAGAGCAATGTATCGTCTGCAAACTGGACGTGAGTCATTTCCTCGTTGTCTTCACCCACATCAAAACATTTCTAGAGATTTTTTTTTCTTTTGCTGATATGAGGATGACACTTAAACCCTCTGCTGCAATTAAAAAGAGAAAATGCGACAAATGGTCTCCTTGCCTCAGACACGGTTTAGCTTAAATTCTGGCGTTGGGCTCCCGTGAACTAAAACTGATGCCATAGCTGAACTTAAAAACCCCATTATCCATCCCCTCAACTTCACAAAAAATCCAGTTTTCTCCATAATGTGATCGAGATACTACCAACTAACACAATCATATGCTTTGGCAAAGTCAACTTTCATGAGCATACATGGTTTATTATTTCTTTTTGCTTCTTCAATAATCTCGTTAACGACAGGAACACTGTCAAGCATGTGTCTTTCTCCAATAAACGCAAATTGTTCATCCGAAATAATATCCTTCGTAAATCTTTGGATTTAATTAGCACGGATCTTTGCTAATATTTTATAAGAATATCCTATAAGAGAAATAGGTCGAAACTCATAAGGACCCGTTGGATTTTTGGTTTTTGGAATAAGAATCACAGATGAGGGTTCCACCCCTTTCACAATTCTGCCACTTCTATGAAACTTAATAAGGAAGTTTGTGAACTCATCTTTCAATAGTTCCCAAAATATTTGAATAAACTTGAAGTTTAATCCATCTGGACCCGAACTTTTATTTTCGTCACAACTCCATACGGCTTCCTTAGTTTCTTGTTCCATAAATTCTTCGATAAGGATTTAATTAGTTTCATCCGCCACCCTTATCATTTCCAAATTACCGAAACAAGGCCTTCTTCAATGTTGCTCTTGAAACTAATTTTCAAAAAAGCTCCTAATTTCATTCTTAACATCTTCACAATCTTCAATCCATTGATCTCTTACCATTAATCTCTAATCTCATCTTTCTTCGTTCTTCTATTGATACATCTATGGTAGAATCTTGTATTCAAATCTCAATCCTTCGCCCATTTTAATCTCGCCTTCTGGAAAAGTAGATTTTCCTTTGAGTGCATAGCTTTCCACATCTCATCGAAAGCACCAGATATTTCCTTAGCTTCTTCCAAGTTCAACCCACAATACCCATCTTTTTCGTCTAACTTCATATCTTCCCTTTAACCTTATTAATCACCAATTCCAGGTCACCAAAATGCTTCACATTCCATTGTTTATGCTTTCCTTGAAACATCTTCAACTTTTCTTTTAATATAAAACCATCCGTCCCCCTAACTTTGAAACTTCTCATTGTTCTTCCAAAATTTTTGTAAACTACTTGTTTTCAAAACTGGTATCCATGACTCGAAATGGTTTTGGGCCCCAATTAATGACCGAGACTTGTAAAAGAATGGGGATGCGATCGGAAATTGACCTATGAAGTCCTCTTTGGATACAATTTGGTCATTGCTCAAGCCACTTGTCAGAAAGGAGCACACGATCAATTCTACTCCTAGCGGTCCCGTTACGCTTATACCACATAAATCTCTGGCCCAACAATGTAGGGTTGTTTTGATATACTTATATGTTTTGTCACCATGTTTTATTGTTAAAGGTTGTCTGATTAGTCTAGTTAATCTATTTAGAGACAAGAGTTACAACCTTAACAGCAGTTTTGTCTTAACCTTTAGCAGGAAAAAAGAGTAGCAGGTTTAGTGTGTTATGTGTAACAACATTTATGTCTTTCCCTTAGCATCAAAGGAGCTTCTTTGGTCTTAACCTTAGCAATAGCAGTACCAAATAAAACGCCCATCGTTAGATTTCAACCTTAATACCAAGATACAAACAACTTTAAACAACAACCTGAAACATTCTCACAACCTTAAGAAGTATTTACCAGACAACAACCTTAAAAATACAACATTCAAACAACCTTAACACTTGAAACACTTATGGAAACAACAACATAAACTACCTCAAACAAACCTTAAACACTTAGTGCAACAACATAAACTACCTTAAACATAAACCTTAACAATTTCAGACATCAGATGAAAACTAAACCTTTAAACTTCTACAGGAACACTCTTCGATAGAGCACAACCAAAATCTTAAAACCTAAGAGAATCCGCATATTCCTGTTCTTGCATCCCAAACTAGAAGAATTGTTTTCAAGATCTTTATTCTTCTTAGCTAGATTAGTCATCATATTCTCCAACCCCGTGTTCTTCTTCTGCATCTCTGTTTCAATTCTAAAATTTCAAAATTCTCTCAATCTAGATTCCAACAATTCACTCCACCTCCTCAAGCTTGGTAACACAACTCTAGCGCGCTCAAATAAAGGTTCATTGATCCAGAAAAATAACCCACACCCGAACTTAGTACCTTTGTAACAACCTGTAAATCTAAGGCACATATTTGCGTCAGTCAGGGACAGCCTCGTCACAACCGCTCTTCCACACCAGGAATCGATATTAGCAGTGTAACTAGTTTCACACATTGTAGACGAAGATGGAGTGATAAATTTTTAGGGTGGAGGCTGAATTTGGTCGATTTAAGGCTCTTCGCACGCGAGAAGTTTTTGTGGCTTTTTTTTCGAGACTTTATTTTTGATGCGAGTTGGAGTAATACACAATGTTATTATATTGTATTTGGTTTTAACGTGATTTTAACATTTTTTTAAGGTTTTAAAGAATCAGGGTTTTTTAGTTTAAACCACGCGTAGAAGCGTTTCTTCCACGTCATCGAGCGACATTGCCACATATGCCACGCTTTGCTGATTTGGCAGTTACTGAGCATTAAATAGTGTTCGGGCATTTTTTGTAAAGTTAGCGGAAAAAAAAACAAAAACAAAAAGTTGTAGGGCATTAAGTAAAGTGAGCATAAGTTATAGGGCAATTTTAAAAATTCTGCCTAATACATAATGAGTTAAAGAATCATGTATATTTTTGTTGTTGACACAATGAGCTCAACTTGATGTTTCTAAAAATCATCATTGTATGCTTGTCTTATCGTCACTGTACACTTTCATAGTTATTTATTATGGCTTTTTACAGGAATAGACCGTATATATGTTTTCAATTATAGGCCTTGTGCAGTATATAACATATATTGTAGTACGTGAATAGAATTTTATAAATGTGATGACGTAGAACCGCTACGACTTGTGTTTGTGAAAGTAAATTTTGACCCATATATGAATAACTCCAATACCGTTAAGGGTTTTTGGTCCATATACTAAGAATCCAAGTTAGGGTTAGGATTTCTAATAAGCCTATAGGAATGTAAGAAACTCATCTTTTGCGCATACGAAAAATACACAACGAGTCTCTACATTCATCTGATTCTTGATTCTAGTAAAAGCAGTACGTCTAACGTTGATGATCGTTTTTTAACTACGGGTTTGTTTAAACTTGATTAACTTCGAATTAACTTTTTAAAATGGCCCGCATGATTATTGTCGATCTTGATTAATGTGCATGCTTATCGTTATATAATTGCTTAGAATTTACCTTCAAATACTAACTTTATCACATAACTTTGCATATTTAGCTTTTAACTGGTATATTTTTGGTGGAGAAAATGTCTTTCCACTCTTAAAAAAATAAGTTAAATATGCTCACCCTCAGCCTTGAACGGGCCTTTTTTTTTTTTTTACTTGTACTCGGTCCAATTTAGCTGCTAATTAAGAGTTCAACCAAGAAGTTGCTGTAATAAGATGATACATCATATTTACAACTATGAGTTATGAAATTTTCTCTTTTAAAAAACTTGAGAATAACAATACAAATTATTTATTCAATTTTAGTATATATATAATTTAATTATTACACGGATGTAAAAGGTGTACTTAAAGATAAGGATTCATATATTCTAAAAACTAGAACTTCTTACACATAATTGTGTAAATTAGATATAATTTTTTATTTTATTTAGTTTTAGATATAATATAAAAGAATACAAAACCATTTCAATTGAAAGCCTATGAAAGAAAATTATCTTCATCTTCTTCCCACCTCGTCTTTGTCCTGATCCCCATCCTCCTCCACACCACGACCAGTGAACCAGCTTCAACTTCAGGGTAGTTTACATGCAGACGAGAGCCACTGGTCGTTGTGGTCGATTATTTGATCATGATGATCGAATACATGAAGCTGATCGTGTTGATTGATGGATGTGGTGGAAGCCGAGAGTGCTCAAAACCATAGCTTATTGATACATACTCTCCAAATTAAGACCAACATCACTACAAGAATCAGGTGGCCTCCGCCACCGTCGGGCAGTCGACAGATAAATGATTTGCGACCACTAGCGCCTCCCGCGACCGCTAAGGTATTTATCAAGAAATAACCCCCCCCCCCTGCCCCCCATGTGTGACATGCCCTCCCTTTCGCTACCGGCCGACAGTTGTGACTTCGGATAATTGTAAGTTTTTTTGCTTTTTCTCGATTAATGTGTTATATTTAATGCTTTTATATGTTAAATAGTTAGTTTAGCTTATTAAATGTTAAATTGTTAGTTTAAATGTATGTTAAATTGTGAGTTTAGTTTATTTAATGTATTATTATTAGTTTAACTTATTTAATGTTATATTGTTAGTTTAAAATTGGCATGTGCTATTTTAAATGTTAAGTTGTTAGTTTAAAATTGGCATGTGTTATTTTAAATGTTAAATTGTTCGTTTAAAGTTGGCATGAGTTATTTTAAATATTAAATTATTAGTGTATTTTTTTAGAATTGTTTGTTTAGTTATTATATGTTTTATATTTAAGATTTACATAACTTAAAATAAATGATCTTTAGGAATCTTTTAAAATTAGAAAAGAGGATGCCTTTAATGAATTTCTATAACTTAGAAATAATGTCTTTAAGGAATCTTTATAAGTTAGTAACGATTGAATATTAGGGAATTTTCATACCTTGGTAACGATTGAATTTTAGGGAATCTTTATAACTTAGTAACGATCGAATTGCTACGACGATCACGGAGATGATTAGACATTTTATGCTGGAGTTTTGGCCTACTTACTTCTCGATGCCCTTGGAGGTGCAAAAGGCTATGTCGGTCAAGTTTACGGTGCGGAATTATTTCACAAATATAATATATTGTTTAATTTAGTATATTAATAAATCAAAAGACATAATAATAATAATCTTAAAATTTTAATATTTTATAAAATATATATGGGATTCGAGCAATAGAAAAATACGATGTAAATATGGCCTACCAAAAGAAGGCGAAGCCATGTTATAAGCATGTGATGTAGAACGCGAAGAAACATTACTATGAGAGGATTGATGATCCAAAGTATGTTGGGCGTCCGAACACTTGGATGAACAGAGCGTTGGAGGAGGAGGTGATTAAGCATTGGGCCACCGAAGATCATTTAGAGGTGTCGCAGACGTCCCAGAAAAATAGGAGAGGACACGTGGAGCCAGCGGCCTTGAAGAACTCGTCTGTGAGGCCGGATGCCCGAGACAAAAATGCCAAGTAGAGACCGTCGTGCGAACACCAAGATTCAAAAACTTTTCAGGATTTTGAAGATAATATGAAGGAGGACGAATGTGATATGTCCCATTAGTGCATGCACATGTCGCTAGTTTGTCCCCCGTAGCCCAATCTTTAACATGACAATATTGGGGATAGAATTCCAAAGACTTTTTTCAAAAATGGTCATTTATTGTGGCCTCATTACAAAAATAGTCCTTTATCGCGCCACTGTCTAGATTTAGTCCTTTATCGTGGTTTTTCGTCCAATTTTGGTCCTCCGGCCAAATTATCCGGCAAATTTTGGGGATTTTGACCAATTTGGGCAATTTTGACCAGAAATTTGGGGATTTTGACTAATTTGGGCGATTTTGATTAATTTGAGCAAAAAAATAAAAAACAATATATAAATTTATAATTTAAAATATATATTGTTTTTATAATTGAAATCCAAAAAAAAATAAAAAAAATTCTAATTTAAAATATATAGTTTTTATGGTTGAAATCCAAAAAAAAAAATAAAAAACAAATAATTTAAAATATATAGTTTTTATTATTGAAATCACAAAAAAAAATTAAAAAACACAAAAAAATTGTAATTTAAAATATATAGTTTTTATAATTGAAATCCAAAAAAAAAACGTAAAAAACAAAAACAAATTTGTAATTTAAAATATATAGTTTTTATTATTGAAATCCCAGAAAAAAATAAAAAAACACAAAAAAATTATAATTTAAAATATATAGTTTTTATAATTGAAATTAAAAAAAACGTAAAAATAAAAACAAATTGATGTTTGAAAATATACTGTTTTTATTATTGAAATCCCAGAAAAAACAAACACAAAAAAATTGTAATTTAAAATATATTGTATTTATAATTGAAATCCATGAAAAATGTAAAAAATAAAAACAAATTTGTAATTTAAAATATATAGTTTTTATTATTGAAATCCCAAAAAGAAATTAATTTCTTTTGGATTTCAATAATAAAAGTAATTTATTTCAAATTACAAATTTTTCGTGTTTTTTTTTTTTTTTTTGGGATTTCAATAATAAAATCAATATATTTTAAATTACAAATTTTTTGTGGGATTTCAATTGTAAGAACAATATATTTAAAAACAATTTTTTTAATGGTTTTTGGGATCTCAATTGTAAGAACTATATATTTTAAATCACAAATTTTTTTGTGTTTTTATTTTGTTTTGAGATTTTAATAATAAAAACTATATATTTTAAATTACAAATTTGTTTTTGTTTTTTACGTTTTTTTTTTTTTTGGATTTCAATTATAAAAACTATATATTTTAAATTACAAATTTTTTGTGTTTTTTTATTTTTTTTGTGATTTCAATAATAAAAACTATATATTTTAAATTATTTGTTTTTTATTTTTTTTTTGGATTTCAACCATAAAAACTATATATTTTAAATTAGATTTTTTTTTATTTTTTTTGGATTTCAATTATAAAAACAATATATATTTTAAATTATAAATTTATATATTGTTTTTTATTTTTTTGCTCAAATTAGTCAAAATCGCCCAAATTAGTCAAAATCCCCAAATTTGTGGTCAAAATCGCCCAAATTGGTCAAAATCCCCAAAATTTGCCGGAAAATTTGGCCAGAGGACCAAAATTGGACGAAAAACCACGATAAAGGACTAAATCTAGACAGTGGCGCGATAAAGGACTATTTTTGTAATGAGGCCACAATAAAAGACCATTTTTTAAAAAAACCCAACCTTTGATCATAGAGTTAATTATGCTTGGCAAACAGAGTATAGAGAACATTGTCAATATGAAAACCACGCGACAGAAAATTAATAAAAGAAGTACTGGTGTGAGTTATGGGCATGCTAGTGTCGTCAGCCAACTAAACCTCATATGTGCCATCATATCCCGAGTGATACGAAGGATTGTTGAGATAACCCGTGAGGTGGTGCCCGCTCCACCAGAAACTCCCTCTGCCCCTACCGTAGCCCCTATCGGTAGAGACGCACCGGAGTCTACCATCCAAGAATTGAATGGCGTGCATTGAGAAGGAGCAGGTGGCATGTGAGACACATTTGCGGTAGGGTTGAGCAAACTATGAAGTTTGTAGCACCAAGAAGCGACATGATTTTGCTTGCCGCAAAACTGACAAATCACATGTCCATTAATGGATTGAGAGTTATAAGAATAATTATTAGGGAGATAACCGAGGGCTTACGACCATGAAAAGGACCACGACCGCCTCGATAATTACCATGCCCCCGTGGTGGTGCGCCACAAGCCACGGCCAGTGGATGGAGTTGCGGTATTGGCGGTATAAACCAAAGATGATGATTTGTTCTCAAGGCAACAAACATAGAACTCATGGGTCACAAGAGCATTGTGAAACTCCGCAAAGATGAGATGAGTTTCTCAAAGGCGGGTGGAAGAGGCGATGTTATGATATTGGTGGCCCAACCCGTTGAGAAGGTAAAGCGTGCAGTTTTCAGGATGCACAGGATGATCGAGCATATCAATTTAATCAAATTTTTCCGTAATGTCGGTGAGGTGCTCAGTGATAGAGAGAGCATCGAGAGACGCATTGTTGAGGGAGTCCTTAAGCGCATGATACATGTGCGATCAGGGCGAGCAAACGCTGCCATGAGAAGAACCCATTCCCTTCGAAGAGGTTTTGGTGGAATGAATCATGGATATGAGTTCGAGTGACATGGATCCAATAAGGCCGCAATGATAAGTTGGTCTTGTTGAAACCAAAGGTGACCGACGATCGGATCTGATGAATCGAGACACTTGTGCATGCCGTGAAGATAACCAAGTAGGTTAAGACGATTCAGTTGCGCGAAGACTTGAAGTCGCCATGATAGGTTGTTTGATGACGTGAGGCAAAGGGTGAGGTGGTGACGCTAGTTGACTGCGACAAGAGAGAAGGGTGGGGCGGTTGTGCTGTTTTTAGGATTTGGTGCTCTACTATCAGCGGAGGACTCATTGTTGGAGTGAAGTGAGTGGAAATGGCAGACATGGTGGTGATTGACTATTGTCCGATATAATGGTAAAAAAAAAAAAAAGAGAGAGAGAAAAAATCGTGAGATTATTGCTGACAATTTGATACCATATAGAGAATAAGATTGTTCTTATTATTGATGAGTTATTTACAATGAACATACACTGCCTCTTTATACAAGTGAAAATTTGGCTAAGTAGTAAAGGATAATTACAAAAAAACTTAAATTACAAGGAAAAAGATAATAAAGAATCCTACACTATCTTAGCGGATCTAAAGAAAGAATCTCTGAGAGAGATATGATAATATCTCGTACATTGATTTTAAAGAAATGGATTGTTTCGTCAATATGTATATTACATTTCGATTAGAGCTATCGTATTTACTGAATATGCCCCTAACTCAAGCACAAATTATATTCTTTATTATCAATCATTATCGCATACACTTTTTCAGAGTAATATATCGCCCCCTCCTTGAAAATCTGGCTTTACCCCTGAGTTGGGCAATGATCGAACAATTGCATAATCATGTACGGCCGTAACCGGATTATAATGGACAATGGACAATTTGTTCGAGTGTAGGATTATGGTTGCAGATCGGTCGACTCCCTGGTGGTGGTATGCTTTCTTAATGATTGTTTCCTTCGTTTATGCGTGGACCTATATATAACTAACCATGAGTAGGTGCCCAAAACTTTGGGACATCCATATATATATATATACATAATAAAACACTATGAAATAAAATTCACCATAATTTATGAAGTAACACCAAGTGCACTTAAATCTCGAAGAGGCACACGAGCAATATCAGAAACATTAATAATAATATATATATTTCTGTTTTGTAACATAATTGGATAATTGTTCCAACAAAAGAGATATAGATCTAAGAAATAAAGCTTATAACTTCGAATACTTTTTGAGTTTTTCTGCGGCGTTATTGGAAGATTCTGGCAAAGGTAAATTGGTGGCAAGAGTGAGTCTTGAAGATGCAATTAGAGTTTTAGTTTCCTCATTGAGAGAGTCACACTTCCATAGACGCACCTCCCAAACCTGTTTTTATAATTAGTATAAATGCATATATAAGATTCGAAGGGTGAAAATAACTAACAATTATCTAGCTAACGAATTATATCTATTGATAACTTAATATTTGCCTATTATAGATGAATCGCGTTGAGTCTCCTAACGCATTATGTGTTTTTCACTTTGCCTCATAAGGTTTCAAAGTAGCAATGTGCTCCCTAAAGTATGAATACCTCTCTAACTAAAATATCAAGAACAAAAAGACGGACATGTGTCTAAATGAATAGCTAATCAACGATCTAGGGTGGTATTCAACATATCTTAGGGGCATTACGCATAGTGAAAAACACAATATATGTTGGGGGAACTTTAATATGCATGATTTACTCTATTATTATCCATAACTGGGACATTTCAAACGTTACCTATAACTTTTCATTTTTCAAACTAGTAATTCCTAAGCATATATTTCAAATAGTTATCAAACTTGGAAACACTAGCACAAAATGGAGACTGCACAAAGATTGTGGAATTTGAATTCAATGTATCTAATACCATATTATATTATTTTAGGTAATTCTATTCATCCCCTACCTTAACTAATCCTCGTTCATGGGTGAGAAATGATCCTTCAAACATAGTATTTCGCAGATACTTCAAACTTCAAAGCGAAGTACAATAAATTTCAAGAAACTAAGTGTCTCTGTTTTCAAGACATTTTTCTAGTATATATCTATCATCAACTTATTTATTTAATTTTAAGTTTCCTCTTCCAACTGTGATTAAGCATAAGAACATCAATAGATTATAACATTATCATGTTTTTAATGCGACAAAGGATTTGTTTCTTTTATGTTTTTAATTTGTAGCTTGCATTTCTAGATAGTACTTTCATTTTAGAATTAGAAAGGGTAAAACATCACAACCTAACTAACTGTTAACGGGTTTGGAATTATTCCCTATTTAACGGAAGATATTTATTTGGGTCGAAACGTCCTGTCCGTGATTCAAAGGCAACGCGAGATGGACACACTGAGATTAATTGCAAGAATATTCCCCTCCTTTATTCACTGAACATTTCCTCCTCTTTTTATCTTATGTATTTGAGTGATAGATTGTAGTAAGTAAGCTTAATTGTTTCAGCTCTCCTCCCCCTCTTATTCTACTGATCACCTCCCTTTATATAGACTTTGGTAGGGGTAGGTGTCACTGTGCATGTGTTTTGATAAGGACAGGTGTTGTTGTTACCTTGATACAGGTGTAAAAATTAGGATAATGTTTATCGTTTATCTACTAAGTGCTGACTAGATTAGCTTTTGTGTCTTCTGATATCTCCGAGGGCTTCTGATGTAGACTGTTTTTGATAGAGCTATTCTTCCGAGGGCTTTTGTTTTTCCTTCTTGATTCGGGTATTTTCTTCAACAGTCAGGAGTGATCTCTGAGAGTGGAAACATGGTCTCCGAGGACTTGGTATGACTTCCGAGGACTGTGATCTTGTGTCCGAGGGCTGTTTTTGCTTTACTGAGAGTGAAATTTCTTCACCAGAGTGCTCGGACTGTATTCACTGGGTGTTCCTGTATTGACTTCTTCCAAAATTGTGTTCTCGGATAAGTCCGAGTGTTGCTTTTTCCGAGGAGTGTTCAGCAAGGAAGTTTTCTTGTAAGTTCATAGGACTCGGGGTCCCTCTTGGTCCCTCTTGGCGCATTTGGTGGATATCGGAGTCATACGGGTCCATCGGGGTTTGCTCTTTTTCCGATGCCGTGTTGATATCTGTTTTTCATTCACCGTTTGACTTTCCAAGGGACGCTTGCGTTTCTCCTCGGATGCTTTTATAAACCTTTTCGGGTCAGTGACCGAGAGGTAGGGCAATTCTCCGAGGGGTTTTCTTTATAGGTACATCTCATTGGATGTACTCGTGACAATAGTATTGTCCATATATTATTTTTCCCGAGTAGGAGTGATCTCCTCTATTTTATTTTTTAGGGTTAACACTAGCCCCCCCAAATTTCGATTGTCCTCGTAGAGACAAGCGGAATTTTAAATCATCGTCCTAAGTGAGGTGAGGGGTTATTTTTGACTTAGTGTCCCTATATTTATTTTTTTCTTTTTTGATATTTATCCAATACGTATATATATTTAGAATTTATAAGGATTTTACCTGAATACCCTTAGGGTATCGTTATTAAGCACGCGGAGATCTCGGGGCGCAGGTGGCGGACTGTTGTTGACCAGCTTGGAGATTTGAACTATCTGACCGTTGGCAACGGTCAGAATGGGGACGGCGTGGCACAATCAGGTGGCGGTTACGTGGAGCTTTAAATAAGTTCCACGTTTTCAAAATTCTTGACCGTTGTCACCTTCGGTTATAAATAGGACACTGTTGCTTCTTTTTTCTTCATTCACTCAATCCGTCTTTGTGGTCATCTCCTCTCAGAGCAAAAAAGAAATCTCTTTCCTTGATCTTTATTCTTCATCTTTTGCAATTCAAATTCCTAGCAGACTTACCCGTTCCTCTTCTCTCTTTCAAAAACATTCCTCTTTTATTGTATCCATGGCTTCTTCCGCCAACACTGACTCTATTGCCGCCGCTATCTCCTCGGAAGTCACTGCTCCGATTAATTCTTCTACGAGTGTGAGAGGTATTCCAATGGGAGTGATTACTCGCAAGCGTAAGGGAGAAATTGCTGCTGCTGCTGAGGGCGGCGCCACTTCCTCGAAAAAAGCTAGGGTTCCCAAATCAAAGGAACCGCCTCTTCGAACTTTCGCTAAGGTGGAAAAAACGAAGAATATTGCTACTCGTAAGCAGGTAGCAGATCTGTTGACCTCAACCGGAGTCCTTCAGAAGAACATGGTCTTCCGAATCCCGACGAAGGATGAGAGGGCGTGCTATCCTCCTCCGGGTATGTTGACAGTATTCTTTGCTCAGGTGAAGTATGGGTGGCGCTCGTTTATGTCCCCTTTTTTCTGTGCGCTCTTTAAAGCTTGTAATATTAGCCCAAGTCAGATGGTACCAAATGGATTTGCTGCTATCTGTATTTATGTATTTTGGTGCCACGTGAATGGGCTAGAGTGTTCGGTGGAGCACTTTCTTTCAATCTTTGACGTGGCGGTATCACCCGGGGGGTATCCTTTCTATAACGTTCGTCATCGGGACAACTCGGGGGATTCCACGAAGAGAATCTTGGGGGCTGCTATTACCTCACATAGCGTCTGGAAGAACAGGTACTTCTTCGTGGGCCCTGTCAACGGCGAGTGGGATGTGCCCTTTGATTGGCGAGAGGGTACTACTCCCGTGCATGCTCTGGATCAGGAGGCAGTGCTATCTCCTATAATTTCTCAGCACAAATTGATGGAGTCGGAGGATTTCACGATGTTATATGAGACCTCTGGGCTTCATCATGTAGTTTTCACTGATGCCGCCGTGGAGAGGCCCTTGTCCCTGTCTCCCGTTGCGAGGAGTCTCTTTCGTAAGTCTCTTTATTCGCTCTTTTATCCTTTTATTCTCTTTCCGAGCATAGTGGTAAATTGTACTTATACACGTTATTGATGGGATGATACAGGGGATGTCATGGCGAATTACTATCTGCAGTCGAGTCCGAGGGAGCCTACTCCTAGTGGTGTCTCGGAGATACCAGAGGAGGGAGATCACGAGGAGGAGGAGGTTAATGCTCCCGAGAGTATGCATATGGATTCAGAGAAGAGTGGATTCCACGAAGACCATTCTCTTCTATGCATGGATGCGATGGGGATCGTTAGGAGCGCGGTTCCCCTACGTCAAGTTGCACCTTGGGATTTGGCTTTAGTGCCCGTTTCCAAATCGGAGTCAGGGAATATTCCTGCTTCCGAATCTAATATGGGAATATCTCCGAGAGGTTCCGAGGAGGGTATCTTTCCGAGTGGTGCGGAGGATGAATCTGCTCGGAAGGATACTGAAGTAATAGACCTGTCTTCTGAGGATCCTTCTCCTAGGCTTCCGACAGTTCCTGAATCTGCTCCTCGGGGTAAGTTTTCACGAGTTTTTAATGAGATTTTCATATCTTTATCTGCAATATTTGATTATGTGTTGACACCTTTTCTTTTGATGTAGTGGCTATGGATAAAGGGAAAGCTCCGATGGTAGAAGAGTCTTCATTATATGGTGAGTATTCGTCATTTACCTTTTTTCCATAATTTTTTCTAGTTTCATTCTTTTAATCACTGACAGTTCGTATCTGTTGCAGAGGAGGATTTTCTGGCCCAATTTAGCATTCCCGAGCAAGAAGATTTACGAGGGGACTCCGAAGACACCCAAGGGGAGTTTGATCCTTCTTCAGAGGACCGAGATTTGAAGGAAGGAATTCTGCAATCACTATTAGGAAAGACCAGCCCCTCCACAACAGTAGGTGGTTCACGGGCCATTTTTACAAATTCCGAAGTGACGACTCCGGTAAAGGATACGACTCCTCCGAGGGGACATGTCCCGGTGACCTTGTCTCCGAGGGGTCATACATTTCAGGAACCTATTCCTCCCAGCGGATCCGGGGGGGAATTTTCATCTCGTTCAGTGGGGGAGGCTTATCAAGATATCCTCCGATTTTTCGCCTCCTCCAGTTCAGCACCCGCCGAGGGGTATCAATTTTTGTACACCAGTCTTAACTGGTTGGGGCTTATGGTAAGCTCCTCTGCCTTAGTCTTCTGAAATTACACAATGCATCTCTGTTAAATTTTTTATTGTTGACTTTTCTGTAGATTGGAAAGACTCGAGAGGCAGTTACTGCCGTTGAAGAGCGCGGTCGGAAAGATGTAGAGGACTTAGAAGCACTCCGGGCGCAATTGGCACCTCTCTTATTCCGGGATAAAGAGAGTCAAACTAGGGAGGACCTTCTTCAAACAAAAATTTCCGACTACGAGTTTGCTCTCAATGAATCAGAGAAGGCGAGGGCAAATTTACAAGGTAGTTTAAGTGCTGCTGAATCCGCTTGCAAGAAGATGGAGAAGGAAAGAAAAGACTCCGAGGAGGTCTTTACCGCTCGTATTGCAGCTCTCGAGAAGGCGGTGGCGGATGGGAATGAGAGAGAGAGAGTTCTCCAAGAGACTTTGGGCCAAGTTACTGATAGGGCAGAGTCAGCCGAGGGGAAGTTGACAAATTTTCTTTCTCCCGAGGACGTGCAGGCTAAGGTGGATGCAGCTGTTCAGTTTGCTCAGCGAGAGATCTCACGGCAGCAATCAGTAGCATCCGAGGAGCCTTCTCATGAGCTCTTGATGGGCCATCTTTTGTGGGGTTATTTGGAGTGTGCAAAGGTGGCAAAATCTTTGATAAGGTCGGATGTTAACTTCTCCAAGTCTTTCGATCTTCGGAAATTAAAGAAGCCAACTCCCGATGACTGCCATTATTTCGTGGGGAGGTTTGGGGGTTTGCTATCCTCTCGGGATTCTCCGACACCATCTCCAATGCGCTCCGCCACGAGTCCGAGTCCAAGGGCTAGCGGTTCTGGGGGGGTATTTTCTCCAATCTCTCGTCTTGCTCCATTGGGTACTTCCGCAGAAGAGACAACTTCTTCTCTCCCTCCTTCCACGGGAGCTTAGTCTAGCTTTTTGTAATTTTTACTTTGAAAATAAACGCTCTTTGTACTTATTGTTCCTTCCGAGGGCTATCCGTTTTAAATAAATATTTTTGTTCAATCTTCCTATTCTATATCTTATCTCCACTGTTTAATTAAGATGGATAATGATAATTCTCAAAAAGTTGCTGACTAAGTAAACTTCCTAAGTAGGAGGTGTTACTTTGCATGGTTAAATAGGATACGTGTCCTCCTTAATTAAAAAGTTTTCCAACACGTGTCCCTTAGTTAACGTACTAAGAGTTTAAACTTCTACTTTTAACTCTAATATAAAGAGTATATATGCACGTAGGTCCTTATCAATTATGCACTTATCTCCTAATCCTTATTAGTCTTTGATTTTCTTTTATAAGTGCAAGTACAAAGATAATACTTACTTGATACGATGATGCCTCCTTATTATAGAAGATTTGGCTCGACTTCATCTGGCGGTTCTTCTCAGGATACCGCTCGGGGTCCTTCTGGATCATCAAGGGTTCCTCCGAGGGGCAATCCATCCGAGAATCAAACGACACTTAGTGCTAGTTCCTCTCTTGGAGTGGTTCGTAGGACTCCATCTACAAATTCACGTAGAGTCAATCATATCAGGGAGATATTCATGAGTAGGGAGCCATATCCTTTGGCGGATGAGTCTTCAGAATTCGATTTACTTCCTCTTAATCCATCAAGATTGATAGGCAGAGGACGTGTAGGATCCACAATGAGTGCAGAATGTGAGAACTCGGTAAGATCTCTTTTTAATGGTTATAACTTGGAGTTCGAAGATTATGATATAATAGTGCCTTCCTCGGGCCAAAGGGCTTACGCACCCCCTTCAGGTTATATGACCGTTTATACCGAACAGATGCGTTGTGGTTTACGTACCTTTTTCCATCCCTTTTTCCAAATACTCTTTCGGTATTGGCAGGTGTGTCCGAGTCAGTTAACACCAAGTTCCTATAGTCATTTGGTGGGATATGTCCTTCGTAGTGAGCTTTTAAACCTTCCGATGTCCCCTTATCGGGTGGGGACAATATTTACCCTTCAACCTTGCTCAGAGGGGACTCCCTTTTTTAGCTTGACCTATCGGGACAAGGAAAATATCTTCACTCGTGTATCCAGTTCCCACTCTAGTAGAGGGGATTGGAGGCGGAGATTTTTCTTTATCCGTCCGAGAGGTCAGTCAGCCAGATCGTGGGGTGTACCCATCCGATGGGGTTTGGGATATATCGCACCCAACACCGAAACACGAGGACAAGTGAGGGAGATATTGCTTCACTCGGGACTTTTCTCTGGTTCTTATGATATATCTGGGCTGTTGGATTTCCCCGAGGCCCTGATTTTGGCAGGTTTACAAGAGAGAGTAGAAGGATGCACTCCTGCTTCTCGTCCTCTTCACAGTAATTTTCACTTTCGTAAGTTCTAATAACCATTCTTTAGTTTATAAGCTTTATTGGTGTCCTCGGATCATTTTCTTACTGACATCTTTTGTAGGAGCGGAGATGGGAGCTTTTTCTCTCGGCTCTTCTAACGACGTTTTCCTGGGGAGGGCATTGCATGGTATTCCTGGGATGACGAAGGTTGGCGATTCTCCTCCTCTCATAAGTGAGGCAATGGTGGAAATCTCCTCGGAGGAGGAGGAGCCCGTTGCAGCCCCCCCAGTCAGTTATATAATTCCTTCTGGATCGTCGGATCTGATAGCAACTCTTTCTCAAACGGATTGTCACATGAGTCCCATAGTATCACAGCCCATTCCTCACAATTCTACCGTAGTAAATGTGTTAGAGGAGTATCTTCACTCTTCTAGTGCAGAGGATATGCAGCCCCAGCAAGATATCCCTGGTCGTATTCCCGCACCACCGCCCGAGGAGCACCCTTCCCTCGGGAGAACTCTTCCCCCCGAGGGTAATCAGGATGTTTCTCCTCTCGGATCAGCAGTGGGATTTTGCCGAAACTTTCTCAGTGGGTTATTAAACGTAACAGATTGTGAACTGATAAAAACCCTTTCGGTACCCGTTCTCCAAGATTTAGCCTGCAAAGACCTGTGTGAGGTATCTATTCATTTTATTTAATACTAACCTGTCTTCTGATCTGATGCCATTCGTTTTTTGAGCAGATTTATATGGTGTTGGACGCCCTCGGGTCTTACGGGAGTTCTTCCTCAGATCCGGGTTTAGTATACCGTCGTCGGGATGAGTTAGAGCGAGGTCTCTTAGAAGCTCAAGTGGAGATAGCCCATTTGAAGGAAGTTCATGAGTCTTCTCAGGATACTCATATTCATATGTTACAATCCGAGAAGGATAAGGCGTGGGAATTGGAACGCCAATTATCACTTGAAAAGACACGTGTCTTGAGCTTAGACAGGAGAATTGAGGAGTTACGTGGCCATATGCGGTCCTCGGAGGAGCAGTTAACACAGGCTACGCTGGAAAGAGACGTCTTGAGTCAGCAACTGCTAGGGATAACTCGTTCTCATGCGATAGAGGTGGTCATGGCCCAAGTCCAAGCTGTGTTGGAGGTGGTGGGTCCATCCAGTCTTCGTGAATCTCTTCGGGGAGAGATGCGTGACTTAGTGCATATAGGCTATAAATTGTGCCAAGATGCCGTACAAGCTTTGCCAGAGTTCCCCTCGGGATTGCTCCTTCCTGAACTCAACATTCGTCAAGTCTCCGAGGAACTTTCCCCTTCACCTATTAGAAATTTTGCAGTCGGAACTGTGTTCTTGGATGATCCAGTCTCTCTTTCTGAGGAGCAGCGCCGAAGACTTATCCGAGAGGGGAAACGTCCCATGGGAGGGACTTAGCTTGTAAATGAGTTTAGTTCATAATACAGAGGGTTCTTAGTGTTATCGGATTGTCCTGATGTCTCGTATATAGAGCCATCATTTCGTTGGACAATTCTATTGTCTTTTGTACTATATCCCCTCGTATATGAACACTCTTTTTATTCATATATAACTATTACATTAAGCATAATACTTTCTAAGATTGCTTGCGTTCCACGTGTTGCGAAGTATTGCCTCCTCGGAGTTAGCAAGCCGATAAGTCGCCGGTCCCACGATTTCCACTATCTTGTAAGGTCCTTCCCACCGTGGATCTAGTTTACCCACATTCTTGGAGGCCCCTACTCGTTTCATCACTAAATCTCCAACTTGAAAGGTTCGGAGTTTTACCTTGGTATTATAATATCGTGACATCCGAGCCTTGTACTCTTCCATTCGGAGGGCTGCTCGGGTCCTTTTTTCCTCGAGGAGGTCAAGGGCAAGGGCTAGATTTGAGCTATTGGCCACTTCTTCATATTCTTTGACTCGCCAGCTTTCTAGGGAGACCTCCGAGGGCAACACAGCCTCACATCCGTAGGATAGACTAAAAGGGGTTTCACCCGTAGCAACACTCTGCGTGGTCCGATAGGCCCACAATATCCCGGGTATCTCCTCAACCCACTTAGCTTTATGCCAATCAAGCCGGGCCTTCATGTTCTTCAGGAGGGTTCTGTTGGTTCTTTCTACTTGGCCATTTGCTTGAGGGTATCCCACGGAGGCAAAGCGATGTTTTATCTCCCAATGATCACACCACTTTTGCAATCCTTGATCAGTAAACTGCAAACCGTTATCACTTACCAGGCTCCGAGGGACACCAAAGCGACAAATAATATTTCTCCAGAGAAAATTGATAACAGCCCCCGCGGTTACCCTAGCTAGGGGTTCCGCTTCCACCCATTTGGTGAAGTAGTCAACGGCTACTAGCAGAAATTTCTTTTGGCCGGCATCAGGGACGAGGGGTCCAAGTATGTCAATACCCCACTTAGAGAATGGGCAGGGGTTCAGAGAGGGTTCCCAAGGGGCTGCTGGTAGATGGGTCCGAGGGGCGTAAGCCTGGCATGGTTTGCATCTTTCGGCATGGCTTTTGCTATCTTTGGCCATCGTGGGCCAATAGTAGCCCTGTCGGATCAAGCGTCCCACCATGCTTTCGCCACCAGTATGGCTCCCACATACCCCCTCGTGAGTTTCTGCTAAGGCTAGCTGGGCCTCTTCTTCATTAAGGCATCGAGCGTGGGGACATAAATATGTCCTTCGGAAGAGTATCCCGTCTTTGAGGAAGTATCGGAGGGTTTTTCTGAACATCATTCGCTGAATATTCTTGTCCGAGGAGTATCCCTCGGGATTCTGCAAATAGGCTTTGATAGGAGTCACCCAGCTAGATGAAGGATCTGAAACTGTGTTCACTTCTCGGCCTTCACCCTTTTCAGATTCATTGACATGTAGTAGAGTAATCTTCCGAGTATGTATTACAGCTGTTTGTGTAGCCATTTTGGACAAAGCGTCCGCCTCTTGATTTTCTTTACGAGGAATTTGAACTATATCATATTCTTCAAACCATTCGGACCTCTGACGAACAACTCGGAGGTACTCTTGCATTCTTTCTTCTTTGGCCTCATATGACCCCTTAACTTGCAGAACAATCAGCTGGGAATCACTATGAAGGAGTACTCTTTTCATTCCCCCTTCTCTAGCTAACCTCATACCAATAAGGAGAGCTTCATACTCGGCCTCATTGTTAGAGAGGGGATAATCTATTCTAACTGCAAAATGGAGCCTTTCCTCCTCTCCTTCTTGATTTACCAAGACTATTCCGGCCCCCCCATGGGTACTCACCGAGGATCCATCTACATATACGTGCCATCGTGGCTCCTTTTCCTCGGATCCAACGCCCGTGAGTTCTGTTACAAAGTCCGCCAAAACTTGCGCTTTGATTGACGGTCTCGGAGCGTAGGAAATATCGTACTCAGTAAGCTCTACAGCCCATTTTATCATTCTCCCTGATGACTCCGGCTTATTAAGAATTGCTCTCAGGGGATGCTTAGTAAGCACAGTAATTGGGTGGGATAAAAAGTAGGGGCGTAGCTTACGAGCCGTAGTAACCAATGCTAGAACGAGTTTCTCAGTTAGGGTATATCGAGTTTCGGCTCCGAGGAGAGTTTTGCTAACGTAATATACCGGGTGATGTTCTCCATCTTGTTCTTTGACTAGGACAGCGCTAATAGCCTCTTCTCCAATCGATAAATACAAAAACAACTCTTCTTGGGGTACCGGTTTTACCAGCAAAGGTGGTTTCAACATGTACCTTTTTAAGTCTCCGAGAGCTTCCTCACATTGGGAGGTCCACTGAAATTCCTTGATATTCCGAAGTACCTTGAAGAAGGGAAGCCCTTTTTCTGCGGACTTGGAGACAAACCGACTCAACGAGGCCATTCTTCCAGTCAGCTTTTGGACATCTTTTACCGTCCTCGGAGTAGGTAATCCCATGATAGCTTCTGCTTTTTCGGGATTTACTTCAATTCCCTTCTCCGTAACCATGAATCCCAAAAATTTTCCTCCTCGGATACCAAAAGAACACTTCCGAGGGTTGACCTTCATGCCAAAGTTGTTCATAATGACCAACGCTTTTCGTAGGTCCTCAGGATGTTCTTCAGCAGTGTTACTTTTAACTACAGTATCATCTACATAAACCTCTACTGATTTCCCAATAAGTCCTGAAAACATAAGGCTTACTAACCGTTGATAGGTAGCTCCAGCATTCTTTAATCCAAAGGGCATGACTAGATAACAAAAGGTGCCTGCATCCGTGATAAAGCTGGTCTTATCTTGATCAATAGCCGCCATCGGGATTTGGTTGTACCCTTGATCTCCATCTAAAGTTGATAGTAGCGCACATCCTGCGGTAGAATCAACTAGCTGATCTATGCTCGGTAAAGGGTAACAATCCTTGGGGCATGCTTCATTGAGGTTAGTAAAGTCAACACACATTCGCCATCTTCCTCCGTGCTTGGGAACTAGCACGACATTAGCCAACCACTCGGGGTAAATAACTTCTCGTATTTGCTTTAATTGAAGAAGGCGTTGTATTTCCGAGCGGATGATCTTATTGCGCTCGGGGCCCATTTTCCTCTTTTTCTGTTGGACAGGTTTAGCTCCAGGCTTCACATTAAGGAAATGTTGACATACCTTGTTGCTGATTCGTCCGGGCGGTCCCCCTTCCCATGCAAAGAGGTGATGAAATTGTTTGAGAAGAGAAATCAATTGGCCTTCTATGATTGGAGTCATATGGGTGCCCATTTTGATTACTTTCTCGGGGCTTCCTTCTACTAACTCCACCATTTTTAATTCTTCCACAGGCTGGACTCGTGTTTCCTCGGTTCTACACTTTTTGTTATTTCCAAGTGAAGGTCCGTCCTCTTCTGAGGGGATGGCATTCATGCAGCATTCTCTAGCTTTTGACTGACTTCCTCGAACTTCTCCGATTCCCGAGGAGGTGGGGAATTTCACTTTAAGATGCAAAGTAGAAGGAATTGCCTCAAAGGCCCGAATAGATGGTCTTCCGCAGATCACATTATACGCTCGCGAAGAAGCCTCCACTACCCAAAACTTAATAGATTCCGTTCTTCGAAGGGCTCCTTTCCCCCATGACATTGGGAGAGTAATAGTTCCGAGGGTTTGGCATGCTTCCCCGGTGAATCCTACTAAGGGGACCTCCGCGGTTTCCAACGTTTCTTGTTTCAATCTCATAGCGAGATAGGTCGGTAGGAATAGTACATCCACAGAGCTGCCCGTATCTATGAGGATACGTTGGATTTCATACCCGTAGATGACGGCAGATATAACCAAGGGATCTTCATGAGGGTATATTACATCTGTAAGGTCCTCGGGTCCGAAAGTGATACTAGGCAGTTGTGACCCTTGAATGGAGCAGACAGCTAATCCTTGCTCTGCTCGTCGGGCTTCTTTCAAATATTTCTTCTTTTTGCCCTGAGGTGCCATGGAGATTTCACCCCCTTCTATCATATTGATGGTTCTCCCTGTTGGGGGATTGTCTTTGTAAGAGTTAGGTGGAGGAGGCAAACTCTGATACCCTGCCGTTTTCTCTCTCGAACTTCGCCGGCGGTCCTTACTTCTCTCTCGGAGTCGGAGGCGTCTAGTGGTCCCCTCTCGTGACTTCCGGCTAGGCGTCCTTTCTTCCCTTTCTTGCTCTTCCTCTTCCCTTCGTGATCTCTTCCAAACATTGGCCTTGGGCTCTTCAGGGTTATTTTCCTTAAGGTAGTTCTTCAAGTACCCTATCTCCAATAGGCGAAGCACCTCTAAACGAAGGGTAGTACATTCTTCCGTAATGTGCCCGTAAGTTTTATGGTACTTACAATACTTTCCAGTATCCTTGTCTCGGTTAGGAAATTTAGTCGGTCTGGGCCAGTGCAACTCGTTGCTACCCCTCATTATGTTGAGCACTTCTGGTGGAGTAACAGTCATCGGAGGTAAGTGTACGGGTCGGAGGAATTTCTTAACCACTCCCCCTTCATCTTTGCGTTGAGGAGGTTTTCCTTCCTTACTTTTTTCTTTGACCTTTGCTTCTTTCTCAGCACGCTCTAAGTGTTCACTATCCTCCTGCTCCATCTGCTTCTTTGTTCCCTCGGCTTCTTCCATCAAAATATGTACTTCCGCCTTTTGCATTAACTCATTCATATCCGTAATACGATTTCCCATAAGGTATCTAAAGAAATCCCCCGCTCGGAGTCCCTGAGTTAATATGTCTGCCATAATGGTCGGGCTAACATTTGGAACATCGAGTGCTTCATCCGTGAAGCGCTTTATATATTCTCGTAAGGATTCGTCCTTCTTCTGTTTAATAGTAAAAAGATGCGTAGCAGATTTAGGGTACCTTCGGTTGCAGGCGAATTGTCGTACAAACAAATGAGCTAATCGGTCAAAGCTCGTGATGGAACAAGGTGGAAGATGAGTAAACCAGGCTTGAGCCCGCCCTCCAAGGGTAACAGGGAATACGCGGCATAACACCTGATCAGGAGCGGAAGAGAGGTCCATTCCTGCCAGGTATTGATGGACGTGATCTTGTGGGTCCCTTCCATCAGCTTCCCCGGTATATAGCGAGATATTAACAGGTCGCATCCCCGAGGGGATAGAAGCTGAAGCAATCTCGGGAATGAAAGGAGAGGTCTTGAACGTAGGATCTTCCTCGGGAGCCATGGCTTTCTTGAGATCACCTAACTCTTTTCGTAAATCATCCATCATTCCCCATAAGGAACGTTCAACCTCTCCTCGATACTCTGAAGGGCGAGAAATTCCTACCGGACCCCTCACAGGAGTCCTTTCACGACATACATGTCTTCGAGGACTTTGTCGGGGTGTCTGTCGCCAAGGATTCCAATTTGGGTTCCATGTCCTCGGAGGTCCATCTTCTTCCGAGGGGAGATCTTCGTTCTCGGATAGAACAGGGGACGTACGTACGGGGGGATCATCCCTCCAGGGTGTTCTTTCAGCATATATAAGTCTTTCATAAACAGATCGGGGAATACTAATAAAATCTCTTGTACCTGATTCATAATTGGACAAAGTTTCTTCTGAGTCATTGTTCGGGACAGGAAGGTTGTCATTTTCGAAAAGACCATCCATCCTAGCTGACGTGTGCCTGAATTCTCTCGAAGACAGATGCTGTGACGTTCCCACAGACGGCGCCACTTTGTTAACGGGTTTGGAATTATTCCCTATTTAACGGAAGATATTTATTTGGGTCGAAACGTCCTGTCCGTGATTCAAAGGCAACGCGAGATGGACACACTGAGATTAATTGCAAGAATATTCCCCTCCTTTATTCACTGAACATTTCCTCCTCTTTTTATCTTATGTATTTGAGTGATAGATTGTAGTAAGTAAGCTTAATTGTTTCAGCTCTCCTCCCCCTCTTATTCTACTGATCACCTCCCTTTATATAGACTTTGGTAGGGGTAGGTGTCACTGTGCATGTGTTTTGATAAGGACAGGTGTTGTTGTTACCTTGATACAGGTGTAAAAATTAGGATAATGTTTATCGTTTATCTACTAAGTGCTGACTAGATTAGCTTTTGTGTCTTCTGATATCTCCGAGGGCTTCTGATGTAGACTGTTTTTGATAGAGCTATTCTTCCGAGGGCTTTTGTTTTTCCTTCTTGATTCGGGTATTTTCTTCAACAGTCAGGAGTGATCTCTGAGAGTGGAAACATGGTCTCCGAGGACTTGGTATGACTTCCGAGGACTGTGATCTTGTGTCCGAGGGCTGTTTTTGCTTTACTGAGAGTGAAATTTCTTCACCAGAGTGCTCGGACTGTATTCACTGGGTGTTCCTGTATTGACTTCTTCCAAAATTGTGTTCTCGGATAAGTCCGAGTGTTGCTTTTTCCGAGGAGTGTTCAGCAAGGAAGTTTTCTTGTAAGTTCATAGGACTCGGGGTCCCTCTTGGTCCCTCTTGGCGCATTTGGTGGATATCGGAGTCATACGGGTCCATCGGGGTTTGCTCTTTTTCCGATGCCGTGTTGATATCTGTTTTTCATTCACCGTTTGACTTTCCAAGGGACGCTTGCGTTTCTCCTCGGATGCTTTTATAAACCTTTTCGGGTCAGTGACCGAGAGGTAGGGCAATTCTCCGAGGGGTTTTCTTTATAGGTACATCTCATTGGATGTACTCGTGACAATAGTATTGTCCATATATTATTTTTCCCGAGTAGGAGTGATCTCCTCTATTTTATTTTTTAGGGTTAACACTAACAATTAGTACTTGGCAAGTAAGATCAAATATGGTAGGACTAATTACCTGAATAGTTTTGCCAGCGTTGACCGGTGTGGCCTCAGCAACGACAAAGTCACCCAACTTAGCGCTCTTAATATGGTTGATGCTGAGCTGTACTCCGGCCACCCTATTCTGCCCTGACGCCAGGAAACCGCCGAGGCTCCCCAGTCCTTCCGCTATCATCGCCGATACTCCGCCGTGCATCATATCTAATCCCTGCAGCAAATGCATTTAAAATTAATCATATATATACAAATCCAATTAATAAAACAAATATATTTAGGCATTATTATTTACCTGGCAGCACCTTGAAGTGACTTGTAGGTGGCCAGTAACTCTGTGAGGAGAATACTCGTCGATCTCCAATCCAATTCCGTGAAGTGCAGGGTCCAAATACAGAGTCCTCGATTCCAATTGCAAGGGTGGCGACGGTGGACTCATTCTTCTCCGCCGCCAAATTAACCTTATTTTCGGTAATAGGTTGAGTGAAACGAATGTTGTCTTCTTTTAGTTTTTAATGTGTTGGTGATATATACACTACTTGATAAAAGGAAGTTGGTGCAGAACTAAGGAATCTAAATGGTATACGAGTTTGACCAGCGCTACTTGTCAATCTCGGCAACTCATTGGGTTCAATTATTGGGGGGAAAAGAAGAAAATTCGCAATAGTTCACCGAATGTCAATTTTGATCTCGAGACCATGCTGTATTTAGTCTATTTTATACCGTGTTCTCAAAATCGACCCGGTGACTGACCCAGTAATGGGTCAACAAGTCAGACCGGTCGGATCAATGGGTGGACTGGTTTGTTGATTTTAGTTAACATTCAATAAAAAATATAATATAAAAATTAATTGTATAAAAAATTATAAAATTTTTAAGTCACTAATATTTTGTTATATTATAAGAAAATATAAGAATATGGTTATCACAGAACTAGGATTTGAACATGTGACCTCTAACAAAAGAAATTTTGAAAAGTAGTGAAAACCATTGAGTTATCTAACAATTTGCTAAATAATCCAATAAATATTATATTTAATACAAAACATTATTTTGGATTTTTAAATGTTGGCCAACCGTATCACAAAATTCAATACAAGAAGAATAATATGTGACACTAAAATCTGAAAAATAAACTTAGCATCGGACGAAATACTATGCATAAAATTCTCGAATGCATGCTCGTTTAACTTCAAAGTCAAATTAAATATGGAAAACAGCATTTTTTTGAAAATTTGTTGGCCCAAACCGCCATAGACTGTTTGCGATGGATAGATCTCGTCGAAATACCCCAAATCAAAAAGCAATGCGTCCAAAACGGACACTCCTACGCAAAGTTATGACCTTTCAAAGTTTTGAATTTTTTTATTCCTTTTTTAAATTTTTGAGGCAAGTTTGTAATTGTCAAAAAATAGACTGATTCGCAATTGACCGAAAACCAAAAATAAAAAAAGAGGGCCGCCCGGTTCGCCCACCAGAGCTTTCGAACCGCTCTATACTCAGAACTGGTCCGGCCTAACTGTTGATTTCCGGTCAAATCGGTCGAACCGGTCGGTCCGGGCAGGGTTTCAAAACACTGATTTCATGTGCCTCACTTGGTGAACTGTTCTAAAATAGACAACAAATAAATTCTAAAACGCTGATAATGATTAAAGACGTAATAAATAAATGTCACACGTATTTTACATTAAACAATTCTTAATTCTCTTGAGGTAAGAAATCACAGACAAATGAAAAGAAATTCACTGTGAGGAACATACAAGTAACATTTAGATACTCTAAAAGTTTAATATCTAATAATCGAATTCAATAGAGGTTTGATAAGTAAAACTTATCTGGTATTCAATTGAGAAAATATCCGGAATCTATGAACTTTTAAAACTTTTTTTGATTCTCTATCTTGCAACGCATGGGAATCATCTGAATTATTGTTTGTTTATATTATGTCTCTCTCCCTCTAATAAAGTCTTTTTAGGGAGGAAAAAAAGAGGATTTAGATTCTAATACGAGTCTTACATAAGTTGATGTAGATCTTACCCATTATCCAAACCACGTGTTATGATCGATGCTCATTTCGGCCAATATGTGAAGGGTGTCTTGAATTTTCTATCATACATCGCTTGGAGAATAATTTTGCCTTCTGTTTATCTATATTCTACCCAACTTCTAAGAGTAAACAAGAGAGGATCCAAATCCTAATAACAGCCTAATTATTTCTTAAATTCCCTGTTTTTCTTTTTTCAGTTATATAGGGAGAGAAACCAGTTCCATTGGAGAAAACAAAATTATGAATACACCATACTTAGGGGTGGCGATATAATTTTGGCTTTTTGGAAGATCCAAAACTTATCCATATTTACATAACCAGGTCATATAAACTTGAGATGGATCCTAACTCAACCTGGTTGAGTTGGGATCCACTTGGGTTGAGATCTATTTCAACCAGTTGCGGATCGAAACTCCACTTAAATGTCAACCAGAATCTAATCTTTATTATTTTTGAAAACCTCAATTTACATTAAAAAAGAATTACAATACACCAAAAAACACACACTACGCCTGAAATTCATGAAAAATACGCACTACACCTAAAACACGCACTACGAACAAAATTTACCAAAAAAGATACACAATACTCGTAAAACATACACATTTTTTTAGTGTTTATATTTAGGAACTCGTTTTCAACAAGTGATGCCACTTTTTCAAGTTGAAACGGCTATGTGCCAAATTTTTAGCAAAATCCCAACGTTTGGATGGTGAAAATGTCATTTTTCGTTTCCAGTGAGATTTTTTTGTCAAGGAGTCTGTATTCGACAAGTGATACCACTTCTTCAAGTGAGAACGACCATTACGCCAACGTGAATTTAGCAAAATTTTAACATTTGGAGGTGAAAACATCATTTTTCTATTTCTAGCGGGATTTTTTTTTTTTGTAATTCTAGACGAAATGTGTTTTTAGGTTTTGAGCAATTTGTAGAAAAATTAGGTTTTCGTGATTTTTCATGAATAATTGTTTTAGAGTTTGGATTATTTTTAAATTTGTTTTTGTGAATTTTGCGGTTACAATGTATTTTTTTTTATTTTAGGGATATTTGACTATGTGTACAAATTTTAAAGCTCAAATTGAGTGAAAGTTGGTTGAGAATTTCAACCTATGAAGTTCTTCTTGGGTTGAGAAAAAGTTCAGGTTGATTGAGATTGAGTTGAGATTCTATATATGTGGATCCAATATTAACTCAACCAAATTCAACTAGTTGAACAAAATTACTGCCCCCTAACTATTTTGTTCCATTAGAGAAAATAATATTATCACACACCAATCTGTCTAGTTTTAAATGCACTAAAATTTATATTTATATACAAGTATGTTGCATTGGCTACTGTTTGAGACTATTACTGATTATTCAACATAGATGATAAAACAGTTCTGTTTTATTATTTATATACATATATATTATTGAATATATTATACCAATGTGAAGAAAAATATAGCAAGTACTATTAAAAAATAAAAAAGAGCACATTATTTTTTTTTTTAAAAAAAATATCAAGTCATTAGCTGATCAGACAAGAATATTGATCATGCTATTAAATAAACTGTTTCATAGATTAAAATAGAAGTTACTCTATATAATATTGCACAACAATGAGAACAATAGAAAATTATAAAACACAAAAAAATAAGACAATGAATTTGCTTAGCAGTTCATTAATGTCTTTTTAAAGGAGCGTGCCAAGACTGGATATTTTACTATTTCGATGAGTTGTATCTTTAAAATTACAATAAGATATTTATCATATGAAGCTCAACCTAGTATTAGTTTTATGTGGACTGCCTATAATACCGTTAAGTTTTTTACAAGGCTCAATCACGAATTTTCATAGCATAACTACACAACAATACGAATAATAGGTGATAATGCATAAATATGCTGGTTACAGAAAAGACCAAAATATTCCACAAGACCGCGAAAGACATTTCAAGAAAGGCCCCTTGTAATAAAGAAATCCTTAATCGCCTCTTCACCCGAAGACCTGGTATCATCTCGTATAACTGTCAGGATCCACGTGGCAAACACCTTGAATACGGTCAGATGTCAAAAAAGTTCACTAGGAGGAATCACGTGTGTAATCAAGTCCCGTCAACCATAAATCACATGTGACCCACATTAATCTTTTGTCGGCAGACCCATCTCACACGAGGCAGCATTGATGAAGGCCCACCTCACCGCATTAAAGGCATCTAAGTTGTCGGCTTTCCCCAAGACGCTTTAAATAGGAGGGTAATTCTCGCATTGTAATCAATTTAGATTCACATAACACACTTGTACTCTCATTTCAGTGAATCAATAAATCTCGTTAGTATTCTCTTTTACTTTGTCTTTTTAAATATTCAGAAGGCCTTCGTATCATAAAACCCCTCGTAAACACATGACCTCTTAATGATATTTTCCCTAAAATCACGAGAATGTTGTTCCGAACCTCATATATTAACGATAATTAACGAATTACCTAATTCGAATAATTATGCGTTATCATTTTGGCACCATCTTGGGAACGCCATAACCAAGATTCCGTGAGCACAATTTGAAGAAACCTATCAAACAACTCAGCAATGTCAATTCACGTCATAGAAGAATATGATATCACCAAGACCCCTTAGAAAGAGGAAAATGGGAATTCTCATCCCATGGCCCGTGCACCAATAGCAGGCCAGATCAGGCTACAAAGACATATCATCAGCTTCAGGCCAAAAGATACAATGAAGGTCATATACCCCCACACAGACCCCATCTTCTTTCGGGTATAGGTCAAAAAAGCGATGTACATGACATACTCATAGACACGGGAAGCACGATAAATATCATGTACCTTTCCACCTTCCAACGTCTGGGTCTCACAGTATCCCAAGTGGAGCCCGAGAAAATCTCGCTTCGACGATTTTCTTTGGCAACCCTACTCACTCGGGGGAAATCTCACTTCCCATAATATGGGGAACAGAACTGCGCCAGAGAACATAAACTATCACCATCCATGTCGTGGAAGCTCAAATTGTGTTGTATAACATCATATGCAGAAGACTGGCCATCCAAGTCTTCGAAGACATCATATCGAGAGCACCTCTCAAAATCAAATTCCCTACTTGAAGCGGAATTGAAGAAATTTGTGGCCCCCAAAAAAGGGTCACAGGACAAGGCCAAGCCCATCCCATTCTACGTCGCACTATACCCTACTCCAAATGCTCCAGATTGCTCGAAAAGGACGCATACTACGGTGGCCACGACCCCTGCAGTCTGAGGGAGGGGAAGAAAAAAGACAGACTAGAAGGTAATATGAATATCACTAGACCCCGGGACATGAGAACACCGAATGTTAACACCTCGGAGCAGAAATAGAAAGGCTGCTCCAACTAAACCACCCACAATGTCCAACCGAATGATCAAATCACCCGCCACTCCGTGAGGAAGAAGACAAAGACAAGAAAAGAAGTAATAACCGTGGATACAGAGAAAGGCTGGAGAAGAACATCAAGCAACTATTCCATGAAGTATTGACTTGAAATATACAAGTTAGTTAATTAATACTTTATTCCAATATTACCTTAAATTCCATAACAATGTATTTATAACTTATAAAAATATTAATATATCAACTAAGAACTTAAAGTACGTAAACTTTATTTTTAGACCTAGTGAGGTGTAAATTTTGGTAGTCTGTGTGAATTGCCCCATTTTCCACTTTTAAGCACTTTTCGGACCAAAAATTATCGAAATATTATTTAAAGTTTGATTAGAATATTCCCCTCGTCGAGATGGTTTTGATGATGGTGACGATGTTGCAAAATTCAAAATCAATACACGAGAAATTCTCGTGTTGTAACTTTAAATTCTGCAATACCGTCACCACCATCGGAACTGTCTCAACGAGGGAAAGATTCTAATGAAAGTTTAAATAATGTTTTTGGCGATTTTTGGTATGAAAAGTGCCGAAAAGTGGGAAAAGGGGCAATTCGCACACATACTACCAAAGTTTAGATTTCACTTGGTTTAAAAACAAAGATCTGGCCTTTGTTGCATAAAGTGCTTATAGTTTGGGGAGTTTGATGGAATAATCCCTTATTTCCTTATAAAAAAAAAGGGATAAAAGGCTTTCATTTTCTTTAGAATTTTTTTGTTTTTACTCTAAATTCTTTTAAAGTTCTGCACCTTCGTCCAATCTCTTATAAAATAAATACATTTATAATCTAATAAGTTTTTCGTATTTCAAACTTAAATTGGTACTGTTGAATACTTAACAAACCTACATGGAGAGAATCTTAGTTTTGATTTATTTGTTTGATGACTAGAGAGAATTGTTTCTTAGCTTAAATACTTGCATTCGGACACATAAAATGGAGCAAGTTGAGGAACCTAATCCAACATCTCTCTTTGATTTTAACTCTGTTGGAACAACAAATTATTAGATTTTAAATATATTGTTTTTTCATATATATGGATACTTGGACAAATTTTTAAGAAGATTTGGAGAAACCAGAAATAATGAGGGCTTAAAGCATAATACTTGAACAATTTCCTCTCCCATTTCTCTAAAAAAACCAAATTATATAAAAAAAGAATGTTAACCGAGCAGAGATTAAGTATCATACGCAAACGATATCCACAGTAACGAACTCTCCAGAGAACATGAGAGAAATGTTGCCATCGGAGGTAAAAATCACCGTGCTTAGATGACCCGAAGAAATTTACCCCAAACCACGACACCAAGGAAAATGCAAACAGAGTACGAGATCCGCGTGGCACTACGAGTCTTGGAAGACTCCACGATGCCCCACATGATCAACACTACTCCCAAGCAAACCCCGATACTTTACGATTCCCGGATCTAATTCCACAACAAAACATCTCACGGAAAATATCCAAGGGAAGATAAATTCCAATGACACATGCACCAAAAAGACAAACCAGATGTCCAAGGAAAATAACCCGAGTCAGCATCACAAGACCACTTGTCACAAACAACGCATGCAAGGAAGCTTGCCTGCATAAAAAGAACCATCTGCCAAGACGAAAATATGCACGCTAACAGGTTCATACCAAGAAAAGCCTTATAAATAGGGAGATCCACTATCATTGTAAGGGCAAGTAAGAACTCAAAGGACAAAGCATAATAAGATGATAAAATCACCGTGCAACATATCCGATAGTTGGACCATAATAATATTTTGAAGAATCAGGCAAGGCGTTTCGATACTTAGCTACTCGCATACCTAAAAAAATGATCGGGTGTTTTCAAAATGGCGCCGTCTGTGGGAACGCCATATAAATTGCCTTGAGAAGTTCCTAGAATTACGCATCAGATTATAGAAAAATAAGGCTCATGGAAGAATCCATCGGGCCCCAACAAGGAAACCACGAAGAAGTGAGGATGAGATGTCGGTGCAGTATCCAACGGATGCATCACCTGCACCGCCTTCACCAATCCAGAATGCATAATTTATTAACATACCGAGGGACATCTTTGAAGATATGATGGAGGCGGCTCTACGTGGGATGGAACGCACTAGGAAGAGAGCGAGAGAGCCCATCCCCATATTACCGTATCGAGAAAGATATTATGTGGAGGAGCAGGGGTCACGAATGACCCCAACATCTCATTGCGACTCACCCTACCATGAACCAGGGTATCAAACCCGAAGAAGTAGAAGGAACCTATAACCCACTCGGTGCTAATCAAATAGGTAGGATAACCCCCCTCCCCATCCGGGGGTTTGAGCAGAATCTCGTCCGTCGTTCAAGAGAATAACCCACCCTATGGGATATTATCAATCATATGCGGGGAGAAATGCAAGACACGAAGAGAACAATGACTCCCGGAGAGGAACCAGTATATCACGGATCTCCTTGTATCCCAAAATTGCACATGCACCCATTCCCCTCTCAATGAGGCCTATCTCCAAGATCATATCAACTAATATATGGCTACGATGGACCTGGCCTCGGTCTCAGACTCCAGTCTTTGTCGAGTATTTTGCACTACCTTGATAGGACATGCCCAATCATGGTTCTCCCAGATACCCCCAAGTACAATTTCTAAATTTGAGCAATTGTCTTGCATCTTTGTTAGACAATTTGCTTGCAACAGGCGTTATCCCAAGTCAGCATACCAACTATTTACCATCAAACAACGAAAAGATGAATCACTGAGAGATTTCATGAAGTGATTGTCGGATGAAGCTTTAGGCATGCCTAACGTAGAACCCTCCATTATAGCTGACATATTTGCACAAAGCTTGAGAGCCGACAACTTCTTCCTATATCTAATCGAAAATCGAGTGAAAGACATGAATGAGCTTATGCAATAGGCTAAAACTTACATTCTCATGGAAGAGGTGGAGAATTCTAAGATAAAATCCAAAAATAATGATCAGGATCAGAAAGGTAAGACAAAAGAGGATAAGGCGCTCTCGCAATGAAGAGATAACCATGGAAATATAAAGAGACACTTACAGCGAGTTCCCCTTCCTGCATTAACAGTTACTCCTGCGAAAATAGTGAATGTAATGAAGGGTCACAAAGATTTCATATGGCCGCTGCGAGTAAAACAACCATACAAGAAGAAAGACTCAGGAAAGTTCTTTAAATATCATAAAGCTTATGGGCATACTACCAAAAATTGTACCACCTTGAAAAAAGAGATACATAGCCTATTGAGCCTCAGATATCTAAGGGATTATGTAGAGGAAGGAAGAAATACTCGACAGATAGATACGCAGAAGAAAGTAAAATGCGAGGAAAGCGATAATAGCAAGGCAGTTCCCCAGGTAAATCAGTATGAAGAAGATTATCTCCAGAGGCTTACCCCTCCCCAGAATCGTATGAAGACAATCCTTACTCAGGAAGAACGATGAATATGACAGAGGGAGGTGACATAGCCATCGGAAGAAAAAAGAGATACATCAAAGAGGCCCGAAAGATAGAGCAGGGGTTACCAATCTGCTCAATTCTGGGATCAAAACTTCCAACTATATCATTCGGGCCCGAAGATCTAAAAGGGATTATATATCATCACGACGACCCGTTGGTAATACCCGCGACAATTTTGGTAATAGAGGTTCAAAGAATACTGATAGATACCAGAAGCTCCGTAGACGCGATATTCATACCAACCATTGGAGCCATGGGTCTAAGAAAAGATCAGTTAGATCCTATGAAGGTGCCTCATGTAGGAGTTTTTGGGGAATCCAGTCGCACGATCAGAACAGTTATGTTACCCATGTCTTGGGATGAAAGAGCCCTTAGACGCATAGAGCATGTAAAATTTTGGGTGGTAGAAGCGGCATCGCGAACTTATAACACAATATGTGGAAGACCATCAATACACGCATTTGAGGTGACCCCCTCCACTCTCCACCTAAAGATCAATTCCCAACTATGTCAGGTATCGGAGGTAAGAGGAAGTCAAACAAAGGTATGAGAAATTCATATGAATGTTATTCCCCTAAGTATCAGAGACGAGACTATCACCCCTGGGTAGAAGCGAAAGGTCAACGAGGACAAAGTGAAACCCGTAGAAGAATTTAAGTTCAAGATGGGAATGGAGATAGATCCGAAATTGGAGGAAAAAATCATCGCCGGCTTAAAAAAGTACAACCACCTCTTTGCGTGGGAAAGCAGACCCCATGGCGGATTAGCCCTACGGTATGCCAACATTACCTCATGGTAAAGCATAGCACAAAGCCTATTCAGCAGAGATAGAGGAATATGGGTCCAGAAAGGAACAAGATCGTATGCTCAGAAATCCAATGATTGCTACACCTCGGACAGATCAAAGAGGTTTTATACCCCGAGTGGTTGTCAATTGTAATGCTTGTCCGGAAGTCAGGTGGAAGGTGGCGCATGTGCGTTGACTCCACTAACCTAAATGATTCATGTCCGAAATATTGGTACCCTTTGCCAAACATTGATCAACTAGTGGATTCCATGGCGGGATGCGCGCTCTTATCCACAATCCAATACCCATGGCAGAACATGATCAGGAAATGACCAGCTTTATCACTGACGTCGGCACATTTTGCTACTTGGTGATGCCATTCTGACTTAAGAACGCAGATGCCACCCATCAAAGACTAGTCAACTTGATGTTTTCCAATCTCATCGGAGAATCCATGGAAGTATACGTGGATGACATGATAGTCAAAATCAAACAAGCCAAGTCATCCCAATGATTTGAGCAGAGCTCTAGACATCATGGATAAGTTCGGAATGAAAATTAACCCGAAGAAGTGCTCATTTTGGCATAAAAGGAGAAAAGTTAGGATCCATGGTAACAAAAAAGAGGATCGAAATGAATCCTGAGAAGGTTAAAGCCATCGTGGAAATGAAAACACCCAGAACCATCAAAGATGTCCAGAAACTAACGGGAAGATTAGCTTCGCTCAACATATTCATTTCTCACTCTGCTGAGAAAGGATTGCCCTTCATCAAACTCCTGAGGAACCTTGCAACTTCCAATGGGATGCACAGTGCGAGAAAGCCTTTGAAGAACTCAAAAGTTACCTGGTTAGCCCACCTTTGCTAGTAAAACCCTTACCAGGAGATAAGTTGCTTCCCCTACCGGTGGCGGTAGGGGAAGAGGCTGTAAGCGCACTATTGGTAAAAGAACAAGAAAAAGAACATTTGCCAATTTATTACGTCAGTAAAATGCTACAAGGGCAAATAACCGATACACTTTCATGGAGAAGCTAGTACTAACACTCGTAACAACTGTGCGGAGGCTATAATGTTACTTCTTGTCTTACCCCGTTACCATCCTTACAAGACACCCATTAAGGACTATCCTCAATCGTCCAGAAACATTGCGACAACTGGTATAGTGGGATGTAGAGTTGAGTGAATATGACATTACGTATGCCCCACGGCCCACCACTAAACCCCAGGTGTTGGCAGATTTTATCTTGGAAATGACCGAATTAGAAATAACAAGTTGTGATCCCTTGTGGCACGCATTTGTAGACGGGTCATCTGTTGGAACCCACGGTAGCGCTGGAGTGGTACTCATAAATATGGAAGTAGGAGACGAAATACATCGTTTCACCATAAATTTAGATTACCCATTGTCCAAAAATGAGGCAGAATAAGAGGCATTACTTGCGGGCATAAGGTTAGCGCACGAAGGTAATGTCAAACGATTGATAGTCCATAGTGATTCTCAATTAATAGTACAACAAATCTCGGGAAGCTTCGAGATCAATGAAGAAAAGATGAGAGCATATGCCCAAGTAGTTCATTAGAGAATATAGTCTTTCACATAATTTCGGAAAGTCCATATATCGCGGTCCGAGAATCAAGAGGTATATGGTTTGTCAAAAATAGCTACACAAACCATCGTCCTAATGCAATACATAACTTTACTGCAAGCAACCGAATCGGAGAAAGATGCAACGAAAATGTCCAAAGCCATTGTTGCTCCAATCAGTAGTGGGTGGACGACAAATACCATGAATTATCTGGAAAACCCCGAGAGTTATGGCGACAACGACAAGGAGCTCCGACAGATGGAACGGAAAGCATCTCGATATTTCCTCCACGATGGAATACTTTTAAGAAGATGCTACAACAATCCTCACACGTGATGCTTGGATGAGTCAGAAGCGAAAGTAGTAATGAGAGAAATGCATGAAGAAAATTGCGGAAACCACAGATGGGAAGTCAGCATGGCAAATCGCATTATTCGACAAAGATATTATTGGCCCACCCTGGTACAAGATTGCAAAATATATGCTCAGCGATGTCTACCCTGTCAACTCCATGCACAACAAGCCCATCTGCCTGCGGCCCCGTGGGAACGTAATCTCTTAGCATGCCCCTTTGCCAAGTGGGCAATCGATATGATTGGGCCATTAATCCTCGATGCACGCCAGAAGAAATTTCTCCTTGTGACGGTAGATTATTTCACCAAATGGGTAGAAGTAGAACCGATGGCTAAATCACCACAAAGTCAGTTATCAATTTCCTTTGGAGAAGTATACTTTGTAGGTTTGGTATTCCTCACTACCTGGTCAGTGACGATGGCTCCAGTTTGATAGCGATGAAGTAGATAGGTGGTGCACACATTGGGGAATAAAGCATTGTTTTGCTTCGGTTGGATATTCTCGGGGTAATGATCAGGTGGAAATGACCAACCAGACACTACTCAATAATTTGAAGGCACGATTGGATTGGCATAAGGCAAAATGGGTGGAAGAAGTTTTGGGCATCCTATGGGCTTACCGTACCACTCAAAGCTCTGCAACTGGGGAAGCCCCTATAGTTTAGCATATGGTTGTAAAGTTGTTATATCCCCATAGATAGTATCAAAAAGCTGGTGTGTTCAGGAGTACGAAGAAGTGAGCAATAGCTCGAATCTAGCTCTCGCACTAGACTTATTGGAAGAAAAAAGAGCACGAGCGGCAATAAGGATGGAGAATTACAAAGCACGGATGCCTCGATACTACAACAAGAAGGTAAAAATAAGAACCTTTCAAGTAGAAGATTTGGTCGTCAAAAATGAGGAGCGTCCAAAAATTTCACCAAGCTACAACCCAAGTGGGAGGGACCTATAAGATACCACAAATAGTTGGCCCGCTACCTATCGGTTGGGCAGTATAGATAACACTGAATATCCCAACACATGAAATGCTCTAAAATTGAGAAAGTATTATGCTTAGAATAGATATTGAGTGAAACGAACAGCTAAAATGCGCGTCATGAATGTATATATCAATAAACCATGAATGAATAAAGGAAGTCTTTTATTAAAAGGAAATGAGTATTACAGTAGTACCAAAAGCGGCAACCATGCCCATCAAAATGTATGCTACTTCAAGGCTCATAACCCATACGATACTAGCCCTCCTGTTATCATACCATATTAACAAAAGAGCTTACGAACATATAGAAGCTCGAACTATATAAACTATTTACAAAAGCTTTGCAAATCGTTAAATTCAATCGTCCTCAATGAAACTCTTGCCCTCCCTGATGATGTTGCGGTGCTGCTCTATAGTAAGATCAACAGGGTCCAAGTGTCATGGTAGGAACGACAGTCCTACGGATAGAGGAATCTTGCAAAGTTACTATGGCAGAGGTTGAAACGGATGTGTAAATATCTCCTGGCATAGGCGGTATCCGATAAGGAGCATTTCCCTCATATCTTCGCGAAGGGTTTTGTTGAACTCGCGAAAGGCTGGGAAGAGCCATTGCCATTTGAGTGCGTGCCATAATTATGGCCACTTCATGTGCCCTAGTCATCTCTTCAATATTGCGACGAGCAACATCCCTGTCTTCTGAAAGCAATGTAGAAAGTTTATCTAAGGTTTTTATCTGTGCCTGAAGGTTATCAATCCTTTCTGAAGTTGTCGTATCGTGGATTGACACAACAATTTTGAGAGTTAAGCTGGCGTTGCCTTAACTCTATTGTGATCTTCTTGATTAAAGTAATATGCAATGAAATTTAAAAACTAGCAGATATAAATTTTAAGAAGTTTTCAATATTATTAAAAACTTCCGAGCCTTAGGTAAAATAACCAATAAAGGTTTTAACAAAATGTTCCGCAAAATAATTCACTCACACGCTTTGTTGATCGGACTCAACGAAGCAGACAAGTACGAACTACTTAACTTCTATGAACTAGACTTAAATAGTTGATACAAAAACTTCACAAAAGCAAGACGAAGGCAATACAACGTATGATTAATCTCTTGGATTGTTCTGAACTATTGTCTTGTAATCATCTTGATGAACTTCACACCTTTTTTTTATAAATTTCTTGAAACTTGCACTTCAAGGTGTGTTGTTCACAGTTTTGGTAACTCTTGTTGTTTCCTAGTTGAATTGGACTTTCTTGTAAACTCGGTCTCTTTCTTGAATAGGTGTTTCCTTTATTACAGATCCAATAAGGTAATGCATCTTCTTCAAATCGGAGTAATCTTGGAAAGAATCCAGGTTGCAGTGGAACGCCAATTTGTTTCCTTCTTTGTAAACCGTGTTGAGTTGACTATTCAACTTAACTTGAATTATGGAAACTTCAAGTAAGGAATCTTCCATAGCTCTTCCTTATGATTAAGATACCTTCCTAGACATAAACATAAACAACTAAAACCGTGGAACTTGATTGATAAGTGAATAAAGGCAAAACTTAAATTTAGCAGTTAAATAACAGTTTTTGCGCAGGTTCTCTGGTTTCAGTGTTATCCTCAATGTTGTCCCAACATCGCACAACATTGATTCCAGAATACCTTGCACTTTCAATCTCCCCCCTTTTGCCTTTCTTCACAAAACCAATACTTGTTCCAATCAAGTCCTATATCCAGAAGGTTAGAATCAACAAGAAATAATTTAAAACTACTAAACTGCTATCCCTCAATGCAAACTAACATATTCAAAGTTAAAATAACAAAGACAAGTATTAAGGTCATCACTACATCAAAAGATGTTCAGACTCCAACATTCATCAATGTTGCCTCAACATTGAAACCAGTGAGTTTCCTACATAAAAGGTTAAACAGAAAAATAGTTCAAAATTTGCTTTCATAAGCAACAACAGTCAGAGCAGTTCAAACAGTAGTCATACTTAGAGTTACAGACCATAACTAGATAACAAGGACATGTCCCTTGATCAAATAAAACCAAATAGAGATAATGTACCAGCAACACAAACATAACAACAGTTTTTAAGAAACAAAACATAAACTAGAAAACCAAATTTAAAAATTGGAACTACTCTCCCCCTTTTTGTGAAGAAGGGAGTTTCTCCAAAATTTTCACCAAGCCTTCTAGCTCTTTGAGATGCTCCTTCTTATCCCCAATCTCCCCCTGAGTGTCAGCAATGTGCCCCCTGAACCAATTCAGCAGATGATCCACAAAGGTTGAGGTTATGACCACCATGCAAGCTTCCTCTTTGGACATAGGCACTAAAGTTCCAGCAAACTCCTGAGCATTCTTCTTCTCTGTTCTTGGTCTTACCACTCCTTTTGGGTTCCAAGGAAGATCTCTCACTCTTAAACCAGACAAGTAGCTTGGGAGAATTGTAAGTTCATCATCATTTTTCCTCCAGCCCACAGTGGCACTTGTCTTCAATCCTTGCTTGATAAGGATTTTGCAGATGAGTGAGGGAAAAGGCAGTATGCCATTCTTCCTTCTAGCAACTTCAGAAATTGACTTCACAATCCTCTCCCCCATATTCACAGCTAGCCCATTCTTGATCTTGTACATTAAGATTGCTGATTCCTTAGTCAGTACAGTAACATTCTTGCTTGGCAGCTAGTTGAAGCATGCAATCTTATGCAAGACAGCACTAAGGGAAGTGAGCTTTGTAGTTGGCAGAGCATCTTTCCAGACTTTGACCAACCCTCCTGTCAAATCTTCAATCACATCATCATAGTAGGGGTCCTGAGATTCTTCAGCAGGTGGGAATCCACAGATCTTGTTGATGGTGTAGGGTTCAATAGTGAAGACTCTCCCCCTCACCCAAGCTTTTCCATATTTTGGAGATCTGTAATCCCTTATCCACTTGGAGAGATTCATGCAGAATTCCATAACAATCTCAGGAGCATAATCATTCAACTCTATCACTGATTGATGAATCCCTCTTGCTTCAAGCAAGTCCATCACTTTGTGTTCGTTAAAGTTGGCCATCTCTACAACTCTTTTAGTGTGAAGTTCCCTTCTCTTGAAAGAATCCCACTTCTTCTCCAAATCTTTGGTAAGATAATATAGGGAAAAGTAATCCTCCTCATCTTCAGGGTAAATCACATACAGTCCATCAGTGTATTTTTCTGTCCCTGATGTTGCCTTAACATCAGCAGCAACATCATACTCTTCTTCATCAGTCTTCTCCTCTTCCACTTTATTCTCAACATCCACAACCTCAATTTCCTCTTCCATAACTTGTTTCCCCTTCCTCTTTCTCTCAGCAGCAACATATTTTTGATCTTCTTTAGCCTTTTTCTCAGCTTCAGCAGCCCTGTTCCTAACTAACCTCTCAATTTTCCTTTTTCTAGCCTCAACACGTTTCTTGGTAGTTTTAGACATAGTTCGACCACCAATCAACTTCTCACCAGTACCCTTGCTCTTTTTCTTTTGAGCCCTAGCCCACTTCCTCACCAATTTATCCACAGATTCACCAACCTCCCCCTGAACAGATACATCAACATTAATCTCAGGGTTAGGTTCAGCCATATTTACCTCAATTTTAGGCTCATTGATGATTGGAGTGGTTGACTCAGCAGTTGGCTCAACATTAGAAGTCGATTCTCCCTGCTTGGATTTTTTTTCCTCGTCGTACGTAGGTGATCGCTTTTCTTTTAGCAACAACTTGAGCATCCCCAGATTTTGCAGCATCACCTCGAGTGTGAGAACGAGTGCGTGCAACTGTAGGTTCTCTGCTTAGAGCAACATCTGCAATAGTATGCATAGGAGACTTGCTCACCATTGTTAGTGAGAGAGATTTGCAGAGAAAAATTGAGAGAATTTTGAGAATAGAGAGTAAATTTGCAGAAATTGTGAGCACAAATAGGAAGTTATAAGCAAAATTAAGGAAATTAGGGTTTTGATTCCTAATATAATCGTGAGTAGTGGAGAGAGAGTGAATGTTAGTGGGTAGTTACTAACTCTTAACCAAATAAAATCATCCCACTATGTTTTCCCGCGCACATGCGTCAATGTTTAAGTAACAGGTAACCAGAGCGATTTTCAAAAACATTTGAAAACTTATAAGTTCATGTTTTCAATGTTGGCCTACGACAGTGCACGATGTTGGGATAACTATCAATAACAGTCAAACCAGAAGGTGGAGGTACAGGCTTCACCAAGGCAAATTCATGTAAGAGCTTGAGGTACATCCTTAAATACATCTGAAACTTAACCAATATAGCAAGTGAGTACCTCAGACATAATGTTCATATCTAAATCATGAGTAAGCAACTTAGATAACAAGAAACACACAGAGATAAGCAGTTATGAATTCAAGGAAAAATTCACTTCCACAACATAGAAAGTCATAGAAAGTCATAGAAAAGTGTGTCACATGCAGTATGTACCCAAAGTGTATGCCTCAACACATGAATTATACTCCCCCTAAGCCTAAACCGACACAACTCAACAACAAGAAAGAAAACAATGCAATTCTACCTGAATGCAACAATGTAATGTCAAATAGCCAATGGTAAACACTTATGAAAAACTCCTCAAACCAGCACAGTTCACATCTCTTTAAAAATCTTTATTATTTTCATAACTCAACTGAACCAAAGACCGAAGGTTGCTAAATACAAAGCTAATGTCACTACTGAATGAGGGCAACCTGACTCCACACACCCCAGTAACAACATTAACAACAGCAAGTTAGGCAAGTACAAAGGCCTTGAATGTTGGCAATTCATTTATCATGCACCCCAACACCCCAATTCCTCATGCATACTTATTTACCGACCTGCATTCAAGAGAATCACCAAGTGATCAGTGCTACTAAATGTAAGAAATATAAACCTCAAACACCCTAGTAGAAAGTATCACTCTCATGTGTTCCTTGGCCAAACAAACAGAAACATGCAAATAAGCACAATTGAGCAACATTGAAGCTGTCAACATCATGTACCCCAACTTCTCCACATGTCCTGTACACCTTTCATATGAATCAGACACAACTGAATAGACATCAAAGTAGTGAACTTTGTGTACCCCAACTTCTCCATATGTTAGTCTATCACAACCTCAGACAAACAGAAGAGTTTTATTACTTTTTCAAAACAAAAATGTGAAGCTGATAACTAGAAAGAGTTGTTAATCAAAGAGTTCAACCACACAAACCAAATATGACAAAACAAGTATTAAATGAGACTCACAAGGAAATAAATTCAATAAAGGAAAACAATAGAATACCTACTACACCACAACCAATATACCAATGCTCGACAATGGTGGTATGTCAACATTGGTTTCCTCAACATTCTCACATATTGCACATGCCAAGAGATTTCCTCAAGCTGAAGAATCTCTCACTATCTAAAGGTTTTGTAAACATATCAGCAAGCTGATTTGTTGTCTCAATATGTTCAATGTTGATCACTTTGTCCTCTACCATATCTCCTAGGAAATGATGCCTTATGTCTATATGCTTAGTTCTAGAATGTTGGACAGGATTCCTAGAGATACTTATGGCACTTAGATTGTCACAGAACATGAGAAGTGTATCACTATCTATCCCATAACTTGAAAGCATGTGTTTGAGCCACACAAGTTGGGTACCACAGCTGCCAGCAGCTACATATTGTGATTCAGCTGTTGATAATTGTTAACAGGATAGAAAATCACCTGCTTAAAATAAGCGATTATTCAATCACCGAAATTACTGGGTATATTATTATATGATTTATATTTATAAATAACACCGCATTATAACACGGTTTAAATACCGGTTTACTTCGTTAAAAAATATACTATTCGTATATCGTAAATCACGACACACAGCTATCGGTCGGATTTATAATACTACCCGGATTATGCTCGACTCGATATATTATTACGCGTACGATTTTATATTCGTCCTGGTAACATGACTCATATTCACAAATAACACAACACGTGTCTGCTGACACAGCTTAAATATATAAGTTACTCACTGTGCTGCTTGAACAGATAAATAACAGTACAGATAATAACATAAAAATAACTAATATTAAACTAATACAGATTCCAAACTTAGGGAGCAAGATTAAACTCCTATAAAAGGGAGCAAGACCAATAGAAGAAGAGAGGACATGACGGCTTTTCTCCACCAAAAGGAATTTCTCTACGGGAGAATAACTCCTCCCCTCGGAGAACTCCCTCTCCCCCTCGGACTCTTCACGAGGACAACCCCTCAACAAATACAAAACCAATACATCCGATAAAATCGACAAACACCAAATATCCAACACCAAAAACAAGAACTACGAGTGGCTTGATTCCCGAGGAAGGGATACGTAGGCATCTCGAAACAAATCTAGTCCAGCCGCAAATCAATAAAAACCAACAATCTCCTCGGGTCGGGATCGTCGTTCCAACCCAAATAAATATCTTCCGTTAAATAGGGAATAATTCCAAACCCGTTAACAAAGTGGCGTTGTCTGTGGGAAACGTCGTTGAATCCTTGAGAAAGCCCGAGGGGATCGCCGCCAAGATCAAAACGGACAACAGTTACTACTGCTACGAGGCGATACGCTCCGAAGCTAAGTTTTTCTTTCTCCACAATTGCGTGATTCGATTCCAATCTTGAATATCTCCTTGAAAATCATAATATTTTCTAAATTGCTATATAAGTATATATATAAGTGTATATATACGAAGTCTGTAAAAGACTTGCAAATAAACTTGGGCAGAAGTGGGTTCTTTGGCCTACTGCCTGTGAGTTGCAGAGAAAATCTGCAAATAAAGAATGAAATAAAAGGAGAAAACTAAGAAGAAGAAAAGAGAAAGAATTAACAGAGAAGAAGAAGAGAAAAGAATTAACGGAGAAGAAGAAAAGAAATAAAAGAAAGAGAAGAAAAGGGAGTCACGTCTCTCTTGTGATTAAATTAAGCTTTGAAAGAGACACATGTCTCATTTAAAAAAAATGTTGGACAGGTGGCCTAACATGCATAAAAAAAATAAATTAATCAAAAAAATAAAAAAGAACGGGACAGCAAAGCCAGAAAAAAAAATAATAAAAAAAAAACATTTATCCGAGGGTTGTTATAATAAAGATAAAAAATTATCTTTTATAAAACAAAAGAGAGATGTAGCCCAGCGGTCCTCGAAGAGTATCTCCGAGAACCTCTCTCCGAGGACCCGGGTTCGAGTCCTGACTCCGAGGCCTTTTTTTATTTTATTAAGAAGAGCCATAATATCATAATAAAACAGAAAAAGTCTCTTGTTATAAACAAGAACGTGAGGTAGCCCAGTGGCTTCGGAGCGGCTCTCCGAGGGGCTCTACCTGAAGCACCCGGGTTCGAGTCCCACATCCGATGACATTTTTTTTGTTATTATGAAGAGCCAATATAATAAAAACTAAAAATGCTCTTGTTATAAACAAAAAAGGGACTTGGTCCAGTGGTCGGAGGAACTCTCCGAGGAGCCTCTACCAGAGAGGAGCCCGAGTTCTCGAATCCCACCTTCGATTGCTTTTTTTTTTGGTTATTAAGACTACTACATATGTGTAGCAAAAACTTCTTGTTATTAACAACAAAAAGGGACGGCCCAGTGGTCCTCGGAGAGCATCTCCGAGGGCATTTGTGCTAAGAACCCAGGTTCGAATCCTTTCCCGAAGGATTTATTTTTTATGAAGACTCTATATAATAAAAACACAAAAAGCTTGTGTTATAAATAAAAAATGGGCGTGGTCCAGTGGTCGGAGGAGCTCTCTGAGGTTCCTCTACTAGAGGAACCCGAGTTCGAATCCCACCTCTGATGATTTTTTTTATAAAAACGCTACCATAGTATAGTAATAAAATAAAAAAGTCTCTTGTTGTTAAACAAGAAGTGGAGCTGGTCCAGTGGTCCGTGGAGAACATTTCTCCGAGGACACCAGGGATCAAATTCCATTGACAAGGGAATTTTTTATTTTTTGCTGTAATAATAAATAAAAATGTTTATTCATGTTAAACAACAAAAGAACTGGTCCAGCGGTCTCCGAGGACCCGGGATCGGTTCCCACCTTTGAAGGCTTTTTATTTTTTATATGAAAAGCCTCTATAATAAAAATAATAAAAGATATTTTCTAAACAAAGAGATGAGATGGTCCAACGGTCCTCGGAGCTGTTCTCCGAGGGCATCTACATGAAGCACCCGAGTTCAATCCCATTTCTGAGCAGTTTTTTTATATAATTATAAAGAGGCTGTATAATAATAATAAAAAAAGGGGGGTGGGGGAAATAAATAAAATAAAGAGAAGAGAAGTTGCTCCGAGAGGAGTTCGAACACGAGACCTCTTTAATAAAATTTCCTGCTCATACCAGTGGGACAAGCTTCTATTGCTTTATAACAATACTAAACCCTAGATTTAGGAGTAAAGTTTATTAACCTCTTATGATACTCACGAGTATCCGTGTATGAAATCGAACTTTTCTAAGTGTGGTAGCTTTGAGCATCGGAACAAGGACTAAGCACTCTCAGGGCATGGCACTTACGAACACTCAAAACGGGAGCTCGCGACGACCCCTACCCACGAGGTAAACGGGAGCTCGCAACGACCCCGACCACGAGGTTCGCAGGTGACCACCCCCAAAGGAGTCAAAAAAAAAGTATATATATATATATATATATATATATATATATATATATATATATATAAAATACGATGACTACGGCTACCCACGCGGGAAATCGAGAGTGATTCACGGGTATTTACACGAGGAATCAAAAACTCTCTAAATATGGCGGAAAAAGTGCGAATTATTGCCAATATGTATTTCTTCCCAAACCAAATACAACGGGTCTTATTCTCGGACTTTACGAGAAATACGCACCCATTCACCAAGATTGTTGTATAATTTTATCATGAGATAAATAGTTTTTCCATCGGAAACACGAAGAGAGCATAAATATACCCAAAATCGATAATCCGTGAGGTCTTCGTGGTTAAATATGGACTATGCTCTATATATTTTTGAACACTGACGTTGCTTGAGGAAACTTCGAGCAAAGCTAGCTATTTGTTTAAGCTACATGCAGGCATTATAGAACCTCGGATGTAGCGTGACGAACGCCATATAGAAGAAAAGGGTTTCGAAGGGAGTTCCGAGGAGAATTCCTTGATAATTAGCGCGCATGGAATGAGGAGGCATCTGGACTCAGATAAGTGCTACGAACCTCTTACACAATTTTGATTTCGATAAACTTATACTCTAAGTATAAAACTCAACAGGGAAACATAACTTTACCTTTCCAAACAAGCAAACTCCAAAAGTGAAAGCTTGCAACGGAAACCTTTAGGATTAAGTGAACATTCACTAATCCCAATATATATACTAAGGGAATATCCCAAAAAGATCTACAAACAAAATAAAAGATAAAACGGTGGCGTAAGAGGCCTACGATGCCTCAAAAAGCCTTACGGTGTCTTAAAGCGTTCCCCCTCCGGGTAGGAAGACCTTACTCCGAGGACCGCACGGCCGTGGACAAACAAACTATGATATATTTTTCAAGGCATTGCCTGCACAAAATAACAAGAATGTAAACTCTCCGAGGAAAACAAATGAGTAAACAACTCAGCCGAAAAGGATTTTTTGGAAGTAAGTGAGAATATTCATTAAACTCCAAAGCACCTATATATATACTTAGGAATCTTTCCTCGGATGACCGAATTAAGTTTGAGTTGTCCAAGCTATGTTATAATAGCCACGAGGGCGTGTCAGGGGATACCCCTATTTAGGAAAAATGTATCTCCAAAGTTTGCACTGCAAACAGACACGTCATGCTAAGTAATTTGCTTGGCCAGTAAAAATGAGATTTAATCTCTCTTTAAACTCAATCTTAAATCCTACAATTAAAGGAGAGGGTCCAAGTATTTATAAGTGCTGAAAAGTTATGATGACTATTAGCACGAAAAAGACGAAATAGAATGAATGACAAAATAATTGCACATTTACCCAAAGCCGATGATTCCTCGAAATAATGCTTACAAAGCATGAAAGTAATTACAAATGCTAAATGCGAAGTAAAAAGTTCAGAATTCTAAAAATAATATATAGGGATTAACTAAAATGTTAACCCTAAAAATAGGGATTAACCCCTTGGGCGATACTATCGTCCCACTCTCGATGAGGAGGCCCACCGAGTGTCACATACCCGATGCGGTACGACGTGATACCCGAAGAGGCATGACGATACTATCGTCCCACTCCCGATGAGGAAGCCCACCGAGTGTCACATACCCGATGCAGTACAACGTGATACCCGAAGAGGCATGAAGATACTATCGTCCCACTCCCGATGAGGAGACCCATTGAGTGTCACATACCCGATGCGGTACGATGTGATACCCGAAGAGGCATGACGATACTATCGTTCCACTCCCGATAAGGAAGCTTCTCGAGGGTCACCTACCCGAGTGCAGTACAGCACCCGAGGAAATACTAAAGTCCATCGAATTCGCATACCCGAGGCGGTAACGCGTGGCATTCGAAGAGGCACTTAAACATTCCTTGAAAAGTCACGACGGATAAAATATCAACGAAGGCATCGTAAATAAAAAAATTCTCGCCTCTAGGAAGACAACCACGATATACCCCTCACCTCTTCTAAAGCCCTCGCCTCTTCTAAGGCAGGCAAAAACTTGGGGTGGGGGGGGGGGGCTTGTATTAAACGGACATAAACGTCGTACGACGAAAGTCTACGATACTCCAAAATAGTTCCTCGATACCTTACCGAGGCTTTCCGAGTCCTATAGGAGACTCGGATGCCTTTCAAGGATCTACGGGACATTCACGATACGATAACCGACAAGGACCTACAAGGTTCTAAATAATTCTACGATACCTCAAAAGAAACGTTAAAAATGTTAATAGCTATTATCGGGCATACACTATAATATCTCCGACCAGAAAAAGCGAGAAAGACAACACTTTAAAAGGCTCGAAACAATGCCTTAAACGACCTCGTTACGAGAGGCTATGATACCTCTCTAAAAAATCCGCGATACTCGTAACTCTCGATTTTTTGAGTTTCTAGTGCAGTCATAATAACCGACTGCACTAAAAACTGGGGGGCTTTGTTAACAGGATAGAAAATCACCTGCTTAAAATAAGCGATTATTCAATTACCGAAATTACTGGGTATATTATTATATGATTTATATTTATAAATAACACCGCATTATAACACGGTTTAAATACCGGTTTACTTCGTTAAAAAATATACTATTCGTATATCGTAAATCACGACACACAGCTATCGGTCGGATTTATAATACTACCCGGATTATGCTCGACTCGATATATTATTACGCGTACGATTTTATATTCGTCCTGGTAACATGACTCATATTCACAAATAACACAACACGTGTCTGCTGACACAGCTTAAATATATAAGTTACTCACTGTGCTGCTTGAACAGATAAATAACAGTACAGATAATAACATAAAAATAACTAATATTAAACTAATACAGATTCCAAACTTAGGGAGCAAGATTAAACTCCTATAAAAGGGAGCAAGACCAATAGAGGAAGAGAGGACATGACGACTTTTCTCCACCAAAAGGAATTTCTCTACGGGAGAATAACTCCTCCCCTCGGAGAACTCCCTCTCCCCCTCGGACTCTTCACGAGGACAACCCCTCAACAAATACAAAACCAATACATCCAATAAAATCGACAAACACCAAATATCCAACACCAAAAACAAGAACTACGAGTGGCTTGATTCCCGAGGAAGGGATACGTAGGCATCTCGAAACAAATCGAGTCCAGCCGCAAATCAATAAAAACCAACAATCTCCTCGGGTCGGGATCGGCGTTCCAACCCAAATAAATATCTTCCGTTAAATAGGGAATAATTCCAAACCCGTTAACAATAATGAAACACCTATACCAGGAGACCAAATTATTCCCTAAATAAAAACAGCCCCCCTGGTGGATTTCCTGTCATCCACATCACCTGCTCAGTCATAGTCACTGAAACCAACCAAGTTAGTGTTAGTGTCATAAGAATACCGAATGCCTAAAGGTGAAGTTCCACAGATATATCTAAGAATCCTCTTTACAGTAATCAAGTGAGATTGCCTTGGCTCAGCTTGGTACCTAGCACAAACACATACTGAAAACATGATATCATGTCTAGAGGCAGAGAGATATAGCAAACTACCAATCATGGATCTGTACAATGTTGGGTCAACATTGCTGCCAGTGCCATCTTTTGTTATCTTCACTAAAGAGGACATAGGATTTTTGCAAGGGTTGGACTCTTGTAGCTCAAATCTCTTCACCAGATTCCTTGCATACTTCTCCTGGTTCAGGAAGATACAATTCTCCAGTTGCTTTACATGTAATCCCAGAAAGTAGTTAAGCTCCCCAATCATGCTCATCTCAAATGTTCCTGTCATAGACTCAACAAACTTGTCTAAAGTAGACTTGTTAGTAGAGCCAAATACTATATCATCCACATGAATTTGAGCAATACATATATTAGAACTTTTTCTAAGGACAAACAATGTTCTGTCTCCATCTCCTCTATTGAAACCTAGGCCTAACAGAAAATCAGTTAACCTCTCATACCAAGCTCTAGGAGCCTGTTTTAAGCCATACAAAGCCTTCTCAAGTTTGTACACGTGGTCAGGATGTTTAGGGTCAGCAAAGCCTTTAGGTTGTTCTACATAAACCTCTTTGTCAATTATACCATTCAGAAAGGCACCCTTAACATCCATTTGGTAAAGTTTAATCTTAAGACAGCAAGCAATAGCAAGAAGTAATCTAATTGATTCTATCCTAGCTACTGGAGCAAAAGTCTCATCAAAATCTATACATTCCACCTGAGTATAACCTTGTGCAACCAACCTAGCTTTGTTCCTCATAATTACACCATTCTCATCAGTTTTATTTTTAAAAATCCATTTTGTACCTATTACATTCACATGGGAAGGACTGGGCACTCGATTCCAAACTCTATTTTTGGTGAATTGTAAGAGTTCCTCTTGCATGTCATTAATCCAGTAACTATCCTTAAGAGCTTCAGTTACATTCTTAGGTTCAATGGAGGAAACAAAACAAGATGCATTTTCAACAGTACATGAAGAAGACATACAAACACACAACTTAACCATATCCTTGTAATTAACCCTTTCTTTGTTGCGTGTTCTAAGCCTTTCAGTAATTTGTCCAATTACTTGAGTGGCTGGATGATGTCTTTGTATCCTAGCAGGAGGATCTCTTTTGGATTCAGGAACTATTTCATCTTCAGAATCTGACAGCACATATGTTGGCCTAATATTGGGGGTTTCTGGTGTTAAGTCAACATTTGTTCCAGTTTCCAGTTCAGCATCTCCAGCTTCTGTGTTCAATGTTGGGTCCAATGTTGGAGCAACATCTGAAACAGTGACTTCTTCAGTACCCGCAGAAACAGTTAAATCATCAAAAATGACATTCACTAATTCTTGTACAGTATGCAATCTTGGATTGTAGACCCTGAAAGCAGCACTATTAGGAGACTATCCAACAAATATACACTTTTCATTTTTGGGATCAAATTTGCTCAAATAATCTCTATCTTTTAGCAAATAGTAGTTAATACCAAACTCATGAAAGTGTGTTACTGTTGGTTTTGAACCCTTAAAGATTTCATAAGGTGTCATAGTAGTACCAGGTCTAAGATAAACTCTATTACTAATATGATATGCAATATTCAAAGCTTTAGCTCAGAGTTTCTTAGATAAGTTTCTAGAATTCAACATTACTCTAGCCATCTCTTTAAGTGTTCTATTCTTCCTCTCAACAATCCCATTTTGCTGAGGTGTCTTAGGTGCAGAGAACTCATGGAAAATGCCTTTAGTTTCACAAAAATTAGCAAAGCTTACATTTTCAAACTCTTTTCCATTGTCATACCAAATTCTTCCTATAGAAGTGCCATACAGATTTTTGATACTGGAATGCAAAATCTTGAATGTGTTGAATGCTTCTGATTTTTCTTTCAAAAACTTTATCCATGTATATCTTGAAAAATCATCAACATTAACAAAAGCATACTTCTTACCATTCAGGCTGCTAACCTCAATAGGACCCATGAGATCCATATGTAGCAATTCAAAACAGTTATTGGTTCTAGGGTTAGTACTCTGTACCTGGAGTGGTGTATGAACATCTTTTCTTTGTTTACCTCTCAGGCAGTTAACTTAGACAGACCTCTTACAGCCTCTAACTTCGCAGTTTCTCCATATTTGTATAGTGCACATGTTCTAGCTTCTTGTGCTACATGACACATTCATCTACCTTGGCATGGTGGCATTCAGCTTCATCTTGACCAAGATAGCAGTTATCATTTGATCTTTTACCTGTCATGACACGGACATTGTCACTATTAAACACATCACATAAACTTTTATCAAAAGTAACTAGCAAGTTATCATCACATAGTTGACTTATGCTAATTAAATTTTCTTTCAATCCCTCAACCAACAACACATCCTTGAGTGGTGGAAATCCTTCAACATCCAGTACTCTTTTTCCAATGATTTTCCCTTCGGTGCCTCCTCCATAGGTAACTGTTCCAACAGTCAAAGGGATCACATCTTTCAGGTTGTCAATGTTTCCAGTCATGTGCCTTGAACATCCACTGTCAAAATACCACTTACCTGCAAGGTTAGAGTAAACAGCAGAAAAGACAACATTGCAAACAATCTTAACCTTAGAAGTTTTTATCTTTTCAATCCAAGTTCTACTTTTATGTCCTTTAGCTTTGTTACATAATGTTGGGATAACATTCAGATCAGAGGTTCTCCTAACATTGGTACTGCTATTAATTACTGTTTTCTTCTCAATTACATTTTTATATTTTTTACAATAAGGCTTAATGTGACCAGGTTGAAAACAATATTCACAGATAAAAGTAGGTTTTTTCATAGTGTTGAAAGGAATTTCACAACTCAAGCTATTACTTTCTTTGATAAAACCAGCTTTCAAATAGGCAGAATTAACATCTTCAAAGGGAGGTTTCTCAACATAGCCCAAACCACTTTTACCTTGATTTCCCATACTCAGCATCCCATAAAGCTTAGATGTAGATAAGTTCCATTTGGCAATGGTTTGTTCAGCTTTATTAAATTTTACCTTTACCTCCTTCAGTTCAGCCTCGGTTTTGTCAAGGTCTTTCTCATACAGTTTCAGCATCTTCTTCATGCATCCAATCTCTTCCTTCAGGCTTTTATTGCTCTTGATGAGTTTGTGATTCTCAAGCAGCAGTTTGTGGTAGATAAACTTCAGGTCTTCAATGATTTCCTCCTGGGACATTTCACCTTCAAAGAAATATTCTTCATCTAGATCCATTGAGCCATGAAAACAATCAAAGTTAGATTCATCATTGTTAGACACAAGATTAGGTTCAACATTAGCATCATATTCATCCCAATCTGCAAAGAAGGTCTTATGTTCTGATGTTGGATCCTAAATGTTGGGGTAACATTGAGATCCAAGGCAGCTCAGGGAGTCTTCTGGTGTCCAGTTAATCTGAGTAGCGCAGCAGTGTGAATCTCTTCTGATTGTTCTTCAGCTTCTCCAGAACTAAAGTCATCTTCATTGATATCATCTACACAAACCCAATGAGAATTTCCTCTTTTTCTAAGAGTGTTAGCACATTCATTAGCCATATGACCATATCCTTTACATTCAAAACATTGAACATCTTTTAACTTATCAGCTTCTAAAAGAGTAGGTTTTGATGCCATGTACTTCACAAACTTATGAGGTAATTTCTTATAACCTGGAGAACTATTACTAAGATTCTTTTCTTTGCATTTTCCTTTGAAGTTTAGCTTATTGAATTTCTTAGTAATATTACCATACTTTGAAGAAATTAATTCACATTCATCATCACTTTCATTATCAAGACTTGATCCTCTTATAGCAACAACCCTATGTTTGCTAGGTTGTGAGGCAAGCTCCATCTCAAATTCTCTAAGAGTATTCATCAAGACTTGAAACTGTAGATTAGCAAGGTTCCTAGATTCACCCATTGCAATTTCTTGAGAGAAAATTTAGATGACAATGTTCTCATTGCTTTATAAACCATCTCTTCATTAGTCATAGCAAAACCTAGATTTTCACATTAGTTAGCAATATCATGAATTTTCTCAAAATAACTATCAACACTCTCATCTTCTCCCATCTCAAGTTTTTCAAATTGCTGAAGCAGTTGTCTATGTTTAGAATCTTTAACAGCGGAATCTCCTTTGCAATGTAATTCAAGTATATCCCAAGCATGTTTGGCTTTTGTACAATTCTGGATTAACTTGAACATGTGATGATTAACCCAACTAAAAATAGCAGTAAGAGCCTTTTCATTAGAGTTATAGAGACTTACCTCCACCGCTGTCATATCTGCTTCTGGTTTTGGTACTAGATCACCTTCACCATCTCTTGGTAATGTTGGAAGAGAGTATCCATTGATCACAGATTGCCAGGCTCGAATATCAATAGCTTTGATGTGAGACATAATCCTGATCTTCCAGTATGCATAATTTGAGCCATCCAAAACTGGAATCCTGTTAACATTAGGATTGACATTCTCCATTGTGTTGTATCACCTCCAAACCACCAGTGTAGTCGGTGTTTGGCTCTGACGCCAATTGAAATCATAGGATCATGGATTGACACAACAACTTTGAGAGTTAAGCTGGCATTGCCTTAAGTCTATTGTGATCTTCTCGATTAAAGTAATATGCAGCGGAATTAAAAAACAAGAAGATATAAATTATAAGAAGTTTTCAATATTATTAAAATCTACCGAGTCTTAGGCAAAATAACCAATAAAGGTTTTAACAAAATATTCCTCACAACAATTCACTCACGCTCTTTATTGATCGGACTCAACGAAGCAGACAAGTACAAACTACTTAACTTCTATGAACTAGACTTAAATAGTTGATACAAAAACTTCGCAAAAGCAAGACGAAGACAATACAACGTATGATTAATCTCTTGGATTGTTTTGAACTATTGTCTTGTAATCATCTTGATGAACTTCACACATTTTATAGATTTCTTGAAACTTGCACTCCAAGGTGTGTTGTTCACAGTTTTGGTAACTCTTGTTGTTTCCTTGTTGAATTGGACTTTCTTGTAAACTCGATATCTTTCTTGAATAGGTGTTTCCTTTATTACAGATCTAATAAGGTAACACATCTTCTTCAAATCGGAGTTATCCTGGAAAGGATCCAGGTTGCAATGGAATGCCAAATTGTTTCCTTTTTTGCAAACCGTGTTGAGTTGACTATTCAACTTAACTTGAATTATGGAAACTTCAAGTAAGGAATCTTCCATAGCTCTTCCTTATGATTAAGATACCTTCCTGGACATAAATATAAACAACTAAAACCGTGGTACTCTGATTAATAAGTAAATAAAGGCAAAACTTAAATTTAGCAGTTAAATAACTGTTTTCGCGCAGGTTCTCTGGTTTCAATGTTATCCTTAATGTTGTCCCAACATCGCATAACATTAATTCCAGAATACCTTGCACTTTCACTTTCCTCCAACCAAAGTACGAGCTCTTTCCAACATCAGAAGGCGCTCTAAATCCAATGATTTATCACGATAGGCCTGAAGTAGATCCTCTAAAATTCCCTAATCGGCTTTGGCTTGAATCTCAATTTGGGATTTCTCCTTACGGAGGTCAAAGAGTTATTTCTCTCAGTCGTCAAGATGACGAAAGATAAGACCCGAGTTGGCGGAGGAATAATCTTTATGCGACTCTATAGCACTACAAGCATGAATATCTGAGAAATCAGAAGGGTTAGAGTCGAAAGTAAAGATAGGAAGTAAAAAACGAAAGAGATAAAAACAAACGAAATGGTGTAACTCGCAGAGATCATGGAAAAACCTAGCATGCAGAGTTGATAGTGAAAAATATCCCAACAGCTAACAATCCGCCTAATTCAGTAGACCGCTGAGGAAGTTACGACAAAAATCAGCATCAAGAGCCACTAAGCCGAGAATATCGGAAGGCACACGAATTCGACTAGGTCCCTCACCAGTTGGAGAAGGGACCAAAGATGGAGTAGGAAGTGGAGGCTCATCCACCATGTTCACTGATCAAGAGTGCCAGATTTAATTCTGGAGAAGAGATAGGTTCTCTACTGCTTACCGCCATAGGTATCGTAGGAGCCACTTCACAAAAAAAATTCATGTATGTGTAAATGCTCGATTATCAAGTTAAATTACTCCACTCTCGAAACCATGGAAATATCTGATGGTCCCAGGCAAGCAGGAAGAACTTCATACTCAAACAACTGAGTATCGGAATAATCGGGAAAATGAAGAGAGACGGGCATCTTTGCCATAAACTCTGAGGCGAAAGGTTCGATGGCATGAGAATTCATCTCCGATCCTGAACAGCAAAAATATATGAAGGAAAAGGCGATGCATAAATCAGAATGAGTTAAGAGCATGGCCCAACAAAAGAAGGGAATAAGATAGCCGACTCACTATATAAATGACTAATATGCAAGGGCTAGTAGGGAAGCATCATGTCATTTCAACGTGACTGCAAGTTGGCCATCTCCGAAGCCTCAAAATCTTCCAACAATGTGCAAACATCGGAGCATGCGGTGTACAAACTTGCGATAGTTAGATATGCGTTTTCACGGAAAAATATATTAGGGTTAGGAACTATGAATCCTAGACCCCAATGAGTAGGCACACCCCAAGAATCGGTTGACGCATTCTTAGGTTTTAAGAAGAATAGCCTCTTTTTCCTATCCACGGGAAAAGCCAAGCGACAAAGGATGGAGATAAAACTTTGGTGATGATCCCGAGAAACTAAACTAAAAAAAGGAAGACTGTTGGGGCAAGGACGCGGAATAAAAGTGACCCCAACATGGTAAGGAGTTAGAGGAATGTCGAGCATCTTACAGCATAGGATGAACCCGATTCGATGGCAAAAAGAGTTTGGCGTCAGCTGGTTAGGGCAGATTTGCTAATACCTGAATAGATATTGAATAAGGAGATGAAAAACTGCACGAAGGCCGCAACAAATCTGGTCTGCATATACAATCATATAGCCAACAAGAGGGTCAAAGGCTCGTTGATGCCGACGAGGTATCAGAATATCGTAGTCACCTATAGTCAGGCGATACTTGGATAAAAAACGGAAGACTAACTCCTAGATAATAAACGAAAGACTGGCTCCTGAGACTCAATGCTCATACAAGATCCAACCTATCCACCCCCGATCATAACGCTCGCATTCAGAGGAGAAATGATAAGCATACAAAAGCGATCAATGGGTGCGTACGGGTCCCTACGAAGGAAAGTTAGTCGCAAAAAGTCAATTAGAGAAGAACCAGAGCGATTTGGGGAAAGGCGAGCTACGACAGTTGAACCCCTAAAAATCCTCGATAAGCCTCCAACACTCCCCCGCATACAAGCAGCAGTATGAGAAACATTTGAAGAACCATTTCTCACCCGATGAAAAGTTGGGTTCCCAAGCATGGCAGTTTGTGAATGGGAGGAAGAGCGAGAATAGCGCTGAGACATGTTGAAAGTAAAACGTGGGAAAAAACAATCCATTAGAACATATACGCCATGAAAAGCCAATTGATGTAGGCTGCAACCGAAAAAAGACACACAAAGGAAGAAACAAAATAACACTTTTTGAAGGAATGAGAACCAAATGATTAGCATGGGCCCGCATTGTCAAGAAATTTAAGGAAGCGGGCGGCAACATCTCTCAATCATACGGGCATGCAGAGGATGGTGTGGACACGCAAGGGAAAGTGTCGCCGATAGTGGGCGACATTTCCTGACACCTGGTATAATCGCTCACTTAATAGCAGCACACGGATCCCCAGGTGTGTCAGATATATATTAAACTATTTGGAGAAAAGAGTAGCTTACAACTACAAAAAAAGAACTGTTAAAAAATAAAGGAAAGCATTCGTCGTTCGAGCAACATTAATTAAGTAAATTCATCGGAAACACCCGAAGAATCAAAGAGTAACATGACAAAATATCCATAAAAAGAAGTACAAAGAAAACAAGAGTATTGAAAAATACATACTTAGATAAAAAAAAAGGGCCTACAAGCAACAACTACTACACGGGGCTATTAAGAGAAGAAGGACCGGAGGCGGCCTTCTGGGTCTCTTCAACACATGCTGATCCTCCGAAACTTTGGTAGTGGAAAGTAGAAGATCTACCATCGCAGCATCAAGAGCAAAGCGAGGAACTGAAGGTCCCAGAACCTCTAAGGGAAGCGGAGGCAGGTGATAAGGCGAAGGAGATCTACCCTTCCACCATGGTTGGAGGATCTACCAAAAAACTACGAGGGTTCAGATGCCTCCAGCTATCTTCATGAACAAACAGCTTACCATCTCTGCACATATTCACGCAATGAAAGAATCCACATAGAAAGCGGCCCATTAGGTAACCCTGATGGCAGATCTGGAGTTCCTCCTTGCAACGCTTGAAAGTAGCGTCCTTAACCAGTTGGAGAACCTAGAACAACTTTCGTTGCAATTCTTCCGGAGAAATAAAACCCTCAAAGGTGAGAGGACGCTTCTCCAGCCCCTCTTTCAGCATATCCACATGACTGTACACCTCTGACAGTTCCTTCTTTAGTTCCTTCTCATTCTCAACCCACGAAGATTTCTCTTCCTTCCAGGTAAAAATGTCATCCTCCAGTGAGGAGCAAAGAGATTGACTCTTGCTCACGTTTTCCTTCAACTTTAAGATCTTGTCGGTCAGAGTTTTCTCCTTAACCAAGCTTTGTGCAAAGCTGGCCCGAACTTTCTCGGTCTCTTTCTTCGCAGCAGCTAAAGAAGCATCTCTCTCCTCCAACTTTTCCACCGACAACACCGTGATAGCCTAGGCCGCATCCAGCTCATGCCATATGGAGGGCATAATCTTAGGAACCTGGATGATGGAAAGAAAAGGAAAAATTTATAACTGCGACGATACTTTTTAATGAATAAAACACTAGTACACAAAACTAACCATTTGGGCCAACCACTTTGAACAAAAGCGAGCTACCCCTTCTCTATAACAGGTCAAAGTAGTAGTGGGGTTCAAGTATCGAGTTATGACATCCATCGCCTCACTCATCTCCATCGGCTTAGGCAAATGGCCCATGCGTGCTTCCTCACCAGAAGTATAGATGAAATAAGGGGAACCCGCTACGTTAAACTGACTGGAAAATGACATACCTTGTCGATGCGAGAGAGGAGTAGGAGCTACCCGCTGGGAGTCGGTAAAAACAGCAGGAGGAGGAACCATCGGAGAAACCTAAGCACTCGAATGCTACTAAAGAAGGAAGCATCCTATCTATGAGGTCCAAATCACTACAAAACAAAGGCGAGTTTGATGAAGGTTCAGAAGCTCTAGTGGCGGGAAATGACGGAGAGGCACCTTCCTCCCCAATAAACAAGTCATCGATCGAAAGACGCTTTACTATAGGTGGAAAGCCGGAGAAAAAGGACATGCCTTCATCTGTAACACGGCAAAATATGTGACAATAAGATGACTAGGCAACTAAGTAAAAAAAAAGGCCAGTGATGCTTACCAGTAGGAGGGAAATAATCATCGTATGTCACGACAACTTTACCCTTGTCTGAAAAGTAAAAAGAAAAGGGGGATGGTGATTTCGTGTAAAAAAGTCACGCATTACACTTAGAAATAAAATAAGGTGAGAAATGCTTAGTAATACCTAGCGTTGGAGGAGTAAAACGCAAACTCCGATGCGACAAGAGAGTTAATGCGTGAAAGGTAGCGAAAGGAGAAGTTAAAGTTCTGGTGGTCAAGTCGGGAGATACCTCATCAGCCGATAAAACAGGGGACAATAATGCGGAAGTCAGAGCCAGAAGTACAGACTCATTGATAGAAACCTTCTATGCCTCAAGGATCATTGTAGCTGGTAGCTCAAGAACAGTAGCCGGAAGAGTAATGCCCCCGTCAAAGTAGCATCGAGGGACCACCAGAGCCATCACTCAAAGAAAAAGTGGCAGAGCGGACCACAGGTGGGGCCACCTTGCCTCTAGCAGGTAAAGCAACGACTTCAGAATCCTTGCCCTTCGAAGCCTGCGACATGTCACCAAAAGAGGAACCGCTTACCCCCACGATGGGTCTATCTCTCATACGAGGATGAGGGTTAGCAGGAGCAATCTTAGAAGAAGAAGCCGTAAGATTTACCAACAGCTTCGACAGTGACAAAACTACATGAGTCAAAATCGGAACACGCCAATTCAATCAGCAGAAGGTGCTATTTAAAAAAAATAAAAGTGGAGAAGCCAAAAAAGAAACAGAAGAGGAAAGGAAATTAACAACCAAAGGTTTGTCTTCCTCCGATAGTGGAAGGAAGGATTCGCCTTCTTTCTCCATGTCTATCGGGGTAATCTTGAATAAGCCCGTGGGTTTGCATAAAGCACGGTAATGGTCAGACGAGGAGAGGAGTACATCGTCAAGTACTGGATCAAAACTAAGAGAAGGATCAAGCCGGTACGAAGGAGCCTCAGGAACCCTCTAAGAAAGAGGTAAATCCCATTTACCCCAGCAATAGGACGGGCAAAAAAGTACTTATCCGTCCAGCTGTTGTACAAAATGTTGGTACCAAGAAGCACTTTCTTGGATCGGTCCCTATGGCAGAAGAAATAAAAGGAGGATACGCACACTTTAAAGATAGAGAAAAACCTCTTCACAGTGCACTCCAGCCCTCGAACCAAACACCAAAAAACAAAGCCCGACAGGATGATGAAATTGTTGGGTGTAAACTGACTAGGACAAATATCGCAATCCTTAAAGACTTCGTAATAAAATGGAGGGAAAAAAGATTGGAGTCCTGCTCGAATCTGCACATAATAGATTGTAACACAACCATCAGGAGGATTGTCACCACTTTCTTTCGGTGTGGGGATCTAAAGTTTGAGATTCCTCGATGAAGCCCGATACTCACTAAAAATGGCTTGCACTTCTTCCTCAGTGGCGGTACTAGCAACGACACTCAATTTCTGGAGGTTTCGCGATTCCTCCGCCGGAGCAGCCTTGCTGGATTTCTTTCCTTTCTTTCGGGTCAGTAGAAAACCACCATCATCCCCACTTGCCTTGACCGTATCTTTTCTCTTGCGAGAGGGAGCTCCGACGCTGGTTACCGCCGAAATATAAGTAACGGGAACAACAGACACCGCCCCAGTCTCAGAGGCAGCTGAAACCAGCTCTGCTGAAATTCTACTCGTCTCCATTAAAGCAAGAACCACAATTAAGCAGAAGAGAATGGAGATTTGCAGATTTATTTGTGAGGAAGAAAAAAGATTAAGTGCCATAAAAGAAGAGAAACGTGGGTTTTATAACCCTCGAGAAATAAAGAACCGTTACATGCGCATAAATTTCTCGCTACGAGAAGTAGTTATTGTCCTCCCTGACGCTTCAATGAGCAAGATTTGAAGATTTCACGAAGGAGCGTAACTCAAACTTAGGAACAGTACCATAAGTTCCTCTATATTCACATGAATTTAGAAGGAACTAGGGAGACAGGTGTTAAACCAGCAGAGATTAAGTATCGTACGCAAAACGATACCCGCAATAACGAACTCTCTGAGAATAGGAGAGAAGTGTTGCCATCAAAGGTAAAAATCATCTAGTTTAGATGACCCGAAGTACTTACCTCAAACCACGACACCAGAGAAAATGCAAACAAAGTACGAGATTCACATGGCACTACGAGTCTTGGATGACTCCACGATGCCCCACATGATCAACACTACTCTCAAGCAAACCCGATACTTTACGATTCCCGAATCGAATTCCACGATAAAATATCGCACGTAAAATATCCACGAGAAGATAAATTTCGACGACACGTGCACCAACAAGACAAACCAGATGTCCAAGGAAAATAACCTGAGTCAGCATTACAAGACCACTTGTCACAAACAAAGCATGCAAGGAAGCTTGTCAACATAAGAAGAACCATATGTCAAGACAAAAACATGCACGCTGACAATTGCATTCCAAAAAAGTCTTATAGATAAGGAGATCCACTGTCATTGTAAGTCCAAGTAAAAACTCAAGGAAAAAAGCAGAATAAGAAGATAAAAGCATCGTGCAACATATCCGATAGTTGGACCATAATAATATTTTGAGGAATCAGGCAAGGCGTTCCAATACTTAGCTACTCGCATACCGACAAAACCGATCGAGTGTTAACAGGAAACATCTACGAAATTTAAAAAATTAAACTAATACGTACAATTTTTATTTTATTTTTCTTCATCGAATCTGCTCCCTGAGATCCGCACTCCGGCTTAGACATTCCATGATGACATAGTTTCTTATATTAATATGGGATTTATTGAATCCTAGGGGGTTACCCACTGGGTATCCCCTCTATAATTATGACACATGGCAAGTGGTCCAAGTGTTATTTTGCAACGCAAACCCCAAGTTTTGAAATATTATTTTATTACCATCATACCATATCAAGCCCAACATTCTTCCGTCCATATAAACAAATACAAAATTTAAATAGTACCTCGCTTTGACTGAATTACCGCCGGGTATCCCACAGGTTTTATAGTGCTTCACTAACCACACGACAGTCGATGGTTCTAAAATGGTTCCTTCTACAATAAATAGCATAACCCAGATTCGTTTACGACTCCAGTTGTAAGAGATACTAACTAAATTTGAGGTATATGAAAAATAGAAGACGCGTGTTTAGGCAAAAACCTGGATTTTATTTGATAAGTGGAAAATTATTTATTACATAATAAATATCCCCGTTGAGAGGGGTTACTTGTTTAGCTACTCATAGTAGCTTTGTTCCTAAGTACATAAACTTCAAAACTAAAACAGATATAACTATTACAATACTTGATTTCAGAATGGAAAACTGAATACAGTTTATTTCGTAAGAAAACAGAGGGTAATGTTCGATGTCTTCTGCTTTCTTCTGCCTGCCTCTTTATAGAAGTCCTTCCGGATTTCAAATTCGGACTTACATATCAACTCATTATTTGTCATGGTCCGTCTACTTTGGCTTGATTCCCGCTAGTGGAGGTTGTCCTCTTTTGAGTCACATGGTTTTCTTCACTTGGCTCCTTTTCCTCTTGTCCGGTCCGCATTAAAATTTTGTCCACTTTTCACTTGGTGGAATCTTTCCACGTTTTGAAGGGCCTGTCTTGTCACTATCCCACTTGTTCTTTTTCACTGGGAATCCTTTTTCAAATAGGGGTTCCTTCTGGTTTGGGCATTGGGAGCAGATGCGATCCTTCCAATGACCAACATGAGTCATGTTGAAGAACTTTCAGCTTGTTTCTGGTGTGCTCCAAATTTCATTTTCCACAATGCTTGCCTCTTTGCTTCGAAGATTCCTTCAGCAAATGTTGTGCTCCTGCTCGTCATGGTGTTAACCATAAAAGACCCGTTCATCTTTCTTTGGAGTATTTTGAACGGATATTTAACTTTATCCATCTCAGTGAGACAGACCCAAAGTGCCCAAGCTCTCCTGGTGGTGACTTCATCTTCAGTAATATGAGAGACTAGGTAGTGTCCTTCTGGTGGTGGTTTTGATGAATCCATTGCCTTTAGGTTAGGCCTTTGCAGCTTTGATAAAATGAAAGTTGTTGTGAAAGCCTTTTCCTATAATTTCAAGTCTTGCCATCAAAAAATTTAATTCTAGGACATCTCTCCGATCGAGTGTATTATTATTCTTCCAAGAATCCTACACTCCCTTGACAAGCCATGCCGATAGCTTCGATATTTCTGGGAATCTCGGTGATGTGTTGAAGACCAAGGCCAAACAACCAAAGTCATACCATTCTCGTACGCTTTCAGGTTTAGAACCCGAAAGCATCCACATCCTAGGATATTTTCTTGACCAGGCTACCAGCGTTTTGCCAGGATAATTCCAATCCTCGTGTAGAGCTTTTTCTCACGTTCTCTGGTACTCATGCGAGGGAGAAGTCTCAGTTTCCCTGATGATAACCTTAGAATTTTCCGTCATAGGTCTAAGGCTAATCTTCTCTTCTTCGTCTTCAACCATGGTTGCATCGTCTAGTGCCTCCGATGTTTCCATCGTTGGGTCAATATTTTTCTCTTTGTCTCGTGTTCGAGGTACTCGAACTTTCTTTTTGGGTTTTTGACCCTGTGCTCGAACTTCAGTTTTAAACCTTGATTCGGAGGCATCTCGCATTATTGGACCCATGAGGCTGTCCCATAAACACGTAACACTGTGCATGGAGACTCCCAAGACACTTCTGACCTTAGAAAGGTCAAGTTCTTGTATGTGACCCATTGCCTTGACATTAATGATAAGGCCTTCGACCATCTTGTGTAGTTCCTGTAAGTTTTTTCCCTGTGATGTTTCCATCTCGTTAGGATGGTACCCGCTTCATGTTTCTCCATCTCTCGTTAGAAAATGTGCAAGAATATTTTCATGAGATTTAATCACCATAATATCAAAAGCATTGTATTGACATTCAGCTTGCCATCTCAAAAGTCTAGCTTTCTCGGGTTTACTTTCTATTTTATTTTTTAATAAAGCTTTAACACTCGTATTATCAATTTTTAAAATGAATTTCTTTGCAAGTAAGAACAAGGGCCATTTTTTGAAAGCCTTTAGAACAGCAAAGAATTCCTTCTCGTTGATATGCCATCTTGCAGCATGTGAATAACCACAAAAAGTTCGTTGCAATATCTGCATGGAACTTCTCCTTTTGGTTCAACCTTAGTCAAAACCGTTGCCCACCATTGATCATTGGCATCTGTATATAGAACTAGATCATCTTCATCATTGGGTATTGCTAGTTTGGGGAGGATTTGACATACGTTCTTCAGTCGTTGTACTGTTCCCCTATGTTTTTCTGTCTATCTAAACTCTGCATCTTTTTTTAGCAATGGACTGAAAACTTTCCTGTAGCATACCAGATTGTTGATAAACATTCCAGCAAAATTCACTAACCCCATAAAGCTCTGTAGTTATTTGCCCGTTTTGAGATCATCAGGGAAATCTCGTAACTTTTCAACCAAATGTGTTTGAAGAATGATACCTGATTAATCGATCTCAATTCCAAGAAATTCAATTTTTCTTGTTAGAATTACCACTTTCTTTTCAGATAGCACCAACCCCTCCTTGTGGCATATGTCTGAGAAGATTCTCTGAGGTTGTAGATGTTCCTTAATGTTTTTTGACGCTATAAGAATATCATCAACATAAACAAACATGAAACTGAAATAATATTTGAAGAGATTATACATCTTCCTCTGGTATATTTGTGGTGCATTTTCTAATCCCATAGGTAGCACATTCCAAATATAATGTCCTTGTGGAGTGGAAAATGTAGTGTATTTCTTACTTTCTTCCTCCATCTTAATATGATAAAACCACGATTTATAATCAAACTTTGAGAAGGCCTTTGCATTTTGAACGCAGTTGATCAGGTGTTCTCGACTTGGGATATAATATCCATCGAACTCCAAGATTTTGTTGATCCCTTGATAATTGATGATCAGTCTTGGTTTTCCTCTTTTGATTTCTCCATGATTTCTTACCAGGAATCCCGAATTGATGTATAGAGAAACTCCTAGTGAGATCAGCTTAAGGTCCAAGTGTTCCTTAAGAATTTATAGCATATTCTTTCTATCAATCTAGTTCACGAGGATAGGCTTGTAGCTTACAAACTCATTTTCTTTTCCTTTATTGACTTTTAAGGATGCTTTGAGCTCGTTTTTGTTCCACCATGCCAAAGGATCTTTGTTGAAGTTTCTTCGAATTTTGGTTTTGACATCTTCTAGCGAGATTTGCTCTTCAGCAGTGATGTCTGGCTGAGGACCCTTTTCTAGACTGGCTTTTAGAATCTCAATCGTTTCATTCTTGATCCTTTCCTCATTTAAGCATTCTAGGCTTTCAACTCTTAGTTGAAGGATTGCATTACTATATTTTCTTTGGTCCTTCATTTTTGGGTGTCAAAGTTTGCCTTCATCACCACCACGCTTTCTGCGAAATGTAATAGGCATTTTCCTATAAAATCCCTGACGCAAACATTGAACCAGAATTTTATGTTCACAAAGGGTTCTGAAAATAAATCTTTGGGTCTCGTTGTCATGTGTGAAGCGCTTGAACGTTTGGAGGAAATTGTTTCCCAGCAGAATGTCTGCTCATGTATCGTGAAAATAAATTGGGGGTGTCTTAACTTTGTACCATGGGGTGCCTCCTGCTCCGCCAATTAGGATTTCTGCTTGTCTTATGCCTCATTTGAAGAGGATAATCGTTTTAGAGAAATATCTTCCTGCGACTGCTGGTAATTCCTCATCAATGTTTTTTGGAAAGATTCCTAGTTTACCTGTGCATATGCCGTCTCCTGAATCAATGTAGGCGGCAAAATACTCTGATCGATATTTCTCATATAACATTCCAATTGAGATGTATATGGAGAATGGACTGGTAGTCATCAAAATCTGTATCTTTTGCCTTCCACCGTGAATTCCATCCCGCCTGGTAACCTTTCCCTAGCTTTGTGTTCCTCAGGAAATTTCAACCCTAGAACTAATTATTCTTAGGCTTTTTCTACACGTTCCCCAATGGTAAAATCATTTCCACATATTTTTAGGTTTCCTTGATATCTACCCACCAATGGCTGCTTAAGGTAATACAAGGCATCAAATGGGAGAGTATTATCCTTTTGGGTGATGTCAAAGACTACCTCGACCTCGCACCATCCTCCTAGACATTGGATTTCTCCTTTGGTTGTAAACTTGCTTGGTTCGAAGACGACTTCCACCATTGGTTTCTTTCCCATTGTTAGGCTGTGCATCCTGTTTTCATTGAATGAGACTCTTCTTGGCTCGAACTTCATACTAGTATTTTTGTTAAACACTGGTTGATCTCTTATGATCATATCAATCTCATGAATATGTGGTAAATCGAAAATCTCTGGTTTGACCGCATGAGCCACATTTTCAAAGATTTTTGGTATCTCCACAAACTCTTTCCTTCAGAAAAGATGGGAATGATGAGTATTGGAGAGGGCATATGAAATACTGTAAGTGATAGAGTATGGCCTATTCCCTTCCTTCATCAACTCTTTGTTTTTGAAATCTTGGTGGAGGGTAAGAACCCTGATAAAATCTCGATCTGCTAAATTATAGGCAATATTTGGATAAATGAATGTTGCCACTTTCTGAGCAAATAGATTTCCCGAGATTCCTCCAAGACAAGCGTCTCGTAGGTTTTTTATTCTTCTGTCAAAGATTATGATATCAATTGGCTAATTGATTTTTTCTTTGAATGTTGCTTTGATCAAGATTCGTATGGCTCCGATATGGATCCATGACATCTTATGAGTAACCTCTCCATTGAGCCGACTTAGTTCCTCCTTAATTTCATTCATAGGAACCAATTGCATTTCCATCACATTACTTGTTAGTTCCATCGAGATTGCTATTTCTCACATCGTAACTTTGTAGATGATATGATGTTTCCTTTGTCTAAGGCTTAGCTGTGCTAAGGCTCTTTCCATATTTCCGATAGTGAAACCATCATAGACGTGGAGCTTTGGATACTCTCGCATGATTCTCATCAATCCTTTGAGAGATATGCTAGTCTTTGAAAATAATCCATACATATCTTCTTGCACTTCCTAGCAGAAGATTTCCTCATCTTCAGTTTGATTCTGATTCTGATTCCGAAGACTCATATTGACACTCATCCTCTTCATATATACTTTCGTCGAAAGGAATATCTTGAAACTGGTATACTTGTACGAGGTCTTGATAGTAGACAACTTCTTCAATTCTCGGTGTTGCCTCAAACTGTCTCACGCCTCTTTTTTGATTCTCTGGGCAGTCGGTCGAGATGTGTCCCTTAGCCCCACATGTCCAACAATTAGTGTCCTTGAAATTTTCGTTGGCCCTTGTATGCGCCCACCTGAAAGTTCTTCTTGTTGGCATTCTACTTGTGCTTCCTTGGCTAGAATTTGTTCGTCCTCGATTTGGTCATGATCTCTGACCCGATTTGTAACTCCGGGCCTTTTGTTTTGACCAAAATCTCCTAAGTCTTCATGAAGACCTTTGGTGAAGCTCCCTCCTCTTTGCTCATAGGGATTATTTATATGTTTCCTCCTTTTATGCTTTTGAGGAGTTCCTATCACTGTAGGAATGTCATTATCATCGCAACAAAGGCGAACTGATTTGTTGATTCCTATCAGTCTCTTGTAATTCTTCTAGATTATTGCCTTTTGGCAGCATTCACTCAGCATGTCCTTGAGAAATGACATTCTTCGAGCTATGGTATCCATTGCTCCTGGTGTGTATTCTCGTAACAGTATTTCTCTCCAGGGGCTTGGTATCTTCGCGAAGAACAAAGGGATTGTCGTGTCTTCACTAATTCGGCTTTTCTATTTTTATTGTAAAGAGTTTGATGTATAGATCAACGTTACATATATCATGCAACTCTATACTAAACAGTGCTTGTTCGTATCTCTTGACTCTATCTCGATCGTCTCTTTCTGTCTCGGGGTTCAAGAAATATCCTTCTCCGATGAAGTAGATTTTGAATAGTCTAGTTATTCTATCTACAATCTCCTTGAGGTATTCTCCGGCTAGCACGCCTTCTCGTACTTCTAGAGCTGCGTGTTCCTAACCAAGTTTAACTGATCCTTCGAGGCTCATTTGTAGCATCATTATGAACCCTTCTTTGTTGAGTTCTAAGGTTGTCGCTGCAATCCTCATGGCCGACACTCATTCGTCGATTAACGTCTCTCTATTTTTGAAATCTAATATATCCAAATTAAGCATAAGTCCATAAGGATGTATTGGATCTAACTGAGACCTTCCATATTGTGTCCCATGGATTTCTGTTCTTGGAGGACATGATCTGGTTCCTGATACGGGAAGAACAGATCCAACAACAAAGACACCCCGGTGTCATAGGTTCATCTTGCATTGGATTGTTAGATCCCAAACTCTCAGTGATTGTTGACATTCCTTGTGGAGGGTTCTGTGTTGGGAGCATCATTCCTTCTATTGTTTTAACATTTACGAGTTTTAAGGCCGAAAATGATTATGCGAGATCAGAGAGATCTTGCAGGTCACCGTAATTGATCTCATCCAGACTGATTCTAGACATTCATTCTCCTTATAAACGCTTCTAGTTTCTCGATGAACTTGTACCGCCTTGCCCTTTGATGTAATAAGGGTTCGCTTCTCAAAGATGGTGGTAACCATCCTCCTCTCATTTTTCCCGATGAGATTGGTTGTGCCTCCAAATTCTTGACTCGTTGGACATCTTGAAGGTTTTCAAGAATTTCCTTATGATGTTTCGCCATGGTTTCCATCTAGATCAGGAGGTTTAGAAGGTGCTCGGGTACATGGTATTGATGATTACCATGTGTCTGAATCGTCTTCTGGATCTCTGTAAGGTCTAAGGATAACTTAGAGCCACCCGTCTCGATTTCATGAAAATTTGGCGATCTCAAATTACTCATCTTGTTGATAGGATTTTACTATCATTATAATTCTTTTCTTGTTTTATGTTTTTCAACTTCTCGGAAAACTATCTGTTGAGAATATATTTCGAACTTTCGTCTGAATTCATATTTTAAATTTACTCCTCTCTTAAGGTAATTAAATATTATTAAATAAATAAATTTCCACTCTTAAATAAATAAAAACTAAGCTATGATACCATTATGCTATATGGTCGTTAAAATAAAATTCTTCAAGAAGTGGAGTAACACTTTTTAAAAAACTTAAAATTTGAGGGATCATTGTGTAAATAATTTTAAACAGGTACCACTGGGTACCCCCTAGAATCTCAAATCTTTAATATGGCTAAATTTTCAATGACAAACGAATAAGCGTCAATGACAGACTCGAGTAAGTTATTATTAAATGAATTAAAAAAAGAATCCTTGTTCATTAACTGGGTATTCTTGGTCAGTAATGGATGGCGGGACTTATAAGACAGTTCACAGTTCCAGAGTCAGATAAAAATGTAGCATATTAATCAAAAGTGTGGTTAGTTAGCCTGTCTGAGCTTTAAAAACGTTACAAGAAAAAGATGTTTAAAGTCAATTCTTGATGGCACAAACGTTAAACTGCCAGCACATGGGAAAAAACTTATATGGACCATGTCCATATGAATAGTATGGACCATGCGGACCATATTTGTCAGGATATTTGCCTATTAGTCCCTAAAGTTTTAAGGATAATGAATCGGATATTTTACTTGGTAATAATTATAATAAGATCCCCAATAAGTTGTCGTTAAATTTTCTAATTATCTCGACCATCCAAAATGGTATCAGAGCATGGTTTATTTATTTTATGTGGTTATTTATTTATTTATTACAACTCTTTATTACCCTATGAGAGGAGTTTTTCTAAACATGAGTGATCCAGTGATGGATGGCATTTGGGATATTCCCATTTGGGTTCCTATGAAAGGAAATGCTTGTACGAGTATTAAAGGGCGAATTTTCGCCTTAACAAGATACCTTAATTTCCAAAAGAGGGAATTAAGAAACCATGATGTTCTACGCTGTAGCATAGAGCAAACAGGAGGAATTTGTCCCATACAGGTTACCAGACTTGAACAAATCAAGTTAACCGAGATTAGCCTTGAAAAAGCTAAGCTTCAGAAGGAGGAAACATCACATCATCTACAAGGTAACAGCGGGAGAAATTGCTATCCCAATGGAGCTGACCAGTAATGTGATGGAGATGCAGCTAGTTCCTATGAACGAAATCAAAGAGGAACTAAAAAGGCTCAGGCCAGAGATTGCGCAGAAAATGTCATGGATCCATATCGGGGCCATAAGAATTCTGCTCAAAGCAACGTTCAAAGAAGGTATCAATTCCCCAATTGACATTGCCGTCTTTGATCGAAGGATCCAGAACCTGCGGGATGCCTGTCTCGGAGGAATTTCGGGAAATCTATTCGCTGGAAAGGTGGCGACATTCATTTATCCAAAGATCGCCTTTAACCTAGCTGATAAAGATTTTAGTAGAGTTCTAACTCTACATCAGGATTTCAAAAACAAGGAATTAATGAAGGAAGGAAACCGTCCTTACTCCATTACATACAGTATCTCCTACGCACTCTCAAATACTCACCATTCAGATCTTTTCCAGAGGAATGAGTTTGTTGAGATACCGGAGATTTTCGAGAAAGTCGCACATGCAGTCAGGCCAGAAATTTCCAGCCTGCCACATATTCATGAGATGGATTTGATAATCCGCGACCAACCAGTTTTTGGCAAGGACACAAGCCAAAGATTCGAGCCTAGAACGGTCTCTTTCCGGGAGAACAGGATGCAAAGCCTCACCTGGGGAAAGAAACCCATTATGGAGGTGGTGATTGAACCAAAGAAGTTCATAACCAAAGGAGAGCTGCAATGTCCAGGAGGATGGGGAGAAATCGAAGTTATCTTCGACACTACCCAGAAAGATAATACGTTACCATGCGACGCATTGTATTATCTCAAGCAGCCATTTGTTGGTAAGTATCAGGGAATCCTAAAGTTAGGTGGACTTGATTTTATTATCAACGGACGAGCAGGAAAGATCCCAGAACAGCTTGTTCTTGGAATCGAATTTCTCGAGGACCACAAACCTTGGGAAAGGGTGCCGGATGGAATGGAATTTACGGTGGAAGGACGGAGATACCGACTCAAATGACCACCAGTCCATTCTCAATATACATCTCGGTGGGGATGTTGTACGAGAAATATCGAGCCGAATACTTTTCAACGTATATCGACTCAGGAGCAGGAATTTGTGCAGCAAAACCAGGAATCTTTCCAGAAGAACTCGGGGAAGAATTACCAGCTATTGCTGGAAGGGATTTCTCAAAGAAGATCATTATCTTCAAAAGAGGAATAAAACAGGCAGAGATATTAATTGGCGGAGCAGGAGGTACCCCATGGTACAAAGTTAAAACGCCCCCAATTTATTTCCATGATACCGGAGCCGATATCTTACTCGGCAACAATTTCCTGCAAACATTCAAACGTTTTACGCAGGATAATGAAACAAGGCGTCTTATCCTCACAACAATTTGTGATCATAAGATCTTGGTGCAGCGGTTGACACAAGCGTTTCACCGGAGACTGCCAATTCAATTTCGCAGCAAGCGTGGTGATGAAGGACGACTTCTACACCCAAAAATGCAAGACCAGAGGAAGTTTGGGAAGGCAATCCTACAGCTTAGGAATGAAAGCTTAGGCGGACTTAAAACCAAAAGGATCAGGAATGAAACAATCGAGATCCTTAAGGCCAGCCTTGAACCAAGTCCTCATATTGACATCACTACTGAAGAGCAGATTTCAATAGAAGATGTCAAGGCTAAGATTCAGAGGAATTACGAAGAAGATCCTCTGGCATGGTGGAACAAGAATGAACTCAAAGCTACTCTAAGAGTTCAAAAGGGTAAGGAAAACGAGCTGATTCAAGAGGGGAAAACCCGACGGAATCCCAGAATACTTCTTCAAAGAAAGAAGACAAGTCTGATTCAAGAGGGGAAAACCCGACGGAATCCCAGAATACTTCTTCAAAGAAAGAAGACAAGTCTGATTCAAGAGGGAAAAACCCGATTGAATCCCAGAATACCTCTTCTAGGAAAGAGGACGAGATTAGTCTTAGACCCCATTCGGGATCATCTAAGATAAGAAACGAGCCTAGAGTACCCCTGATGGAATATCAGAGAACCTGGGAAAAACTACACACGAGAACAGGATTAATTCCAGGAAAATCCGTGGCCGACTGGTCCGGAAAATACCCAAGGATCTGGGCAATGCCAGGATCAAAACCGGAAAGCGTACAAGAATGGTACGACTTTGGCTGTCTAGCCTCAGTATTTACCACATCACCAAGTTTCCTGGAGATTTCAAAATTACCAGGATGGATCTACAGGAACGTTTACGAAACGTGGAGTATGAATAATACTCTTGCAAGAGGAGATACTTTGGAGATCAAATTTATCTCAGCTGCACCAGAGATTGCAGGAAAAGGATTCCAACCAAGCTTTCACTTCATCAAGATACAAAGACCAAATACGAAAGCTATGGAATTCATCAAACCACCACCCAAGGAACTTTGTCTGATTTCCCCAATCAACGAAGACGAAATCTCAACAAGAAGGGCGTGGGGATTCTGGGTCTGTCTCACAGAGATGGACAAAGTCAAGTATTCGTTCAAATTATTCCACAATAATGAGAACGGATCATTCATGCTCAATAGCATGACCAACCACACCACAGATTTTGCGGAAACCGCGTTCGAAAAGAAGCGGCAAATGTTGTGGAAAAACGAGATCCCGGCGACCGCCGAAACACGTCGGAAGGTTTGCAACATGATACACGCCGGACGATGGAATGAACGGATTTGCGACAAGTGTCCCGATCAAAAGGAGCCACTTTTCGGAAAAGGATTCCCGATGAAACGGGACAAAGCAAGATTTGACAAAGGGGGCCCCTCAAAAAAGGGAAAAATGCCGCGTGCTGGTAAAGGGACCACTTTTGCTGAAAAAGAACAAGAGGCCATGTAGGGGACTTTGACAGCTGAACAACCAGGGCCACCCACGTGAACAAGACAGCCTCCACTGACATAATGGAGGGACCACGTGACTCAGAAGATTAGGAAGCAGCCATGTGATCAAGACAGGACAACCTCCACTACCATGGAGGGACCACAGGTGCAAGTGGAACACGTCAATTCCACCCAAGAATATTGATGAAGTCCGGATTTTAAATCCGAAACTTTGCCTATATAAACAAGCATAAGGAAGCAGAGGAAAGCAAGTCTTAACCACTATTTTCTTACAAAAACGAGAGAGTCTGTAAACAGTCTAAGTCTTTTATTTTTGTCTTCAAATTTCGAGTGTTCAATTCCAGTATTATTGTAATAAGTTTGCGAGTGTATGTACAAAAGAGTCATAGCTACCATGAGTAGCTAAACAGGTTACTCCTCTCAAAAGGGAGATATGAGTGTATTGTAATAACTAAGTTTCCACATAAATAAATAAGATCTTTGCTTTCGCCTGAGTACGTTAATGTCAAGCTTTTAAATATTCCGTTCTAGTTGCCTCTTACACCCGGAGTAGGAAACGAACCAGGGTTGTGCTGGTTACCGTTGAAGGAGCTGTTGCAGAACCATCGGTTGCGATCGAGTGGTTGAGGGCGAGGAGTCTTCGTAAAACCTGGCAGAATACCCGACGGTGATACGGTCAAAAGGAGGTATCTTTTACGGTTATGTTTTAATTGTTTGTACGGAAGCATGCTGGGCCTGATATGGTCGTAATGGACTATTCCCAGATTGGGGTCCCGATAATGAAAATTTAGATTACTTATGGGGTCAAATTCTAATTCTGAAGAGTTATTTATTCAATTTCTAAATTATTAAAGCATGATGGTGACTTTGAGGTGGGACCTTGACCAATTAAGACCACATGGTCCATAGTTCTCACTATGAACCAGGTCTATGTAAGTTTGATCCCAGCACATGTAACGTGCGAATGCGATTGAGTACAAAGTCTAATGAAGGTTTGTATACTGCTGGTCAAAGCAAGTGTACTAATCATTTTGGAAAAGATTCAAACGTCGATAAAATATAAATTAAATGAGGGTCATAGCACGCCACCAATGTTACTAATTTAATAGTATGATCCATCTCGTCTAATGCGGACCATACCTCAGTGGAAAAAGGAAAAAGAACTATTGATACTTCCTTGGATATCATAAAACAACATTAAGTTAGTTTTGATTATGAACTTATGAATTCAGTTTAGCCAACAAATAACAATCCAAATAACCTAAATTTAAATGATAGTAATTATAAAAATATTATTAATAACAAATTAATAACATTTAGGACTATTTTGTTTTTGTAATAAATCTTTTTAAGCGCGCCCTTTCCCAGTTGTCGCGTGGATCATATCATATATAGGGCGTTAGGCGTAAGCCGATAACTGACTTACTCACCAAAATTAACAATATTAGATAGATCAGTTCCACGAGGGTGTGTGTATCCTCAATTATAAATTAGATTATATAAATATATAAAAATCCGAAAAGTAGATCGTTATCATATAAAAAATCCCATACATCAATAACTCATATTATTAATTTGGGACACTTAATTATGGGGAGGAAGAGTACCGTTGTTGTGAATTAATTGGATTGCTAGTTTAGATAGGGAGAAATAGCAAAAACTACATGTGTGATCCCTAATTAGCAAATAACCCCAATATTAATTTAATTGACAAAAAACCCTCTGTGTTATTTTAATTAGCAAAAAAACCCAATTCACCGAATTAATTTGCACTTATTGAGATTGGTCTCAAAATATAATTTATATTGTACTTCTTTGATACATATGGAAACAATGATGTTCAAATTAAATTGTATGCATATCTTTGTTTATTTATTTTGAAGAAAACATTAGTTTTTAGATCTATAAAAATATAAGTATGGTACCTATTAATTTTATTATATTTTTATACAATTTTTTTAAAAAAATCTAAAAACTTTATAACACGAGGTATAATATTTATTGTATAAATATATGTTTATTATAAAATCATACTACTTATAAATCCTTAGTTTTTGGTATTGTCATTATAAAATATGTCTTGAAGATGGTTTTTGCTAATTTTTTAATAACACAAGGAGGAGGGGAGGGGTTGCCATTTAAAATAACAAAGTGGGTTATTTACCAATTAGAGATAATACATGGGTAGTTGTTGCTAATAGCTCGTTTAGATAGTTAAAAAATGTTAACTAATTAAATTTATTTTCCAATAATACCATACAACTTAACAAACTATAATTTGATATTATAAAAGTAACCATTGTCATGTCTTGTTATTAGAATTTGATATTATAAATAATTTGACAATAAATTTATTAGAATGTATCGCCTTGGGTAGTGGAAAAAAAAAATGAAGTCACTGATTAAACTATACAAAACCATGAAGTAGCCCTCTCCGCATGTATCTCTTCCACTATAAAAGGAGGACAAACTGTATGGTATCATCATAAGTTTCTCATGAACGACTCCCATAATTCCTAATCTATATCAGATTTCCGTCCAGTTATATACAGCAGGTATTGGTAATGGAATCGCTTGTCTTTTCTATGTGTAACTGTCTTATGAGCCAAATCCTCAAATTATATAGGAACCTTTTTGTCCATTTAATCTAATAATCTACGATTACATTCTTGCTACATTTTCTGAATAGATTCCAATCCATTTTCAACATGGATTTCATTCTTGATTCTTCGCATGTTCCCTTTTTCTTATGTGTATATATATATGTATATATATATAACAAATTAAACATTTTAATGTTCAGGTACGTAGTAGTGGCTTCATTTAAGTCATTTTTATAAGCAAATATTATCATTTTCATGTCTTTTGATGAGTTGATTGCTAATGCTCAAAATTTTCCACCTGATACGTTATCTGCACATACAGATTACAGATTAAATATACTATCCTTGTTACGCTACATTATCTAATTGTAACCCAAAACTTCCTTGTGCAGGAGACTAATATAGCAACAATGGGTTCCGGAGGTCGAACTACAGTCACTTACCGAGTTCCCCATGCAAAGCCTCCGTTCACTTTGGCTGACCTTAAAAAAGCAATCCCAGCACATTGCTTTGAACGGTCACTCCTTCGCTCTACTTATCATCTAATTCACGACCTTGTCTTCACTTCTCTCTTTTACTACATCGCAACCACATACATCGTAAACCTTCCTTCCACATACCAATACCTAGCATGGCCTATTTACTGGATGTTCCAAGGTTGTATCATGACTGGTCTTTGGGTTATAGCGCATGAATGTGGCCACCACGCTTTCAGCGACTACCAAATTATAGACGACATAGTTGGCTTTGTCTTACACACTGCTATGCTTACTCCATTTTTCTCATGGAAAATAAGCCACCGCCGTCATCATGCTAACACCCAGTCCCTAGACCGCGACGAAGTTTATGTGCCCAAATTCAAGATGGGAAGGCGTTGGTTCGACAATTTGCTCAACCACCCACCAGGCTTGGCCTTCAGACTAGCTATCCGTCTTGTCCTCGGGTGGCCTATGTACCTGTTGTTCAACGTCTCTGGAAGGAAGTATGAGAAATTCACGACTCACTATGATCCCAATAGTCCTCTTTTCACAGATGGTGAGCAGGCCCAGATCTTATTATCCAACGCCGGAATTCTTGCCGTCTACTATGGTCTTTACAGTATCATTGCAACTAAAGGTTTTGTGTGGCTTTTCTGTGTGTACGGAGTCCCATTACTTATTGTTAATGGATTCTTTGTTCTAATTACATACTTGAATCACACACACGCTGCGGTGCCTCATTACGATTCTACCACTACAAGAAAAAAGAGTATTAGCAACGGCCATTGGCAACGGGTGTGGTTGCCAATGACTTTTTTCCATTGGCTACGGAAGAATCCGTAGCCAATGGCTTTATTTTTACTAAAAAAAAAAAAAAATGCATTTTACAAGAGCAACGGACACTGTCCGTTGCCAATAGCCAAGGGCAACGGCCCTTGGCCGTTGCCCTTGATTTAGGCTATTGGCAACGGAAGATGCCATTGCCCTTGGCTATTGGCAACGGACAATGTCCCTTGCCTTTATCCAAGGGCAACGGCATCTTCCGTTGCCATTGCGATTAAAAAAAAAGTGAAAAATAACTCTATAAATATAAATATATATATGGTTATATTATAAATGTGAAAAATAACTTCATTAATGGATATTTAATATTATATTAAATAATATTTACTATTGTGTTTAGTTTGGGTTCTATGAACTTTCCTTGTCATTTAAGAACTTATATTTGGTTGTTTTGCTTATTATTAATTTTAATATTCGTGTTTTTATTTTTATTTATTAGTTTACTTTTAAAAATCAAGTTATATTATACTATATATATATATATATATATATAAATATATGTGTCTTTCATTACTTCGTTTTTGACGAGATCTGAAAGAATACTCCTAAATTATGGTTTAGAAAATGTTGGTGAAAGAAAAAGTAAATTTCGAGTTGTTTTGCAACTTTTGAAAAATTACATTTGCACCCCAAAAGGTTTCTTTGCGCCTTTCATTACTCCGTTTTTGACGAGATTTGAAAGAACACTCCTAAACTATGGTTTAGAAAATGTTTGTTAAAGAAAAAGTAAATTTCGAGTTGTTTTGCAAATTTTGAATAATTCTATTTTCACCTCCAAAAGGTTTATATGCGTCTTTCGTTACTCCGTTTTTAACGAGATTTGAAAAAACACTCCGAAATTATTTAAGTTCAATATTTGTTATAAGTGATACTTTAGATGCAGATAAATCATAACTTGTAAATGATTTCATTTTTGTCAATCGACCTTTTTATCCGTTCTTTTGTGTTCCTTACTAACCAACTCTTAATAATGATAACATGTCCATTTCTGTCTTGTTTTGCTGCTCATTTTTTTTGAAAGATCTTTGATCTATATTACTTGTAATCGAATACAGTTGCACTTGGCAGTAGTTGCAACTGCACTCGTAAGTAAGACAGATGACAATTCTTTAACGTTTAAAAACAGTTTTACTGTTGCAACTAAGAGAAGACAGTTAACCATAAAACAGTAAAGAACACAAAGAGTTTTAACGTGGTTCGGTCCAAATGGTCCTAGTCCACGGGGTTTGCACCCAAATGTTGACTCAAACAATATACCTACTTAAGAATTACAATGATAGGAATTACTCCAACGTAAATCTAGACTCCCTCTAATTTACCGTTGCAACACCTAACCCTTAACTATTTTCGGTATACTCCTTTGAGTCGGAGAACTTCAAGATTAACTCAAAGCTCCTTTGACAAGAAGTTCTCACAAGAAGACTTTGACTCGATACAGGACTGAAATCACAAACTATCCTTTTCAAAGCTTGTCCTCTAATTGTGTCGAGTCCTCCTCATATAGGCGTGGGCAGAATCTCTGCAGATCTACAGTTGCAATCAACGCAGATCTTCTTTCATTAAAAGATAAGATCTACATATCTCCAGTTGCACTCAACGCGGATCTTCTTTCCTTATAGATAAGCGCGTCTGATTATCCGGTTGCAACCCGATTGTATTTTCTTGCCTTATCTGAAAGATTCCTACAATATAATACAAGATATCCAACGTACATGCCTAATATTATGTCTAGATACATAAATAAGAGATATGGTTAATATCTAGTAGGATAATCTTAAAGATAGAATGATATCTTATAAAGATAAAGAAATAATATTAAGATAATTACCATCTAAAAGATTAACTTATCCTAATGATTTAACAAAACAATATCAATTTAAATCCTAGTTGGGCCGATCCGAATTGAACCCAAATCGAATAGAAAAACGGCCCAAACATTTTTGATCATCACAATATCTTTCTCTCAATTATTCTTTTCTTGGCTATCGAAAAGGAGTACTTTTCATCTCAAAATTGGAATCATTTTCATTCCTTAAAATTACTCTTTCGGTCATTCATCGAAAGAAGACACTTGTTTGGAATTTGATGGATTGAGATATCTGCAAAGATTTTTTTTTCATTATTTCTTCATTCAAATTAGAAGTGGAGTCAGTCTAGTTCTGTATTCTTTCTAGATATTCAAACAAAATCACTAATAATAATAAGCAAAACAACCAAATATAAGTTACCATTAATATTCTTAGTTGTCAATTTGTGTTTCTATTCGTGTTTCTATTCTTAGTTGTCAATGCATGATACCATTACTATAAGATAAATGTAAAAGTCGCATCATAATTGAAGAAAAAGACTACTTAATCTGTCTTTTAGCAGCATCATATCTCACTTTGCATGTCTTATGCGAGAAGATTTCTCCAAATATTATTAATTAATAATAATATGAAATGATTTGATGCAAAGTTGAGTGGAAAAACATATTGATTTAATATGTCTATAATGATTCTGGTTAGAAAATCCAATCCACAATTATACACCTCATGGAAAAGCACACTTCTACTTATTGTTTAGAAAATGATGGTGAAAGAAAAAGTAAATTTCGAGTTGTTTTGTAACTTTTGAATAATTACATTTTCACCACCAAAATGTTTGTTTGCATCTTTCGTTACTCCGTTATTGACGAGATTTGATAAAACACTCCTACTTATTGTTTAAAATATGTCGGTGAAAGAAAAAATTAATTTCGAGTTGTTTTGCAACTTTTAAAAAATTTGTATTTTTCACCCCAAAAGGTTAGTTTGCGTCTTTCGTTACTCCGTTTTTTACAAGATTTGAAAGCAAACTTCTACTTATTGTTTAGAAAATGATGGTGAAAGAAAAAGTAAATTTCGAGTTGTTTTGCAACTTTTGAATAATTACATTTTCACCCCCGAAATGTTTATTTGCATCTTTCGTTACTCCGTTATTGACGAGATTTGATAAAACACTCCTACTTATTGTTTAGAATATGTCGGTGAAAGAAAAATTTAATTTCGAGTTGTTTTGCAACTTTTGAAAAATTTGTATTTGTCACCCCGAAAGGTTAGTTTGCGTCTTTCGTTACTCCGTTTTTTACAAGATTTGAAAGCACACTTCTACTTATTGTTTAGAAAATGATGGTGAAAGAAAAAGTAAATTTCGAGTTGTTTTGCAACTTTTGAATAATTACATTTTCACCCCCGAAATGTTTGTTTGTGTCTTTCGTTACTTCGTTTTGATGAGATTTGAAAGAACACTCCTAAATTATGGTTTGGAAAAGGTTGGTGAAAGAAAAAGTAAATTTCGAGTTGTTTTGCAACTTTTGAAAAAATTGCATTTTTCACCCCGAAAGGTTAGTTTGCGTCTTTCGTTACTCCGTTTTTTACAAGATTTGACCCTAACTATGTCACTTGGATTATAATGTCCAAGCTTGGATTTACTTTTTCTTTCACCAACCTTTTCCGAGGAAACACGAATACTAAAATTAAACTTCGTTTAATACTTGCCGAGGAAAATTCATAGAAGTTCTTACATGCTGAGGAAAATTTGTAAAACCTAAATATGAATATTTGAATATTTGAATATGTGCATCCACTTAATTTGCAAAAGAAAATGAGAAATGGTTAGCAAAAAAATATTAACAAATTATTATGTAAATCAGATTTTATTGGCTACGGAAGATTCCGTAGCCAATAGTTATTGGCTACGGGTGTCTTCCGTTGCCAATACATTGGCTACGGAAGTTTCCGTAGCCAATAGTTATTGGCTACGGGTGTCTTCCGTAGCCAATACATTGGCTACGGAAGTTTCCGTAGCCAATAGTTATTGGCTACGGGTGTCTTCCGTAACCAATACATTGGCTACGGGTGTCTTCCGTAGCCAATAACTATTGGCTACGAAAACTTCCGTAGCCAAAAATACTATCATATTCTATAAATACCCCAACCATTACAATCATATATTCATCCCCAACCATTACAATCATATATTCATTCTCATCATCCAATTCATTCTCCAACAACTCTTCCTCAATTCATCAATTTTAATTTTAAATAATGATAATTTATAGAATTATAATAATAATCTAATTAATTTGTTAAGTAATTACTTCTACAATTAAAAAATATCATAATGAATTTTTTTTGTTAATTGCAATAAATTAAATTTATTTAATTAATAGAAATAAAATACATCAATTTAATTAATTGAAATAAAATACATTAATTTATTTAATTGAAATAAAAAACATTTATTTAATTTGGATATGATTGTAATTTTTTATTTAATTAAAGAATTCGAAATTTAGAATTTTTTTTTATAATTTTAAATATTATTGGCAACGGGTTAAATTCCGTTGCCAATAATATTTAAACTTTTAAATATTATTGGCAACGGGTTAAATTCCGTTGCCAATAATATTCATTGGCAACGGAATTTAACCCGTTGCCAATAATATTTATACGGCCACATTTTAAAAAAAATAAAAAAAAATCTGCTATTGGCTACGAAAATATTCCGTTGCCAATAGCCATTGGCAACGGAATCATCCGTAGCCAATAATTATTGGCAACGGAATAATCCGTTGCCAATGGCTATTGGCTACGGATTATTTTCGTTGCCAATGGTTATTGGCAACGGAAACATCCGTAGCCAATAACAAAAGGGTATTTTGGTCTTTTATTATTGGCTACGAAAGATTCCGTAGCCAATAGCCATTGGCAACGGCCACCCGTTGCCAAAAGTCATTAGCAACGAGGGTATCGGCAACGGCTATTGGCAACGGAAGGCCGTTGCCAATAGCTATTGGCAACGGAAAAATGGGTTATTGGCTACGGAATCTTCCGTAGCCAATAACCCATTTTCTTGTAGTGTACCGAGTGGGAATGGCTACGAGGAGCTTTGTGCACCGTTGACCGAGACTATGGAATTCTAAACTATGTGTTCCATAATGTGGCTGATGCTCATGTGACACACCATTTGTTCTCGAGCATACCACATTATCACGGGGTAGAGGCAACCGAAGCAATGAAGCCTATATTGGGTGACTACTACCACTACGACAACACGCCTATTATAAAGGCTTTGTGGAGAGAGGCAACAGAATGTGTTGTTATTGAACCTGATGAAACAATGAAGAAAGGCGTTTATTGGTTCACGAACAAGGTTGAATAGATGTGTTCTTATGAATTCAACAAAAAAACTTTTTAATAAATCGTTGGAACATAAAAGGCGTCTATTTTTTAAATTTTGTATCATCGTATAATTAATGTAATAGTGAATATTTTCTTAAATGTATTGGTGGACGTGAACCATGAATGTACTGAGAAATTACGTAAGCTAATAGAACAATTTCAAAAGCGTCCTTTTTTGGTGCATCTGATCTAAAACTCTGTTAACGATAGTAAATTAATCTTAACTAGCTAGTGTTCATCGACAAAAGTAATAACTGTTTTAATTAAAGAAATTTGGCAAAAGAAATTATATGTCCAAGACATATCTCTCTCTGAGATATATATATATATATATATATATATATATATATATATCTTAACATATGCAAAATGGAAAGAAATGAAAAATCTCACTCGTAGATGATGTCAAATTAGCTGCTCAAATAATTAATAATTGATTTTGACACATTTTGAGGAAATGAGAGAGTATACATGAAGTAGTAATTTCTTAATTTTGGCATGTGGTGTTTAGCCCCACAGGAGATGCTCCCTTCTTTGTTCTCGGAGGAAAGAGAAAGTCGGGAAAACTGAAAACAAAACAAATACAAAGAAGCCTATTTTTTGCAGAAATATCCATCTTCCACAAAAGTAACACTGCAAAACAATGATCTTAACTACATTTGTTTTGAAAACTAATAAAGAATTAATTATATTCAATTGATAAACTAATATCAAATAATTTTAGTGCAGTGAAATGAAGCCGTAAGATTGTTTCAGATTCTTTGAATTTAAAGTGCATTATGTCAAGGGCATTGATTTAAAGATGAGAGATTAAGCTCTACTGTTTATCTTTAGCTAATGTATTTTTTATTTTTTTTCAACTAATGATTTACAAAAATAATAATACACGAATTGACTATTGAGTATGGAGAGCTATGGAGGACAATTATATTAAAATTCAAAGTTAATTTTACTTTCATTTTTCCCCTTTAAGTTTTAATTAAAGATATTTCTACCGTTGGAAAAGAGCAGCGGTTAAAAATAATAGCTCAAAGTATGGGTTTTAGATTATGTTTCGATTGATTAAAAATAAGAAACGGTTCAACCAATATGTTTCGAGAAATTTCAAAAATGTTTTCAAAAAAGAGAATATATATATATATATATATATATATATATATACTATCTACTACTATATATAAAGAGAGAATGTTGTAGTAATGATTAATTGCAGAACAATCTTTGTGGTTTTTAACTCTTTTATTATTGTCTCTAAAGTTTTCTATTATTTATTTTTGGGCCCCATGTTACTTTGCAAAACTGTCCTTTGAATTTCAGATTTTCATATTTTTGTTCCCGAAAGTTTTTGTTGATTGACTTGTAAATTGCAGAACACTCCTTGTGGCTTTTGCTTCTTTTACTTTTGCCCCTACAGTTTCCTACGATTTGCTTTTGGGCCCCATAATTAATTGAAACACGGCCCTTCAAATTTTAAATTATCGTATTTTTTGGCCCCAAAAATTTATGTTATTTGACTCATTATGTCATCCATTTTTTTTTGTTTGCAGAACAGTCATTGTGGTTTTCAAGTTTTTCACCTTCGTCCCTAAACATAACAAGCGACTTTATTAATGTTGTAAAATAAAATGACGATGATACATATGGAGCAAAATTTTCATAATATGATAGGCAAATAAAATTTATGGCGATCGGAGAAGGTCGATGAAATGTATAAATTTATGATTGTTTTTATAGTAAAAATAAATGAGTATTATTACCTTAAGTTACATAACAAATTAATAATTTGGTAAATATTGCACTCTAATTTTGTAATGAATACATACCACCTACTAATATTGCATACACCGCGTATTTTTGTGAAGTCTTAATAATCGTGTATAATTGAATGATATATATATATATATATATAGAGAGAGAGAGAGAGAGAGAGTTTTGGGTCCTATGTTATATTGCAAAAGAGCCTTTTTATTTTGTGTTTTCCTTATTTTGGTACCCGAAAATTTTTTTTTTTGGCTTATTAGCCTAGAGAACACTCCTTCTGTATTTCGTCTCTTTCATTTTTGCCCCTATAATTTACTACGATTTAGCTTTTATGCCCTATAGTTAATTAAAACACGGCCCTTCGAATTTTAGCGACACATAGAAAATCAAAAAATTTAAAACTTGAAGGGTTGTGTTACAATTTACTATAGGGCCCAAAATATTGTTGGCACAATTATTTGCGAGATGGTCCTTGTAGTATTTCACTCTTTTATATTGTCCCCAAAGTTTCTTATTATAGAATTTTGGGTCCTGTGTTATATTGCAAAAGAGCCTTTTTATTTTGTATTCTCCTTATGTTGGTACCCGAATGTTTTTTTTTTTTGGCTTGTTAGCCTAGAGAACACTAAAATCGTAGCAATTTATAGATATAGTACATATATATAGACATAATATAACAGAACAAAGTAATTAGTTGAACTTACAATGATAAAATTTAAACACAGAAAGATTGACGGCGACGTAGTGCTGGAGAATTGATTCGACTTCGGGGGCGGACAAGGCTGGGCAGAGTAGTGGAACTTTGGCCAGAAGTCGTGTGGTGGGGGAGGCTAAGGCGAGGATTCAGTGGTAGAATCGTGGAACCATGGGAAGAGGTAGTGTCGTGCGTGCGCGCACGTATGTGTAAATAATATTTAAAAAATTGTAAGTTTTTAATCGGAACGGTATCTCCAAATATATCATACAAAACTATTGCAGATAGTTGGTAATCCGAATCGTGGAACTATGGGAAGAGGTATTGTCGTGCGTGTGTGTGTGTAAATAATAATTAAAAAGATTATAAGTTTTTAATCGAAATGGTATCTCCAAATCTCTCATACGAAACCATTGCACATAGTTGGTGATCTTCTGTTTATTTACTCTTATTTAAACTTAATTTGCATCGAATTGATCTTCGTTTCGTTTGTGACTTTAATTTTGTTCTTCATATTGATATTTTAGTTTCCCCAAGTTTAGAAATCTAAAATATTTTAGGCTATTAACTTATATCTTACTATACCATTTTGATATTATTAAGTCACTTGAGATGTTGATGATATATTATCTATAGAACTTGATATGGGCAGACGGCGCCACTAGTTTGACAATAGATCGTTTATATAAGTATGGGTCGGTTACAGTGGAGTGCAAAGGAAATACAACGAGTCTATATTAACAAACTAGGCCTAATCTAGGTGTCTCGATTAGGCTTGGTCCGGAACACCTCGGACTAACGCCTTGATGCTTGGATGGTAGGGGTATGTCGGAAATTAGATCGGGCATATATCGGTGATCAGCTTCGATGTGATGTCGATGACCACCCTCGATATGGTATCGGTAGTGTGGTGGTATGACGCATCAGTGGAGCACGAGGGTTATCTCGATATCGAGTACGATATCAAGAGTGAAATCGGTGATTTCTTTCGATATGAAGCGTGGTAGTTGATGGATAATAATTGCTTGTTTTGGGATCCAGGCGTCGCATATTATAGACCTCGGGATCCGGGGACCACAGTACCATATCGGTGGTAATCACCGATATTATATCGAAAGTGATCCCCGATATGATTAAATATGGGCCTGGTTTGGGCTAGGCCCCATATGCCGAAAATACCAGTTCCCGGACAAGGACGTCAAGATGCTAGGAAGGAGGACCCGATCCGAATTTAACAGAGTTGTGACTAGAAACGCAAGGATTGAGGACACGCCACTCCCTCAACAGCCGACTGACCAAGAATAAATAATGACCCAAGCTGAGATGTAGCTTCCTCCAGCACAGAACGCACCGCGAATTAGGGGCGGGCCCGGGAGGCTACCGCGAGCCACGAATACTGGTCCAACCATTGCCGTACTAAATACGGCGGAACCTGCTACTGAGGTCCCGACCACTGAAAACCCGGCAGCGGATGTCCCAATGACCGAGGTGCCAAACGCAGATCTTCCCGGCTCAGAGGAGTCGATGGCTGCAGAACAGAGCGACGTTCCCCCTACCGCCATAACCCCAGAGATGCTAGCGCAGATCAACGCTTCTATAAAAGCGGCGCTTGACACTACAGTGGAGACTTTGCTTCCACGACTGGCGGAACAAAGGACAACGGACGTTCGGGCAAGGCCCCATGAATCCAGAGCGGGTGAGAGAAGGGCAAGGCAAGGATATGATGACCATGAGGATACGGGAGACTCATTCAGAGAGATATCGCCCGCTGCTTACGACAGATCGGAGAGACGGAATCCTAGGACCCTGGATCGAGAGATAGCAAGATGGATGGAACGACTTGACCGCGAGAGAGCGAAAGTAATCAGGAGAATGGAACGCAGTCGCGACCGCGCTAAGATTACGTATTCAAAGAATGAAGATGCAGGAGTACTGCAGGTAATATCGAGGAGGATGGAACAACTAGACAGCGAGAGGGCGGGGTTGACGAAGAAGGTGACTCAGAGCCATTGGAAAGGTCGCAGCAGGACCCCGTTTTCGGATGAGATTGAGGCTGAGGTATTGCAAAGAGGGGACAAGATCCCAGTGATCAAGCCATACGGCGAAAGAAGTGATCCTACAGATCATCTCCATCAGGTCGATAGTATTTTGAATCTGCACAACTACTCAAAAAACATAAAGGCAAAGATCATATCCACCACTTTAACGGGCGCTGCACTGGATTGGTTCACTAGGCTGGAGGTCCGATCCATAACGGACTATGAGCAACTAAGGGAAAAGTTTGAGAAGCAGTTCTCTAGCCAGAAGAGAATGAAGACCAACCTGTTGCACCTCGGCGCGGTGCAGCAGAGGGAAAGGGAGAACCTCCGAGAATATATGAAGAGGTTTAATGACGAATTGTTGGAAGTGGATGAGCCACATGAGGGGCAGGTTATGATGATGTTGTTCAAGGGTACGACCCACCGCAGGTTCGCCGACGAGCTAATCAAATTGACTGAGCCCACCATAGCACATATCAAAATGCTCGCAAACCAAATGGTTTACGAGGACGAGATGATGGCAACGCGTCAAGGTTCATTTCCCAACAAGAATGGAGACATAGATCGCAACAGAAAAAGGTCCCCAAAGACGTACACACCGTTGAATAGAGGCATTCTGGAAGTGATGGCCGTGGCAAAGAGGAACAGATGGTTGACAGAACCCAGGCCATTGAATGAAGAAAGCATAAGATGATTACTCACCCAGGAGAGGAAAGCAGAAGATGATCGAGGCACCCGAGGAGCGTGGTAGGACCATAGTGAATGCCCCGAGCAAAGGCGTCATAAACATGATCAACGGAGGGGCCTTGGGAGCCGACACGGCTCGCGGCCAAGAAACCATAACACAAAGACTCCAGGGTGGAGCCTACATTGGGTACACAAATGCAATCATGTCGGAAGCGTACTTGGAGCAGGAGATCTCTTTCACCAGGAGAGACTTGGAGCAACTTAGTCCATTGGCCTTGACCGCAGGTAAACTAGATTGCCCCTTGGTTATTACTATTAATGTGGATGAATATCAGGTGCATAAAGTTCTGGTGGATAGCGGAAGCTCCGCAAACCTGATATTCTCAAAAGCCTACGAGCAGATGAGGATAGCCCCAGACCGGCTAAAGCCGATATCCACCCCATAGAGGTAGTTCCACTCGGACAAGTTATATTGCCCACAATGTTTGGGAGAAGCCCACGCACCCGGGTGACGCCGATAAAATACACAATAGTCGACATCCCGTTTCCCTACCACGCCATCATTGGCCGACCGGCACTCAACCACATCAGGGCAATGGTCTCTACTTATTACCAGAAGATTAAATTCCCAACACCTCAGGGAGTCGGCGAAATTCTAGGTGACCAGGTACAAGGATGGATGTGCTATGTGAACTCGCTGAGGCATCCTACAATCAGAAGAAGACAAGAAATACAAGTCCCACACCAAGAATACATTCCGCGCACGAAGTGATCACCATGAGGAGAAAACAGAACAATATTTTAAAATTTCAGTAGTTTTTAAATTATTCTTGAACAATTGAAACATTGCCCCATCGTGGGTTAGTTTGTAAACTTAAAACAGGGGGAACTACGCCGGTCTGATTCTCCACTCAACGGGATACGTAGGCGGGTTAGGTTTACCTAGCCTTCGACCGTTATCTTTTATTTTGCCCCTTCGTGGGTCGGCATGTAATTAAAACAGGGGGAACTATGCTGGTCTGATTCCCCAATCAACGGGATACGTAGGCGGGTTAGGTTTACCTAGCCTTCGACCATTATCCGTCGCTACCTTTTTATTTTTGCTTTATGGAATCTCATATTTCATGCAGGGATATGTCCTAATCGGACATTACGGAAGTGCAGAGAATTGCACGAAGAATTGGGGAGTATTCCCATAGATATATGTTTAACACATCGCCCTCTTGCAGGTACATAGCCCGAAGGATCACACATTACTATGTCCGAAAATGACATAGGGAATATTAAACCCTCGCTTTTTAAAAGAAGGGATTCAGGGGGCATTGCCCCAGATTATTCAATATTATCCATCTAAACAGGTGCAACATGTACAAACAGGTACACCAGGCACGTTAGAACACAATGGAAACACCTTTTCTTGCATGCAACTGAAATTCCCAGATTGAGGGAACATTCCACAGTTAACACAAGCGCATCATTTTGTGTTTTCATATAAGCTTTTACATCGAAAAATCTTTCTTGTCTGTGATGTTTTACATGGCCTAACGACCCATAGAGTCCACGACGACAGAGTCACCAAGGGACATAGATAAAAAGACAAAAGAAAAGGCTCCTACCCATGAGCGGTAATGGGTTCCCCTGTGATAACGGGCGGGCTCCTACCCATGAGCGGTAACGGGTCATCTGCAAAGGAAAGGCTCCTACCCATGAGCGGTAACGGGTTCCCCTGTGATAACGGGTGGGCTCCTACCCATGAGCGGTAACGGGTCATCGACAAAGAAAAGGCTCCTACCCATGAGCGGTAACGGGTTCCCCTGTGATAACGGTCGGGCTCCTACCCATGAGCGGTAACGGGTCATCTACAAAAGAAAGGATCCTACCCATGAGCGGTAACGGGTTCCCCTGTGATAACGGGCGGGCTGCTACCCATGAGCGGTAATGGGTCATCGACAAAAAAAATGCTCCTACCCATGAGCGGTAACGGGTTCCCCTGTGATAACGGGCGGGCTCCTACCCATGAGCGGTAACGGGTCATCTACAAAGGAAAGGCTCCTACCCATGAGCGGTAACGGGTTCCCCTGCGATAACGTGCGGGCTCCTACCCATGAGCGATAATGGGTTCTCCTGTGATAACGGGCGGGCTCCTACCCATGAGCGGTAACGGGTCATATACAAAGAAAAGGCTCCTACCCATGAGCAGTAACGGGTTCCCCTGTGATAACGGGCGGGCTTCTACCCATGAGTGGTAACGGGTCACCTACAAAGAGAAGAAGATCCCTTGTGATAACGGGGTCAATCCTAAACATCTAAACGGTACCGGGTTCCCTGTGATAACGAGATGGGCCCCTACCCACAAGAAAAAGATACCATGTGATAACGGGGTCGATCCTAAACACATGAGTGGTGGCAGATTACCCATGTTTCTACCAACACCGAGGAAATTCTAATCATTCCTTGTTGACAACAAGCAGATTAAAGAAATCTCATCAAATACGAGAACGAAATGAATGCAGGGTCATTTATCGAAATACTGCATACTTTATCATCATGACAATAAAAAATCAACAAGTTATCAGACAACAAGGCCACGAAGAGTCACGGATTATGAAGATAACAGAGAAATAAATATTCAGTTACAGAACCACGGATTGAAGATAGTCCGGAAAGGGATAAATTCAAGTTACAATAAAGGCAGCAAACAACTACTCCCACATGGACCCTTCAGTCTTCTTTTTAACGACCTCGGAAAACACATCAGGGTCGACCGCACCCTCCTCCACCTCGTCTAGTCCACCAATCGGTAGGTCATTATGATCGTGCCTTGGGTTCAACCCACTCAATTCGAGGGAGTCCTTGAAACCGTCATTTTTCAATACCTACCCTACGCAAGCATGAAATGCTGCCTCCCGAACCTTCAAAACTAAGTCTCGAAAGCTCGAGCTTTCCATAAACTTCTCCTCTCCAACCCGGAGGAGATCAGGACGACGTTCCTACAAATTGAACTCTATTAAATACAGGAGGAAAAAACAGAAGCAGATATCATAAACAAGATATATACCAAGTCCAAGGGAGCTAATTTGGTAGTGGAGAGCTCCAACGAGAGACGTTCGTTAGCAGCCTTCACCGCCACCACCTCAGCCTTCAGTTTCTCCAGCTCCTTGTTGGATGCAAGTTCACGTGCCTTTCCTTGATCAATCTCAGTAACTAATGTTTTGAAGTTGCCCTTCAAAAAATCATACTCCTCCCGGAGCTTACGACATGTCTTCAGGGCATCCTCTTTCTCGGCCTCCAACTTCTCTAGCACCATGGGGTTGAATTCCCCCATCCTCAAGATATCAGCCTCGAACTCGGCGATAACAGCGTCAGGGTCACCCTTGGACTCGCGCATTGTCTTCAGACACGAAACCGCCAGCTTTGCCATCTGCACAATACAATCACTAGCGTTATGTTAAAAAGTCAAATGAAATCAATCGAAGTCATGCTAAGATACGTACACTCTGAAACATATGAGCGATGCGGCGTATATTCTGGGCCCGCTCGAATTCTTTATGCACCTGCACATTTACTGGAGGAGGAAAAGCCCGCAACATTCCCCGCACAACATCTTCTTCAAGGAATTATACTCGCTTGGAGGATTTGACTGCACCCACCTTCTTGGGGCCCGAACTCGAAGACGAGTGGACATTGTGGACAGTCCCGTCACGAGACCTTTTATTACCCGATACCCTAGTCGAGTCAACGGCAGGCTTCCTACTCGGAATTCCAGGAAAGATAGGGGCAAAGCCCTCCAATATCGATGGCTCATGTAGTGGCCCTTTACCCTTGTCGGTCGTACCTGAAACAGTCGTTTTTCCCTTGCCGCTAATAGGGTTCGGGCTTGAAGAGCGCATCCACTAAATCACCTAAGTTGACATGGGTATTCGATCCCGAACCACCAATGTTCTCAGTCAAAGGAATGTTGGACACCGACTCAGAACGTGGGGCTACGTACTCACCAGAAGGAGACCTAGCATCTAGTCTCTTAGTCAACACAGTCCCTTAAGGCGGATGAACCACACCCTCCTGTTTCGAGGTCAACACCTCCAAGAGATTGCCCACCACATCAAGGATGTCCTGGCTAAAGGACCCAACCGTTGCAGGAACACTTTCAAAGAATTCTTCATTAAAACGTTCATGTACTACAATGCTAGGGGGAGGTTGTTCAACTCCCGATACCTCTTCCAGAACCTCAGTGGCTGCATTATTCAGATCAAAGTTAGACGCATACCCTGTTTCAGGCGCCACCGCAACCGCTGCCATCTCAGCCAATGCAGCTTTCTGAGCATCATGGTCGGCTTGAAGTTTACGCATCAATTGTCTGAAACCCATTCTCACGGAATATCTCAAAAAATAAAATATACCTGCAGAATAATTGGAATATTAGCATGAGAAAATAATAATAAATCAAGTACAACAGCGAGATCGATATACACATCGGGGAATATATCGAACATGATTACCGATATAAATACCGATGTGGTTACGTTAACGACAAAGAAGACACAGAAAACTATGACCTTCAAAGTTTCTTATCAGCCCTACTTATAGATGGAAGCTTTAACTACATCGAGAGATACTTTCGACATAATATCGAATATGCGTTTCGACGTGATATCGACGATGAAACCCGACATCCTATCTTATTACGCAAAAAAGCCTCGAAAATATAACAATTGCACCGGCGGGCCCATCGCAATTTCCTAAGTGCAACTCCCATATTTATAAGAAATTCAAATCCAAAGAAACACAGAATTCAAACGAGGACCTCAAACTATGCGTCCACTGCATTAGGGGGCCTATCAAAGTTCATCACGAAGTGCATTCCCCGCATATTTGATCTCCGTCATTTGAACTGGCGGGACGAATGGTACAGGTAACCCAGAAATTCAAAATTAAATTTGTGAATTCTTATCTCTAAGATAAGAATCCCCAAATTGGGGGACTACATGATATGAGCATTTCCCGCATATGAGGCATGGCCCAAACCAGGCCCATATTTAATCATATTGGGGATCACTTTCGATATAATATCGGTGATTACCACCGATATAGTACTGTGGTCCCGGATCCCGAGGTCTATAAATACGCGACGCCCGGATCCCAAAATAAGCAATTATTATCCCTCAGCTACCACGCTTCATATCGAAAGAAATCACCGATCTCACTCTCGATATCGTACTCGATATCGAGATAACCCTCGTGCTCCACTGATGCGTCATACCACCACACTGCCGATACCATATCGAGGGTGGTCATCGACATCACATTGAAGTTGATCACCGATATACGCCCGATCTAATTACCGACATACCCCTACCATCCAAGCATCGAGGCGTTAGTCCGAGGTGTTCCGGACCAAGCCTAATCGAGACACCTAGATTAGACCTAGTTTGTTAAGATAGACTCGTTGTATTTCCTTTGCACTCCACTGTAACCGACCCATACTTATATAAACGATCTATTGTCAAACTAGAACTGTTGTAAATATTATCCAGTATTTAGTTCACAAAAATAAAATGAAGTTTATAATAATACCTATTCAATCTTGTTATATGTGATTACTTTACAAATTATAGTGAGGGGATACAAATATATAAGTAAACATAAGGAAAATGGGCAAATGGCTTTACAAAAGAAAAAGTGGATTTCTGTTGCAGTAACAAAATTGCTTAACAGTATAAACAGTCCACAGTCCACACTACTTCTGATATTAATAATATATTGAATGTTATAAAATGGTAATACAATATGGATGGTAATACGGTATGAATATTCAATTAGGTGGTTGGTAATACGAGGTGGTAGTAGAAGGCAGTCTAGAGGAGGGGGATAGTAGTAGTTCAGATGATAGTGCAGGGATTAGGATAGTTATTATTTGGCGGCATATTAAAGTTAGTGAATGTGCTCGTATTGTGTAATATTGTTGTTTCAAATTATATTTTAAATAAGATTGTCAATTGAACTATTAATTAGATTACATTACATAATCAACAATGTGCATATCCATGATACTCAAGTTCATTACATAAACATAAACGAAATCTAACTACACTATTAATTAGATTACATCAACATACACAAATTAACAACGTAATTATAAATGAATTACAATAGCATATCCATTAACATAAACTCATACATAAAGATAAAGGAAATATAATTAAACATAAAGTCTTAATAACGGTAAATTACATAATCATAATCAACATCTCTACTTATAACCGTATTTCCATTGGAAGGATTATGAAATTTATAACCTTTAGAATCTTGATTATGACCAATGAAGACATACCTCTGGCGTTTGTCATTAAGCTTGGCCCTCTTCTCTTCCGCCACAGGTGCATACGCAATGCTTCCAAACACCCGCAAATGAAAGACGCTGGGCTTATAACCCCTCTAAGCTTCTTGAGGTGTCTTACCATCAAAACTCTTAGTATAACACTGGTTTATCAAGTATACTGCACAAGCAACAGCGTCGGCCCAGTATGCCTTAGGCATATTTTTGCTTGCAACATACTTCTAGCCATGTTATGTATGGTGCGGTTCTTTCTCTTAGCTAATCCATTTTATTGTGGTGAAAATGGAGTCGTCATGGGTCGATGAAGGTCACTCTTCTCGCAAAACTCTTTAAATGCATTCGACGTTAATTCTCCACCTCTATCAGATCGAAGTGATTTGATTTGGTAGCCAATATGATTCTCCACCATGACTTTAAACTTCTTAAAAGCTTCAAACACCTCCGACTATTCCTTCAAAAAATATATCCAAGTTTTTCGAGAATAACCATTAATAAATAGCAAGAAATAATTATTCTTACCAAGGGATGATGGCTTAATAGGTCCACATACATCCGAGTGAATCAACTCTAAAGGATTTTGAGCTCTCGTCATAGATTCTTTCGGAAACTCTTCCTTGCTTGTTGCCAAAAAATACATCCTTCACAAACTTGATTTGGATGGTTTGTGGATGGTGACCCTTTCACCATTTTTTCTTTGCTCATTATTTTCAAGCCATCAAAATTAAAATGCCCAAGTCTCATGTGCCAAAACCAACAAGTATTTCCAAAAACAAATTTTAGACACATTAGAACATCACTTTTCATATTCAATAAAAACATTCTATTCTTCGTCATACGCACCTTGGCAAGTAAATGTCCATTTTCATCTTTCATAGTGAAACTTTTATCTTTGATGTGAATTTCATAATCTTTCTCCAAAAGCTGTCCCAAACTCAGAATATTACTCTTTATATCCGGCACATAGAAGACATTGGAAATAAATTGGTGGCTTCCATCTTTAGATTAAATTAAAATCGCACATATTCCTTTTACTTGTACCTTTGAAGAATCTACAAATGTGATATCACCACCAGTGGATTCATCAGGCTTCACGAACAAACTTTTCTTTCCACAAATATGGCTACTTGCACTGGAGTCAAGGTACCAAAGACTGTTCTTCTCATTTTGATTACTTCTGCAAGCAAGAAGCAAAGTGGGATTCAGATCTTTTTTCTCACTGTTGTCAATGAAACTGTTCGTCTCCTCCACATTGCTCCTTCATTCCCAAGCATAATGGCTAAAGCTGATGTGTTTGGAAAATACTCATCATTATCATGCTTTTACATTTGTTTACTTGATTATTCTTGATAGCTTTGTGGTATTTTTATGTTTGTTTTCATGTTTAGTAGGTTGAACTATGATTTGGAAATAAAGAACTGAACTTCAAAAATTCACCGGCACCATTGTGGAGTGAGTTATGTCAAGTTCTATATATCGTTGGAAAGCTACAAGTGTCTAGTTTCCAATACAATAAGCGGTTTGTGATTCATACATTTGGAGAGAAAGTTAAGACCAAAACAGTGAAGTTGCACAAAGCTGAAATATACATACACAACTCAAGTGTTCGATGATCGTCGGATTAAAATGGCTAATCAATGGTCTATATTCAGTCTTACAAGATTTCAAATGGAAGACTATAGAGTGTTATGAATCATGTGATCCACAATTCATCAATTATATGACAACTTTGGACCATTGGATCAAAAAGGGATTAACGGTCGAGATGTCGTCTTATCTTTTCGGTTTAGCTATAAATAGACGTCACATTTTCTATATTTCAACACACCAATCTTCTTCATTCTCTCTTCAATAAGTAGTCTTTCTATAGTATTAGTATTCTCTAGCAGTTTGTAATTTTGGAGGAGTAATTCGGAGTTTGTACGGGGGAGTCCATCAGAGGCTTTACGGAAGTAAAAATCTGTAATGATCTCTAAACCCTTGTTACTTTTCTCTCTTTACTCTATGATGTTATATTTACTTTTTAATCTTGTTCTTTATTCCATTATGTGCTAAATTTACCTTGTTAGGATAGTGACATAGTCTAATTACGATGATCTAATCTAAATTAAACGTATTATTACGATGTCAAAATAGTTGGTGTATTTATTTTTGAATATAATGCTTCCAAAATTCTGGCCAACTTTTGGATAAACTAAGGATCGAATTGAAATCGATAGGAGATTTTCGTGAAATAGCTTTGAAGTAAATACCATAAATTCTCATATAGAATAGAAATATATCTATCGTTTTCATGTGGTTGATAAAATCACCACCGAACATACAAGCACACATCTTCGTAACTAGACAAATTTTCTAGTTGTAAAGCTGTAGAATTTATGTATAACTTGAGAAAGAGTACATAGAGCAAAAAGGGTGATAACCAACAACAATTTTGAACGTGAAACGCGTAACAATATGCTTAATTAAAGTTAGATCAGACTAATGATGGTAAAATCATGATTCCTAGCTCTTCTCTTATTGTCTACTAGTGTTGATGGATATACACTTGTTATACTATTGTCTCAACTTTGTTAAAAGTCTCACCTATAGTTAGTGCATTGTTAATCTTTTCACTTAAGCACTCTGAAATCAGGTTTCTCAAATAAAATTAGAGTTAATCAATTTTGGTAATTAATTATTTATTCCTCTTGGGATCAACAATTCTATCTATCACTTTATTACTTGTTAGGATTTCATGCACTTGCGAATTTTACCACAACAAGTTTTTGGCGTCGTTGCCGGAGAAGAAAATTAATTAATATCAATACCAGTTAACCCTAATGGTAAATTGAGATTATGTCTTATATGTGTTAATATTTTACTATAGTAAAAAAAATCACCTTGAAAAAAACTTTTGGTTGCTCGCAAGCTTTTAATTTTTTGTGACGGTAAATATTTATTTTTACTATGATAAATTTTTTTTACTGTTGTTGTTTTTTCTGTTTACTTTCAAAATTGAGAAAAATAAAAAATCAAAAAGAGTTACAAGGAGCAAGAACTCAACACTTTTACCTTTTGATCCTAAAATTGAAAAAACTTTACAAATATTGCGTAGGATAGAAATGGATAAAAGCAAAATGACTGAACTTATAGAAAATGAATCAAAGGTCTTGCGGGACTACGTTGTCCCAACAATCTTAGGTGCCAACACAAGCATTTAAAAGCTGTCAATTGCTGCAAATAATTTTGAAATTAAACCAGCAATTATTCAGATGATCCAAACATCGGTTCAATTTTTTGGACTCCCCAATAAAGATCCCAATGCACATATAGCAACATTTTTAGAAATATGTGATACTTTTAAACACAATTGAGTTTCAGAAGATGCTATTAAGCTGGGACTATTCCCATTCTCATTACGAGACAATACAAAAAATTGGCTCAATTCACTTTCTCAAGGTAGTATCACTTCTTGGGAAAAATTAGCACAAAAATTTATAGCTAAGTTTTCTCCCAGCTAAAATAGCAAAAATAAGGAATGAAATCACTTGATTTATTCAACATGACATGGAGAATCTGTACGAAGCATGGGAAATGTACAAGGAAATGCTGAAGAATTACCCTAACCATGGACTTCCCAAATGGTTGCAAGTTCAAATATTCTACAATGGATTGGGTGGAAGCACTAGAACCTTAGTAGATGCAGATGCATGAGGAGCTTAAATGGCAAAAACCACATAGGTCAACTATTGGAGGAAATGGAATCGAACAATTACTAATGGCCTTCTAAACGACAAAAAAGACTGGTTGGTGTGCACGAGATAGATGCTATCACAACATTAACATCACAAGTCGCTACTCTAACCAAACAACTAGGAACTATGAGGGTAAATGCCATTCAATCCACATCAGCACATGTGATTTTTGTGGACACTCACATTGTCACTGGAGGACATTGTCACTCAGTTCGCCATTACCACAAACCAATTAGCCTCAAGAACTTACCAATTCATCAATGAAACCAAGCAACAGTTCCAAAACCAAGGTGCATCCATCAGAAAATTAGAGGCACAAATGGGTCAACTTGCCACCACTTTAGCCGAAAGAGCACAAGGTGAATTGCCAAGCAACATAGAAACCAACCCTCGAGAACATGTGCAGGCGATTACACTCAAAAGTGGAAAAGTGTTAACAGAACCTGTTGAATCACAAGAAGAGAAATTTCATACACATGAACAGGGACGTGAAGTTGAGCTAAAGCAAACTTCCACCAATGCGCGACCACCAGATGTGCAAGAAATCCCATTTCCACAAAGATTGAAGAAAAGTAAATTGGATAAGCAATTTTTTAAATTTCTTGATATCTTTAAAATACTACGCATTAGCATTCCTTTTGCAGATGCCATGAACAGATGCCCAGTTATGTCAAATTCATGAAAGAAATTTTATCAAACAAGAGAAAGCTAGAAGAACATGAAACTGTATGCCTAACCGAAGAGTGCAGTGGTATCCTACAGAAGAAATTACCACCAAAGCTCAAAGGCCCAGGGAGTTTTACAATTTCTTGTGTAATTGAGAACTCATATTTTGAGAAAGCATTGTGTGACTCAGGTGCAAGCATTAACCTGATGCCTCTTTCTGTGTATAGGAAGTTGGAACTTGGAGAGCCAAACCAATAACCGTGTCCCTTCAATTAGCAAACAGATCAATCAAGTATCCTAGAGGTATGGTTGAAGATGTATTGTTTAGAGTTGCTAAGTTTATCTTCCCTGCATATTTCATCATCCTGGACAAGGAATAAGATCATGATATTCCAATCATTCTTGGTCGCCCATTCCTTCCAACTGGGAGAACTCTAATTGATGTGCAAGATGAACAAATCACCTTACAATGTCTTCAAAGCTATCAAATACCCATCATAAGCTGATAGTTGTTTCAAATTTGACATTCCCGACAAGACGGTTGAACAAGCGTTCGACAAGAGCCACTTGAAGGATTCACTCTAGGTATGTCTAGTAAAAGAAGAGATCAATTTTCATAATGATGATATTGAAAGAAGTATTGTAGCCATTGATGCAATAACAATTAATTACAAAGAAAAGTTCGAAGAGTTAGAGAAAGGTACGAATATCGCCACCCCATCTATTATCAAGCCACCAACTCTAGATCTTAAACCAATTCCCTCTCATTTAAAGTATGCATTTTTGGGAAATAATTCAACTCTATCTGTTATCATCTCATCATCATTGACTAACGTTGAAACTGATTAGTTGTTGCGAGTTCTAAGAAATCACAAAAGTTCCTTACGGTGGTCCATTGCCGATACCAAAGGTATCAGTCCTTCAACTTGTATGCACAAAATACTAATGAAGGAGAACTACAAACCAACTGTTGAACATCAACGCCACCTGAATCCCAATAGGAAGGAAGTTGTAAAGGCTGAAGTATTAAAGATTCTGGATGCTGGAATTATTACCCAATTTTGGATAGCTCATGGGTGAGTCCAATAAATGTTGTGCCCAAGAAAGGAGGAATGAATGTGGTGAAGAATGAACACAATGAAGATATTCCCCCTAGAACAGTCACTGGATGGAGGGTGTGCATTGACTATCGAAAACTAAATAAGTTAACTCGCAAAGATCATTTTCCTTTGCCCATAAGGTACATTTTCATTTAGAAGAATGCCTTTTGGTCTTTGTAATGCCTCTGCTAATTTTCTAAGGTGCATGATGTCTATTTTTTCTGGCATGGTGGAAACATTCATTGAGGTTTTCATGGACGATTTTTCTGTCTTTGGAATGTCATTTGATGACTGATTGACTAACTTGTCTTTAGTACTGAAAATATGTGAAGAAACAAACGTGATCTTGAACTGGGAAAAGTGTTACTTCATGGTACAAGAGGGAATTGTCCTAGGATACCATATATCTGCCTGAGGCATTCAAGTTGATCGGGCCAAGATTGAGGTAATCGAAGAACTTCCACCTCATACATTAGTAAAAGGTATTCGTAGTTTCCTTGGACATGCAGGATTTTACAGGCGTTTCATCAAAGACTTTTCTCAAATCACAAAACCTTTGTGCAACTTGTCGGCAAAGGAATCCACTTTCACATTTGATGAAGAATATCACAAAGCCTTCAACTTGCTGAAAAATAAGCTCACAGAAGCACCAATAATTTCCACTCCCAATTGGAATCTTCCATTCTGACTGATGTGTGATACAAGTGATTATGCTATTGGAGTACTAACGGGCCAAAGAAAGAACAAAGTCTTACATGTGATATACTATTCCACTCGAACTCTAAGTGATGCTCAAATGAGTTATTGCATGTGATATACTATTCCAGTCTTGCAAGTGATTATGCAAGTTGCAACAACAGAGAATGAGTTATTAGCAATTATTTTTGCATTTGATAAATTTCGTTCATATTTGATATTATATGAACATGAACTTCAACCAATCAATGATGAATTCCCTGACGAGAGGCTATATGTTATGCAAACAACCAATGCTCCATGGTACGCTGATATTGTCAATTACCTTGCATGCAATATTATTCCACCTGAATTAACTTACCAACAGAGGAAAAAATTATTCTCTGAAGTCAAACATTTTTTGTGGGATGATCCATACCTTTACAAGCACTGTCGTGATTAACTTTTAAAAAGGTGTGTTCCAGAAGAAGAAATTGCTGAGCTATTACAACACTGTCATTCTTCAAAATATGGAGGACATTATGGTGGAACAAGAACTGCAACAAAGGTACTTCAGTGTGGACTTTATTGGCCAACTTTATTTAAAGAAGCTCTTGTTTTTGTTAGTTCGTGTGATCGATGTCAAAGGACTGGAAATATTTCAAGACGTAATGAAGTGCCATTAAGTAACATTCTTGAAGTTGAATTATTTGATGTTTGGGGCATTGACTTCATGGGACCATTTCCATCCTCATACAACCACAAATACATTTTGGTAGCAGTTGACTATATCTCAAAGTGGGTGGAAGCCATTGCATTACCAACTAACGATGCCAAAGTGACGATCAATTTTCTTTGAAAATACATCTTTACTAGATATGGCACACCGAGGGTGATCATCAGTGATGGAGGTAAACACTTCCTTAACCACTACTTTGAATCTTGATTGGCTAAATATGAAGTACGCCACAAGATTGCAACTGCTTATCATCCGCAAACCAGTGGCCAAGTGAAAATCTCAACAGAGAAATAAAACGAATATTGGAGAAAACAGTGAATTCTTCAAGAAAAGATTGGGCCAAAAAGCATGATGATGCACTTTGGGCTTATCGCACTGCTTACAAAACTCCAATTGGTATATCACCATATCATTTGGTTTTTGGATAGGCTTGTCACTTGCCGGTTGAATTTGAACATAAGGCTTATTGGGCTGTAAAAAGCCTGAACAATGATATGAAATTAGCTGGAGAAAAGAGAATGCTACAACGCAATGCTTTGGAAGAATTTAGAAATGAAGCTTATAAAAATGCCAAAATCTACAAAGAGAGAACAAAGCGATGGCATGATAAACGCATTCTACAACGTGATTTTGAGTCTGGTCAGCAAGTACTTCTGTATAACTCACGTCTTCGACTTTTTCTAGAAAGTTGTAATCGAGATGGTCTGGGCCATTTACAACCACGAAAGTCCTTCTGTATGGAGTTGTTTGTAAGAATGTATTTTGATTGAATGAGTTCTTCATTAATCTTGAGGTCAATATATAGTACAACAATGAGTCTAAGTAAGGTAAACTACCTAATCTAAATAAGTACAAAATCAATATAAGATATACACAAAAGAATATACTAGAGAATATACAACATATATCTAATACACCCCCGCTGTCGAAGCGGGAGGATCACGAACGGTTAGACTGTCACGAAAGTCATCAAAAATAACCCGGGGCAACCCCTTAGTGAAAATGTCGGCAATTTGGGACCTAGAGGGGACATGTAGAACTCAAACATGGCCCCGAGAAACCTTTTCACGAACAAAATGGATGTCTAACTCAATGTGTTTGGTGCGTTGGTGTTGCACCGGATTAGTAGTGAGATAGATGACACTCACATTATCACAATAAACCAAGGTTGCTGTTGAGAGAGAAAGGCAAAGCTTGAAAAGAAGATTACGAATCCAGCATGATTCGGATACTACATTAGCAACCACACAGTATTCAGCTTCGGCACTGGATCGTGAGATAGTGGGTTACCTTTTAGAAGACCAAGAAATAAGGTTATCGCCAAGAAATATGCAATATCCAGAAGTGGATCGTCGAGTGTTGGGGCAACCGGCCCAATCAGCACCAGTATAAAAAAGTAGAGAGTTGAGCCGTGAACGAGAAAGATGAAGGCCAAGATGAGTCGTGCCTTGAACATACCGAAGAACTCGTTCCAGGGCTGTCATGTGTTCTAAACGAGGGTCATGCATATGAAGACAGATTTGTTGAACAGCATAAGATATATCCGGTCTCGTGAAGGTAAGATACATGAGGGCGCCCACCAAGCTATGAAACAAAGTCGGGTCGGGAAAGGAAAGACCCGAGGAACCGAGCTTTTGTTTAGTGTCAACTGGTGTAGCTGCAGGTTTGCAAGAAGACATGCCCGCACGTTCTATAATTTCTCTAGCATACTTGCTTTGAGATAAAAAAATACCACCTGCATGATGAGTAACAGCAATGTCCAAACAATAGTGAGGGGAACCTAAGTCCTTCATGGCAAATTCATAACCAAACTGAGCAATAATAGACCGGCGAAGTGCAATAGAAGATGCAGTCAAAATAATATCGTCAACCTATAGGAGAAAATAAGCAATATCGTTACCCCGTTGATAGATAAAGAGAGAGTGGTCGGATTTGCTGTGAGAGAAACCGATGGTGGAAGCAAAGGCTACAAACCGCTGATACCATGCCCAGGGGGCTTGCTTAAGCCCATAGAGAGACTTCTTCAGTAAGCAAACATAGTCGGGGTGGCATGAGTCATGAAAACCAAGTGGTTGGTGCATGTAGACCGTTTCATCCAAATTCCCGTGAAGCAAAACATTCTTGACATCCAACTGATGAATGGATCAAGAACGAGAGAGGGCAATGCTGAGAACGGTCCAGATAGTGGCGGGTTTGACCACCGGGCTGAAAGTATCCCAACAATCAATGCCAAGCTGCTGAGACCTGCCATCACCAACAAGACGAGTCTTATATCGCTCAAAAGAACCGCCATTGTTAGTTTTGTGACGAAAAATCCATAGAGAGCGAATAACATTCACATTAGTCGGACGAGGGACTAAATCCCACGTCTCATTCTTAATCAAAGCATTATATTCATCTAGTATGGCTGACTTCCAGTAGGATCAGATAACGCAAGAGTATGACTTTTGGGAAGAGGGGAGGGAGATGTAGTGAGAGAGAGATTAAAAGTACGTTTAAGAATGTGAATTCCATGCATACTGCGAGTGACTATAGTGCGAGAGGGAGGAAGGGGCGGTAATGAGGAGGAGATAGCGGTCGGAATGGGGGAGGCGGCAGACGGAGGACTAACCGTGGGTTGGATTGGGGCCGAGACGGATGGGCGCTTGGTCGGTGGAGGTTGGGCCAAGGGGGATGGGGCCTCATCAGTTGGGCCAGCGGTGTAAGGGGTCGGGTCTAATGGGCCAGCGGTCGGGTAGGGCGAGTGACCATGGGTCGGGGCGCCCGTGGCGGGTTGGGCCGAAGTGGTGGTGTGGGCGTCTAGTTTGTGGAGGAGGTAAGGGTGAATGGTACTGTCGAGGAAAGAGTAGTTATGTGGAGAGGAGGGGGAGAGGTGTTTGAAAGGGAATTTGGACTCGTCAAGAAGAACGTCACGAGATAGGATAATTTTGTTGTGCTGAAGATCAAAGCATTTGTAACCCCTATGATGCGAGGGATACCCGAGAAAGACGCAAGGGGAGGAACGAGGTTGGAGTTTATGGATAGTAGTGGAGGGAGATAGTGGGTAACACAAACACCCAAAAGTTCGTAGGTGCGTGTAAGAGGGTGTGCGGTTGTATAATATTTGAGTGGGAGAGGAGTGGTGTATAGTTTTATGTGGGAGGATATTTGAGAGGTAGGTGGCAGTTTGTAAGGCGTGAGGCCAAAGAGAGGGAAGGGCGGCCGATTCAGTGAGGAGAGTGCGCATAATGTTATTAAGAGACCGAATTTGGCGTTCAACTTTTCCATTTTGGGCCGAAGTGTAGGGGCAAGAAAAGCGAAGAGACATGCCAGAGTTGTGACATAGTGACTTGAATTGCTCATTATCAAATTCCCTGCCATTGTCACATTGCAAATATTTAATAGGGGTACCAAATGGAGTTCTTATAAATGTAGCAAAGACAGTGAATATAGAGAAAACATCAAATTTTCGCCCAATAGGAAAAGTCCACAAGAATTTATAGAAGTCATCTAAAAACAAGACGTAATATTTGTGACCGCTAGCCCCTAAGACCGGCGAGGTCCATAAGTCACTATGAATAATATCAAAAGGGTGCAAGCTTGCATTAGAAGATAAAGAAAAAGGAAGTCTAATATGCTTCCCCAAAACACAAGGTTCACATAATGTTTGTTTATTCAAAGTACGACAAGGAATAAAACCGTGTTTATGTAAAAACTGTAAAATAGAGGATCATGGATGCCCCAGACGATGATGCCAAAGTGAGGGTGAGGTGGCAGTGAGGGCGAGAGTGGGGCGGGTGGAGATAGGCGGCAGTGAGGAGGGAGTGACGGGATATAGGTCACCGCTACTATGACAACGCATGATTGGGGTCCCCGTCCAATAATCCTTCACTGAGAAACCAAAAGTATCAAACTCAATAGAAACACAATTATCAGTAGTGAAGCGTCTCACAGAGATAAGGTTTTTAATATTTTATCGGGAGTATGTAAGACTTTTTGTAAATAGAGTGGATAAGAAGAGAAAGGGAGCAATGCGTTACCATGACCTTTTACCGGAATATTAGAACCATTGCCGACCAGAATATTATGATGCATGCATGAAAAAGAATAAGACGAGAGAGTACCTTTCGCCGAGGTCATGTGAGATGAGGCACCGCTGTCCAAGTACCACTTTTGATCTGGAGGTTGCAAGGAGAGAGTATGCATAGCACTATCAATGTTCGTAGGCGCATAGCCGTGCGGAGGTTGGGCTTGGACTGAGTATGCTTGGGGACATGGGCCTAAAATTCCAGACTGAGATGGAGCAGTGGGCCGTGTCCAACCAGTGGTAGGGTAAGGACACGGCGGATAGGTCCACGGAGCATTGGGCCACGGATAGGATGCCCAAGGTTGGGCCGGAGGAGCCCATGGGCGCGGTGCGGCTTGTCCAGAATAGCCGCGACCGCGACCGCGACCACGTCCGCGGTTACCGCCGCGACGTCCTTGGTAAAACAATGAGGAGCCGTGGTTGGGAGGTGGCGTACCGCGGTTGTGGTGAGGGGGGTCCGGTGGTGGTGCGGTGTGAACTATAGTGGCGGCAGCGGCGGTAGAGGCTTGTTTGGCCTTGCGGGTCTCTTCCATGATGAGACGGGAACGAGCTTCATAGAACGGAGGCAAAGGATCACTCTGTTGAATGAACGTGGCTACACCGTCGTAACTCTCAGTAAGGCCGGCAATGAGTTGGAGAACGAGATGGTGATTTGAAACGGGTGCACTAACGTTCGAGAGTTGATCTGCAAAGACTTTGAGTTCTTGACAATAAGAAGAAATGTTTGCAAAATTATCCAGAGATACTTGAGAGAATTGGTTCTCAAAATAAACGGCTCGTGAATTCTTGTTGTCTTGAAAGATGTTTTCAAGACGGACCCAGGCTTTGTGTGCTGTGGAATCCTTCTCAATGATGGTGTGCATGAGATCGTCAGATATAGTGCCATATATCCATTGGAGGACGATAGCATCAAGTCAGGACTAGAGGTCAGAGTCGGTAGCGGGAGAAGACGTGACTTTGTCCGTCTCCTTGTCCACGGTGGTGTCTTTGTCCTTGGTTTTGGCGGCGGACGTGGTGGGGGTGGAAGGTGGGGGAGGAATTAAGTGGTCGATGACTTGATATGCACGGCAGTGAATACGGAAAAGTTCTGCCCATGTGGAGTATTGACCTTTCTCCATCTCAAGAGTGATCGGGATGAAGTTGCGAAAATTAGAGATGGCTAAAGCGGGATGAAATTTGGATTCTGCCATGAGAGAGAGAGAGAGAGAGAGAGAGAGAAAGGAGAGGGGGGGGGGACGGCTATTGAGAGGGAGAGAGAAGGCACACGGCTAGTGTTAGACTCGTGATACCATGTAAGAATGTATTTTGCTGAATGAGTTCTTCATTAATCTTGAGGTCAATATATTGTACAACAAGGAGTCTAAGTAAGGTAAACTACCTAATCTGAATAAGTACAAAATCAATCTAAGATATACACAAGAGAATATACTAGAGAATATACAACATATATCTAATATTGTTGAAATCCAAAATAATGACAATGAAGCATTCAAAGTTAACGGGCAAAGACTGAAGCACTACATTGGAGGCAAGTTTGAGAGGCAGAAGACCTCCATGACTCTACATGATCCCACTTGAGTCATTACCAAAAGTCAAGCAGATGAATATAAATCAAGCGTCGTTTGGGAGGCAACCCATATTAATTCTTTTTTCTTTATTGTTATTTTCAGTTGTATTGTATATATGCTATTTGTAGCGCCCCAAAAAATTAGGAAAAATATAAATTTATACTTTAGTCTGGGAACTTTTGAATTTTTTTATTTTTGACCCTAAATATTAAAAAAAATTACATTTGAGCCCCTGAACTTAAAAGTTAGTCTTTTATTATATTTACAGGTCTCTAATCCTAAAACATATATTTCAATTTCAAATATTAACCAAGTTGATTGAATTACCTAGAAAAATTACATAATTAAATATATATGTAACAAAGAAATCTAATTATACCTATTTGAAATTTAATTATAAATACTTGAGGGACTTGATATGCAATTAACCAATTAATGAAATAAGCCATGACATCTTTTTGATGAGATAAGTCATGTCGTCCTTAAGAGCATGATTAAATTCAGATTTTTTGTGATTTATTATGAAATAATCAAAGTGGGACCTTAATTAAAAGTATTTTAACATGATTTTTGCCTATAAATAGTATGCTTTCTTCCAACAATTTTCACAACCAAAATTATTTCGGTTTTTCCTTTTTCACTACAAGAAATTTCACCATTTCCGACGGCCTCCGACCGAATCGGCCGTCGGAAATGGCGAAAACGTTTTCCGACGGCACTTGGCCGTCGGAAAAGACACAAAAATAATATTAAAAAAAAAAAAAAAATTTAAACGTGAGAGCCGCCGCCTTTTCCGTCGGCCATGTGCCGACGGAAAAGACGGCGGCTGTCTTTTCCGTCGGCACATGGCCGACGGAAAAGGTGGCGGGCCACCGGCCAACTAGCTTAAAAAAAAAAAATTCGAAAAAATTATTTTTAATTCAAAAAAAATATTTTTAATTCAAAAAAAAAACTATAAATAGGGGCATGAGAATCACTCTTCAACATCACAATCACTCTTCATCATCTCAATCACTCTTTAAATATATTTTTTTTTTCGAAAAATCGTCATTTTTATAAATGGCCGATAAAAATAATCGCAACAAGTTTCTCGATAAAGGAAAAGAGAAACAGAAAAAAGTCCCAACATATATTTCCAATGTAGGGTTACCGAAAACCCTGGGGATTCTTAATTTTGCTAGTCGTTTTAAATCTCGGCGCGATGGTAACGTTGAAACAAGTAGTCCCGACGAAGTTACCCAACACGTTGAGGAACCTCCGCCACAAACTCAACATACTCCAGCTGCTTCCCAACAACGTCCAACTGCAACTCGGACCCAGGCCCCTACTCTGGCGGACGAACAACCACAACGCCCCACTACCACTCGGAACCGAGCCCCTACTCCGGCGGACGAACAACCACAACGCCCCACTACCACTCGGAACCGAGCCCCTACTCCGGCGGACGAACAACCACAACGCCCCACTACCACTCGGAACCGAGCCCCTGCTCCTCGCCTAAGGGACCCAGATCCAGTCTTGCCACCTGAAATTACTCCTCCAAGGTCAATCATTCCGCATGGCTTGACGGACGAAGTTCCACAAGTTAACAACGAAGGAGCTTTGTCGGGATTGCAACCCTCGCCAGCATCTGTTCATTCTGAATCTACTTCTACTAGCCTTAGGCCGCCTAGGGGACGGGGGAAGGGTCGAGCTGCTACAGACACCGACGATGAGAAGCGCAAAATTGGGGTGAACGACAATTTCGTCTTTGATCAAGATTTATGTGACGAGCTTACGAAAAAAATAAAGCGATCAATTGGCTTTACGATAAAGTCTTTGGTGACCGAACCGACGATATTTTACTCTCAATTATCAGAAGCACAAAAACAAATATTTATAACCTACTTCAGGGTATGTTCTTTTAACTTATTTTAACACATTTTGCATTATTTATTTATATTATAATTTTGTCCTTATTCTTATATGTTATTATATTTCGAAGAGTATATACAAATGGAATGACGAGGAAACGCCTAAAATCACAAAGGCATTCCATCGGGTGGCACAATCCACATGGAGGGATTCCATATACGAGTGCAAAAATATGTACAAGAACCGAGATAAAGACCCCGAATGGTACCAAAAGACTTGGCTACCTCGAGGCTTTGAGTCGACGTACTGTGATCATTGGGAGATGGAAAGGACGATGGAACTCGCACAAAAAGCAAAGCAGAATCGAGAATCCAATAAGACAAAGAGCGTCGACGGTAAGGGTTCCTTAGCTACGTACCATGGTGGATCTGTGAGTACACACGAGAGGAGCTATGAAACGGTACGATACGTTACGATTTCCTCATTTGCAAAATATATTTTTTGATATTGAGTTACTGTTTACCATTAATATTGTTTAACAAAATGTTGTTATAGTATGGTATTCCGCATGTGATACGCTTCGACCAACAATACGTGATGAACCACGCAATAGCGGATCCTCGTGGACAAATAATCTATTGGGACCCCCCACAGTCAGAAGGGTATTATGTAAGTTATCTTTAACATGTACATGATTGGTTTGTGCCTATATCTTTTTCATTTATGTACTTTGAACATTGTAGGAACGCTATTTTGAAGCGCTCGAGGAAAATTATGGTCCCCAAGAGAAATGGCCGCTTCATTTTGACGTAGATATTGGGGCCATCACAGATAATAATGGCACACATGGGAGGATTCGAGGCAAAAATAGGCACAGTACCCTCGCAGATTATGGTAAGTCGCAGGGCGCAAATCCGAACCCTGCTGAGGCGATAAGAACTGCTAAAGCGGTCAATGTGGCTACTGCTGGGTTGCAAGCAACCGTTGCGGGGTTGGAAAAAGAAATTCACGATGTGCGGTCGGACGTGACGAGGGTCCTGGAGGAGCAGAGGCAGGATCGAATTCGTGAGCGAGAGGAGAGGGAGCGGGAGCGAAATCGTGACCGAGAAGAATGGGAGCGTCGTTATCAATGGAACAACAACCCAAACAACTATAATTCAAGCCATTTTCCTCCAAATCAGTTTCATGGAACGCAAAGTCAGTCGTATGATTATTGATATCAAAACCAGACACAAGGAAACCAGGGTACAAACACGTCGTGGGGGCAAGGAAACCAGGGTACAAACACGTCGTGGGGGCAAGGAAACCAGGGTACAAACACGTCGTGGGGGCAAGGAAACCAGGGTACAAACACGTCGTGGGGGCAAGGAAACCAGGGTACAAACACGTCGTGGGAGCAAGGAAATCAGGGTACTAACACGTCGTGGCAGCCCAATTCGTGGCACAATAACGCCATGAGTCAACCACGTACGTGGAACCAACATAACGCCAACACGAACAATTCATGGGAGCAAGCCACATTGCCCAACAATAGTGTTCGGAGTGATTTGGACTACCTGTTGCGGTCTAATAATGATACCTAATTCTCACGAAATGCAATAGGTATTAACCTTTGCATAAAAACGTGACAATCGTGACTCTTCATCCCAATCAACCTCAATTGTTGTCTTTGCACACAACGTTTAATATTTGAAGCATACCCATCCGGAAATCGCAAACCAACCAGCCACTTACACAATAGTTTCTTTTGAGCTCTATCAAGACAATACTTGGCCTTTGGCTTTACCGTTCTACCATCAGCGAGATCGGTAACAAAAAGCTCTTCCCGAGTGGTCAACTCCGCTAAATCTCTCCTAGCTTTTAAGTTGTCTTTTGTCTTACCCGGTTCGTCCATCACTGTGTTCTTGATGTTGTCGAAGAAATTCTTCTCGCAGTGCATCACATCCAGATTGTGGCGGATCAGGTTCGTACTCCAATAGGGTAATTCCTAAAAGATGCTCTTGTACGACCAATTGTGCTCTACCCCATATCCTATTATTTTTGGTGAGTCTGGATTCGTTGACCTTGGTGGGAGTTGTTCAACAATTGATGCCATTTGAGCACCGGTCCTCCGTTGTGCAGGCCCATCGTATTCTGTGTTTCCATTGAATCCCGTCAAGTCATGGCGGAATTCATGGCCCTCTGGTAAGAAACGACGATGACACCCCCACCACGTAGGTTTGTTACCGTGGGGTAACGGGAACGACTTTGTGTTCTCCATGCAATAAGGGCACGATACTTTCCATGTGTGCTCCATTGTGACAACATCCCGTACGCTGGAAAATCGCTAATAGTCCACATTTATGCAGCCCTCAACTGGAAATTCTGACTCCTGAATCTGTCATAAGCACGAACACCATCGTGCCACAAAACCTTCAACTCGTCGATTAGGGGGCGAAGCAAAACGTTAATGTTTTGTCCTGGGCTACGCGGACCCGATATGATCAAGCTCAAGAAAATAAACTCCTCTCGCATGCAAAGATCTGGAGGAAGGTTATAAGGAGTCACGAACACGGGCCAACATGAGTATTGGGATCCAAAGTTTCCAAACGGTGTGAAACCGTCCGTACAAAGACCTAGACGAACGTTTCGTGGCTCAGCAACAAATTCAGGGTGTGTCCTGTCGAAATGTTTCCACGCTTCCCCTGATGCTGGGTGAATCATAACATCGTTCGAAGACCTACACTTTAAGTGCCACGACATGTGCTTAGTAGTTGTTGGAGTCATGAAGAGTCGTTTAAGCCGTGGGGCCAACGAGAAGTACCATAATTTTTTCTTTGCCACAGGCTTTTTTCTTCCCATAGTTTCATACCTATATTCCCCACATTCAGGACACACTGTGTAATCGGTAGATGCAAATTCCCCGTAGAACAAGAAACAACTGTTATCACAAACATCGATTGTTTCGTATCCTAACCCCAAACCCTTCATTAACTTCTCGGCAGCATTCAGATCTGCGGGCAAACAATGGCTATCTTCTGGTCCCAAACAGTCGCGTGATAATTTGTAATACTTTGCACACTCAGCTCTGCTAGAGTTATACTCTAGCTTGGTAGTAAAAAACTCAGAAAACCCACTCCAAAACAGACATGTTTTTCGGGCCGCGCATCTTAATCTCAGACCATTTCACCAATTCCAAAAATCGTTTTGCTTCGGTGTTAGGCTTCTCATCGCAATCGACATTTTGAAATTGCCATCGGTAATCATCAACTAAAGCTCCAAAAGAATTGTCGTCTTGAACAACTATCGGATCGTTTCTAACTGCATGACTTGACGACGACGCCCCTAAGAGGCTATTATGCTCGTTATAATTTTCCCCGTGAAACACCCATACACGATACCCCTCTACAAAACCCCATCGATGCAGGTGAGCAGCTACTTCGTCAGCTTTCAAATATTTTCTATTGGTGCACTTTCTACACGGACATTTTAGATTTCGACTATCGTCTATATAACGTTCCTGAGCTAACGCAAACTGCAAAAAATTGAATACACCTTCGGCAAATCTTTCTTTCACTCGACCCTTCTCGACCAAACGATCGTACATCCAATTTCCATCTTCATTTTGATACATTATTATCTATAAAATTAATAGTTTTTACCATTATCAATACGACAAAATTACATTTCGTATCTACAATTAAAAGAGATGGCAGTCTATATATATATAAACGCGTACGTACCTCTTGTAGAAAATAACTCCGCAAACAACGCTCGAAAGAATCTCTAACACCCCGCTTCGTTGCTATTCTTCAATTTGAAAAACAAAATGAACTTAAGTTAATTTAATTAGATTATTAACATATATATAGCATAAAATGTATAAAAATATTCCGTAAAATAATAATTAACAATAAATACGAACCTTAATTTTTGAAACGAAAATATTGTGATGACTTGAAATTATAAGTCGATATCGACTATTTATAGCCAAATCCGGGTGAAAAATCACCCGGAAAGGGTCTTTTCCGACGGCATGGTGCCGTCGGAAAAGACCCTTTCCGGGTGATTTTTCACCCGGATCGGTGACGTGGCACATTTTTCCCTCCCCCATCTATAAATACCCTCAAATTTAACACCAAAAATTCATTCATTCATACACAAACACTCCTATAACTACATTTCTTCTCCCCAATTCTTTCTTGAATTTTTTTTCTTACTTACATTTTCTATATATTTCGTATTTTATTATATATATTTTGTTTTCTTACAATATTATTATTCTTAATTTCACATATATATTATTACATTCATAACCCATTTTTTTTTATCTATATATATTACAAATTAATTTATATTTTTGTTTTTTCGTAATAAATAAATTAGTTGTTTTTATTTTGTTACTATATATATATATATGCAACAAATAAAAACGATTTTTATTGTTTTTTTCCAAATATTCGGACGAAATTGAGAGAAAATTGAACAAAAAAATAGATTTTTTTTCGTGAAAAACTAAATGTTTTATTTTTTTTTTATTTTTATGAATATTATTTTCGACGGCATATTGCCGTCGGAAATGATATTTAAATAATAATTAAATTTTATTTCCGACGGCATATCTCCGTCGGAAATGACATTTTAATTATTATTTAAAAATAATTGAATATGTATTCTAAAAAATAAATACGTATTTCGTTTAAAAAATACAGTATAATTAAAAAGGAAAAAAATATGAAATACAAAAATAACCGCATTTCTGACGGCATAATTCCGTCGGAAATATGCTTTTCCGACGGAATTATGCCGTCGGAAATGCTCTTTTCCGACGGCGTAATTCCGTCGGAAAAGATCCTTTTCCGACGGAATAATTTCGTCGGAAATGCTGTCTTTTCCGACGGAATCACGCCGTCGGAAAAGCGCATTTTTTATTCCGACGGCGAAATGCCGTCGGAAAAGAGCTTTTCCGACGGCATTTCGCCGTCGGAAAAGCTCTTTTTCGACGAGGCTTTTTCCGACGGTCTTTTCCGACGGGAAATGGCCTTTTTCCGACGGTTTTCGTGCCGTCGGAAAAACGCTTTTCTCTTGTAGTGTTTTTCCTATGAATCTCTAAGTTAGTGAATCTACTTTCAAGGAAAATTTATTTCAAGTTCTTATTTCATCATTTTCTACCGGAAAATACCCCAAAACTTTTATTGTGCAAACATTATCCATTCGGCCCTGCACCTTAAAAAATTCATAACTAATTGTAGAAAATTTCTTTTTTATCAAGGCCAATGGACGAATACTCCTCATGATATTCTCTAATTTTCATATGAAGAAATGCTTTTCAAATAATATGATTTAGAAGGTCAAAATTCCTAAATCGTAGACTGCTGTCTGAAAATCAAAAAATAGGTTCTATATTTTCAAGAATTATTTAGCATAGCAAACCTTTGGATCTTCCTTTCTATTCGGGTACACATGTTCCTACCGATGTTAGGGATCAGTTGACATAAGAATATTTAGAAACAAAGTTTATTTGGATATCCGATCAAGGTTTCCCGTACGAGTTAAAGTGAGGTTCCATTTATGATTTGTTCTAGCCCCGTTTGGCATCCGGCCCTGAGGAACTTGGACAGAAAAGCCACAACTCCGTTACCAAACCTCGAACAACCTATATTTCATCATAATCATGTTTGGCATCTCATCTCATAACATGATTTTCTTACTCATCGTTAAATCATATCCAATCATTTATTATTTATCATATCTATTCATAATAATTATAACTCTCTAATATTATAATCTCATCTGTTGGTTCTTGAATTGTGCAAAGAGCAACAAACTATGTTCGGGATATGTAGCTCAAAGAGCAACGGATATTATCCGATTTACTAGCTTATTTCTTTATTTGTTATACCCATTTGGACGCATTTGGGAAGTTGGGCACATGGATTGAGTCGAGTTACTGCCAAACAGTAAAGACTGTCGATTTAAATAATTTTGCTTGATACCCATCTATCTAGGTGTCACTTGGAGTCAGGAGTTGGCTGTAACCCGTGTGATGGATCGACATGTACTCGAGCATGTCTCTTGATTGTTTGTGAGGTCGCTCCTAGTCGAGAGGTATAAGGTAGAATAGTAGAAGTCATAAGGCTGGATTTGTTTATTGTTAAGCACAAGTTCAACTATTCTATGAAAACTCCAGTACCATTGCTATATCAAATTGTCTAGTTGAACTGTTTCTACCGGTAAGATCACTCCTGAAATGTATGCAGTAGGTCCCAATTAATTCTTGCATTACCAGTTATTTTATATGAATCTCACTAAGTCATTAAAAACATATTCCTCGTTTCTTCTATCCACTCCTCAGGATAAAATCAACATGGCAGCATGGACCACGTGAATAATTGTTCAAGCGTGCATTTTGGAATTTCTTGTTTTGTCCCTAGTGCATAACCATTAAAATAGTCACATTATTTGTAATACCAAGACTTTTGTTGTATATATCAAAATATAATTTATAAAACGTGTATGGTTTTGATCTTGAAAAAGTGATACCCCTTCATATGAGTTGCGCTTTAGTCTGGACTGGGTAAAGTGGCTGGCCAAAACTAAACCAACTCGGATCGGAGCATGGCTCGTGGAGTGTGGTCGTCATACTATTTTTTTTTCTTTAATGTTCTTTATAGTTAACATGGAAGCAGCTAGTGTCGTCTTTGGAATCTAATATTAAAAGACCCTGTTTGCCAGTTTTTAAGAAAATTGGATGGGAAGCCAATCCTCGACTCATAGGAGGCGTTTATGCCAATTCTGGACGTAAAACCAGAGAAAGATGTGATCCACAATCACAAATACTATTTTCCTATCAGGTGACATCGTTTTTATTATTGTTTATATTTGTTTCTTTGGTTTGTAGACATTAGGAGCAATGTCTCATCTAAGTTTGAGGGACATTTTTTATTGTGATGGCTCCTATTGTCTTTATATTGGTAAAAAAAAACAAAGAAAGAAAGAAAGAAACTACCGCTTTACTTCACATAATTTTTCAGATTATGTATCAATGATGAGAAAATTTGATACTTATGATGATTTTTGTGATGATGATAAGCATGATATACTATGTGAACAACGTGTCGTTTAATCTATGTTTGAGCATGCCTACCTTCATATACAATTTTCACACATTGATTTGCAGTGGTAGTTGAGTATACTTGGAGAACGGTTATTGAAGTAAGTAAACTAAGGGAGATACACCCCTAGCTTCATAAATAATTGATCACTTCTTGAAGCAAAATCCTTGATGATGATTCATTATAGAAATGATTTAGGCCATCTTTTCTTTAACACGTTTGAGCCGTTCAAGCCATACCCTTCACAAATAAAATAATCACCAGAACCCCTCTAAGCCTTTCATTTATGCCTTATTTTTTTATGAGCTCATTTACCTACCCATGTAGCCACAAACAGTTATCCTACCCTACTAGAGACTGGATTGCATTCATGAACTTGAAACGGAAGGAAATATGTGGAAAACAAATGTTGAAAAAAAATGAAAAAGAAAAAGAAAAATGAAGATCACCCCTTTGGTAAATATCAAAATGAATAAGTTTGGGGGAAATATGGAAGAAATGAAAAAAAATGAGGGATATGAATTGTGGTGAAGAAATAAAAGGAGAAAGAACCGAAGTGCAAGAGATTTCTGAATGTAATATCTTACGTCTCTAGCTCTGCTTTTACTTATCCTTCAGTGAGCCCAGACCCGGGCCTAATGTTACAAGCTGAAAAAGTCATATTGATCTTTAATAAATCTTATCCAGATTATTGGAGAGATGTTGTGAAAATTACACTTATGGAATTAGGGTGGTTAACTTTGGTGAACTTGTTTTGATAAACCTATCCAAGTAAACTCAATAATCATTGCATTTATTGTTCACACATGTTACACATGGAGACTTGTCTGTGAAAACTTGATTAACCGCCAGGTTGTGGACAAGTGTGTCATCATCTCTGATTCTTTGAATTCTCATCAAACAGTAAAGAAACTCTCATAATTGATCAATGATTTAAATGATAATGAAATAATTTTTAATTTTGTCTTTGTTTTAGTTTCTGAGTCTAGAATAGCGTTGTTGTATTGTTTACTTTACGCATTTTGCTCGAAAAAAGCAAATGAACAAGTTTGGGTGTGTGATGAGTTTGGGAAATACTCATCATTATCAAACTTTTACACTTGCTTACTTGATTACTCTTGATAGTTTTGTGGTATTTTTATGTTTGTTTTCATGTTTAATAGGTTGAACTATGATTTGGCAATAATGAACCAAAACTTCAAAAAATCGTCGACACCATTGTGGATTGAGTTATGTCAAGTTCTATATATCACTAGAAAGCTACATGTGTCTAGTTTCCAACGTAACAAGCGGTTTATGATTCCGACATCTGGAGAGAAAGTTATGACCAAAACGATGAATCTGCACAAAGCTGAAATATACATACGCAACTCGCACGCTCGATGATCGTCGGATTAAAATGGCTAATCAATGGTCTATATTTTGTCTTGCAAGATTTCAAATGGAAGACTCTAGAGTGTCATGAATCATGCGATTAGAACGGGATGAATGGTCAAGATGTCTTATCTTTTCAGTTTAGCTATAAATAGACATCACATTTTCTATTTTTCAACACACCAATGTTCTTCATTCTCTCTTCAATAAGTAGTCTTTCTATAGTAGTAGTATTGGCTAGCAGTTTGTAATTTTGGAGGAGTAATTTGGAGTTTGTACGGGGGAGTCCATCGAAGGCTTTACGAAAGTAAAAATCTATAACGATCTCTAAACTCTTTTTACTTTTCTCTCTTTACTCTACGATGTTATATTTACTTTTAGTCTTGTTCTTTATTCCATTGTGTGCAAAATTTACCTTGCTGGGATAGTGACGTAGCATAATTACGATGATCTGATCTAAATTAAACGTATTGTTATGATGTCAAAATAGTTGGTGTATTTATTTGTGATTGTAATGCTTCTAAAATTCTGGCCAACTTTTTGGATGAACTAAGGACCGAATTGAAACCGAGAGGAGATTTTCGTGAAATAGCTCCGAAGTAAATACCATGATTTCTCAGATAGAATAGAAATATATCTATCGTTTTTATGTGGTTGATAAAATCACCACCGAACATACATGCACACATCTTCGTAACGAGACTCATTTTCTAGTTGTAAAGCTGTAGAATTTATGTATAACTTGAGAAAGAGTAGATAAAGCAAAAAGGGTGATAACCAACAACAATTTTGAACGTGAAACTTGTAACAATATGCTTAATTAAAGTTAGATCATGTTAATGATGGTGAACTCATGATTCCCAGCTCTTCTCTTATTGTCTATAATTGTTTATTGATATACACTTGTTAGACTATTGTCTCAACTTTGTTAAAAGTTTTACCTGTAGTTAGTACATTGTTAATCTTTTCACTTAAACAGCCTGAAATCCGGTTTCTCAAATAAAATTAGAGTTAGTCAATTTTGGTAATTAATCCGGTTCGACAACCCTATCTATCACTTTATTACTTGTTATGATTTCGTGCACTTGCGAATTTAACCACAACAAGTTTTTGGCGCCGTTGTCGGGGAATAAATTAATCAATACCAGTTAACCCTAATGTTAATTTGAGATTATGTCTTATATGTGTTAATATTTAATTGTAGAAAAAAAAAACGTTTGGTTGCTCGCAAGCTTTTAATTTTTTGTGACGGTAAATATTTATTTTTACGGTGGTAATTTTTTTATTGTTGTTGTTTTTTCTATTTACTTTTAAAATTGAGAAAAATAAAATAAAAATCAAAAAGAGTTACAAGGAGCAAGAACTCAACACTTTTACCTTTTGATCATGAAATTGAAAAAACTTTACAAATACCGTGTAGGATAGAAAAGGGTAAAAGCAAAATGACTGGACTTATAGAAAATGAATCAAAGGTCTTTCGGGACTACGTTGCCCCAACAATCTTAGGTGCCAACACAAGCATTCAATAGCCGTCAATTGCAGCAAATAATTTTGAAATTAAACTAGCAATTATTCAGATGATCCCAACATCGGTTCAATTTTGTCGAATCCCCAGTGAAGATCCCAATGCACATATAGCTAACTTTAAAGAAATATGTGATACTTTTAAACACAATGGAGTTTCAAATAATGCTATCAAGCTAAGACTATTCCCATTCTCATTACGAGACAAGGCAAAGCCCGTCCTAAATGCCTTTCTCCACGGGATCCCAAACTTCGTATGCAGGCTTGAACCCGTCCCATGAGAGTGGTGCAGAACCTCCGTCGTAGGGCAGTCAGGAGCAGACACCAAATCCATGCAGGCCATGTACTGACTGATATGGAATAGATGGCCCCGATCGTTCTTGTCATATGCGTCTATGGGTAGTTCTGCGGGTTTCATTCTGGGGAGAATTTGAGCATGCACTACGTGGAGCGCAAGCGGGAGGGGGTGGGGTGAACCCCTAAAGGTGACTTCCTCCCATCGGTTTAAGTTGCTCAAAGTTTGCGTCACTTATTTTACATTTCCTCTACAATTTGTTGCACGACCCAATTAAAAGCGCTTGCACGGTGTGGCTGAGATTCAGGTTGTCTCTCGCCCATGGGGTATCGGCATTTCTCTTCGTTTATTTTTTCTTTGGGGCTGACGACATGGGGTTGGCATCCTCTAGTGACTATTTTCGGTTGGGTTCGAGTATTAATACTCAGTTTGTCCGGTGGGGGGACAATTTCTTGTGGCTCGGCTGAGATTGGAGCCCGTCGACCAGATATTCTGAATGGATGGGCGAGAGCTAGCCCAAGCATAGTACCCTTCTTCTTTTTGAGTGTCTCTCTCGCCTTGACTGAGAACGTTGTTGATCAGGTTGTCATACACATCCCCCGGGATGTGGACGTATTCAACTCTAGGTTCCTCCAGAGTTACAGTGGTATGATGAGAGAGAGCTAGTTGTGGGTTAGGGGCTTTGGGGGGCATGAGCATTATTCTCCATTGTCCGTTGATATACTGCCTTTATGAACTCGTTTTCCTCCTTCCTTGCGGGTCGTTATGACTACACTTGACACGCTCTTTTCTAGCTATCTTAGGGATTCTCCAGCATTCCCATAGACGGCTATTATTTCCATCCAACCCCACATGGAAGTTGATCGAGTTTATTTTGTTCGAAACGCTAATCCCGAGCCTAAGAAGAGCAAGTGGTGCCTTTTATTGATATTCACGAGAGGGAGTAGATTACAAGAGGTGGAACTCATTCAATGAGGGGAGAACTATTATGAGCATAGCTTCGTGATTACAAGTATGGTTATTCTTTTAGCAGCTAAGTGCTAAGTGTCGTACTAAAAGCTAGATGTGAAGTTGAGTGAAGATGATAAGATTAAAACTAAAAAAGTGGTTACTGGGAGTGGGTGAAAGTGTTGTCTTCAACTTAGTTTTTTTCTCGTGGGAGTGCTAACAAGCCTCTATTTATAGGGCTTCCATGGAGGTATTCGACCAATGGTTGTGAGTCTTCTGCCGGAAGTAATGGCCTCGATCAAGTCGGACAATTAAGGGAGTCTACTTCTGCACCAATGGGTGTTTCTGGTGAAGGCAGCCTATAGTGAGGCTTCTTCTACTTCAATGTGAGTCGTCGGCCAAGGGAACCAATCAGGTGAGATTTTCTGCCTCCAGTAGGTGTTATAGGTGCTCCAGGCCAATGGGTGTTGTTGCCCTCGGACCCAATATCTCGTCTTTTGTATGAGGGTAACCAATCGAGTTTGGTCTTCTCCTCATTTATGGCAAGTGGTTGGGAGTTGGGGAATTAGCTCATATTGAGTTCCTTTTTGTAATCCCTTGTTACTTCTCTTGGCATTTGCGTTAGTTGACACCGCTGCTTCCCTTGTTCCTACCAAGAAGGGTGAGTATATTGGTGAAATATTTTCTAAGTGTTGGTTTATTCATAATAAGTATTATGTTGGAAGTTTGTTCGAGTGGAAAAAAATGACATAATTGAACCAATGGGGATTATGGTCGGGGAAGACTCATAGGATGCCACGATTGGACGACTTTGCAGAGAGGGGAAGAGGTAACGAGGGATATCTGCAGAGAGCGGGCAAGTATCGGTTTGTTAAATCTCAGAGGCATACTCGGATATGGCCTCCCATCCGAGTGAAGTCATAGAGCGTTACCGTGAGAAGAAATTTGACGACGCTACATGTTAGGAGATAGTCGAGGGAAGCCTTATGGGCATGACCTGAAACCTTCCTTCTGGGGTGATCGGCAGTTTAGGCTCCAAGCACCTTATTCGCTATCTTGGGATATCTCTCGTTTCTCTCGAACTGTCCTCTCATGGAAAAGATAATAGTATTTTATGATATGCATCATCAAGTACAACCATATGTTACAGATCCATTAGACATGTATGACTCAAACTATTTTCAGGCTTCTCAAGTAAATATAAGTAGTTTGTCTATGAATACTATGGTTAAATTAGTTGTGAAACCTAACCTCTAAACAATCTTTTATTCTATTGTTTACAACTTAAGCATTCATCCAATCAATCTTCTTAAATTCGATTTATTTACTTTATGCATTTTAATTTATTTGTTCTTTGCATTCAAAACCCTTTATATTCTAGCAAAAAAACCCTTTATATAAAATATGCATTTATATTTCCTACATAAAAGCATTCTGAATTCATCCTGCAAGCACACTAGAGATAACAATCGTGACAACCGTTAGTGTTTTGCATTTAAGTGATTTAATCATTTGTCCACCACTCTTTTGGGATACAATATTTGGTTTGTAACTATACTTACCATTTTGTTATTACTTGATTCGTGCATTTGCGAGAATAAGAATTTAGGTTTAACAATTGATTTGTTAACTTTATAATATTTGTTCGCTACACCGAAGTTCCCATCAGTTCCTCCATATATTCTTCAAATTTTACTTTTTTAATTTGTTTAACTATATCTCCATATTTTATTTTAAAGACTTAGAAATATTTTTGGTGTTATATATACTTTCTTTTCTCATTTCAAAGGAGCTTATTTGATCTTCTCCTCTAATGTGTGATTCTTCATTTCTGATATTATTTGTACAAATCTCAAAGTGGAATATAACATTAATCTGTGTCCTTAAAATCGGAGCAAGTTTACTTTTGCATTGACAAAGCATTTGGGTAGGGAGGAGGGGAGGGATGAAGAAGATACCGTTATTTTTGTTTTTATCTTTTTATTTTTTGAATTTTATTTAATGACATGGATTATGTTTTTTAAGTTAAACGACGTGGGGGCGTTCACGTCGTATGAAAGCACGTTTGGACTGAGATTGGCGTGAATTGAATGAAATTTTGAAAGATGGTGAGCCTGTTTGGATCGGCTCCCTCCGGGAAATCTACTACTTTGGTCCCATAATTTGGCACTTTTTAATTTTGGTACAATAACATGGCAAACCTTAATTTTAGTCACACAAGTTGGCACCTACACTGAATTTTGGTCCCATCACCACATCGCCGCCCTAATCCGCCCGAAAACTTCTACGTGGTCGCCGTTGACGCTAAAGTATCCAATTTTGACTCCAATTTAGCCTACGTGGATGACGCGTGATTCATAAAAAAAATTAAAAATATTAAACAGTAACATTTACAACTCAACAATCGCACCTCCTCGTTCACTCCATGCAACGGTCGAATTCCCAAATTTTCTGAGTAAAAGGGCACGATTCGATCAAACTCCCCCATTCACAGAACACTTTTCCACAATCACAAATCGAAGGTTAGTCGGAAAACTAGGGTTCTTCATCTATTTCATCCACGTAGGCTAAATTGGAGTCAAAATTGGATACTGTAGCGTCAACGGTGCCCACGTAGGATTTTCCAGGCGAATTAGGGCGGAGATGTGGTGATGGGACCAAAATTCAGTGTAGGTGTCATAACTAAAATTAAGGTCTGCCAAGTTATTGTACCAAAATTAAAAAAAAAAAGTGCCAAATTATGGGACCAAAGTAGTAAATTTCCATGCTCCCTCCCATTTCAAAGTTTCATGCTTTGAAAATTGATTTGTATAGTTTTTCAATTTTTGATTGGCTCAAATACTTGAAATTTTTTTTGGCCACATATTTGGGTGTCTATTCCGTTACCTTTTTTGTCGCATTACAAATCTTGTCTTTTTTTTTGTTTTCTTAAAATGGCAAGACCCCGCCATTTTAATTCGTACCTTTTTTTAAAAATCTATTTTTAAGGACCCATTTAGTTGTTAGATTTTCCTATTATCATGGCAAATTATTGAAAAAGATATGTATCATTTGTTTTTTTTTCCTTTCATGATTATCATCTCCTAATTAAATTATTGCAAACTTACATAGTTTTTGTCCGTTACCTTTATTTCTTTCTTTAATTGAAAAGAGCTGAATTTAATTTTTAATTTCCATCTTAATATAATATGAGGGCTAGTTCAACTCCTAATCTGTATCAGGGATCCAAGGAATTTTACTGCATATTCTAGGCAACTGGTTTACCATCACAATTTAGTGCCCCAAATAATTGTATTCCTTGTGTGACTCTAATGCCGATTCCACTTAAGATTTACTGCGAATAGGATCTTTCTTAATTATAGGCAATGATAACAATTTCTAATTAATAAACTAACATCCACAGTTAAAAGAAAATCATTCCACAATTATAGGCAATGATAACAACTAATATTGATTTATGATTCTTAATTAGATATGTAAACGGATATAATTATTATACAAATGGAAAGAAACTTCGTCAATCTCTTCTCTTTTCATCAACCGTTTAATTTTGTCACCGTAAAATGTCAATTAAAGACAAGTCTTTTAGGATGAGTTTCTTTACATAAAATTATCATATTAATTTGTGCGTAAAAATAATTATAAAAAACAATCTTGAGTAAATTCATTTGCCTGAGATGTTAAGAATTAATTAATTATATGATACAATCACACAAATAATAAAAAAAACAGTTAATAATATAAAAAGTATATATTATCTTGGAGAATTCAATTTGTCTTATCTTTACAGAACGTAAAAAATATTTTTATTTACTACTAGATGGAACAAATGATTATTGTTTATCCATGGGGCTTTTGTTCTAGAAATTTCACGTATTAACATGGGATAGTTTTTATAACATTGAATTATTATATTAATTTTTTTTTCTGAAATTAAACTAGAAATCTTACAATATACAACTACATTTCTCACAAACAAAATATTAGCCAATATGTTCCGTAAGGGAAATTCTACTGAACTATTTTTTACGTATTTGATTGTTTTTTCATCCTTCCGCAACAGAAATTGTAAATATTTTATAGCGACAAATTGTACTAAAACAATTCTTCGCTGCTAATCAATATATTTTGATGAAACCATCTAACAACAATAATAATTAAATTAACATGAAAATTAAATTAACATTAAAGGTGAATGTAAATTAAAAAAGAAAAGCATCAAATGATTTCAAAATACTCGTAGTCATTCTATAAGTAACCCGATTTTATATATTTCCCAATTGATTTTTGGTACTATTAATATAACAAATTAAAAGTACATAAATAAAATTAACTCTCAAGACAAATGTATAATAGTTAGCATATTTATTTTATATTCACAACAATAGATTTGACATTTGTATACATATTTTTACCTTAAAACTCCAATAACACTCAAATTACATTCAAACAAAATTTAAAATACTTTGTTTTTAAAAGAATCTTGTAAAACACCAACCAAAAATTAAATGGACAAAACGAGTGAAATTACATCTAAACGGAGCTGGTATCTCAATTTTTCAGACTCGACAAATTGCAGAGCAAAAGTCATTATTAATAATAATTACAAAGCATGATTTGCATTTGTGTCTAAAATTAATTACTCACGTGGTAGATGATTCCCATGCCACTTATTGACATTTTATAAGTGGCCATAGCATTGGCGTGTCAATTTTATATTAGATTAAAGTCAATCAAACTATACGTAGCGATACATATATAATAGTATTAGTTAATTATACTCCATACAGTTGATTCTTGATAAGCAATTTAAAAATGGTCAAAATTATAATTTATGTATCTGTCAAGAAATTAAAGGACAAGAACAAGAATTATAATCGGATGAAAAAGGAAGAGTGGACTATTGAGGTACGAGTTTTTGTTTTTTCTTATATGTATAATTATTAGAGGTACCCATATGCACATAGGGACAGACACCAAATTATTGCGGTGGGTATTTCAATAACTCAAAAATAAGATACTTCACAGTACTATTAAAATTGCCTAAAATTTGGTTAATATGTGTTGCACATTTATAATCTCTAACAATAAAAACGATAATTTAGACTGTTATAGCGTAAATTGTCCAAATTTTAGTCCTAAAGTGACGGAGTTGGTGATGTGTTGAGGACAAGCCACGACAGCCTGAGGTGGTAATTGTTTATCTCAAAGATAAACGGTTAAGAGGCAAACACATGCACGATTTAAAAAATTCACTACTATTGTTGTAGATCAAATCAGGCCATGCGCTATAGACCACAAGAAAGCCAACGATGTCTAGATTTCAACAAAAAAAAGCGTATTGCAATTCCGACATACAAAGGAGGTTAAGAAAAAAACAACTGATGAAGTTGCACAATGCTAAAAATAGGTCGAAATAGTAAGTTGAACCAGTTCGACCAATTTTTCATTTCAACCTATTTCTCGAGCCAATATGATCGGGCCCATCAAGCCCAACCCACTCCAATCATTAAGGAAATATTTTACCTATAAATACTAGGATACACATCATTAAGGATGAGCTTTTTGGATGATGAGTTCGGCCTATTTTAGTTTTATCTATTTCAGATTGAGCAATATTAGCTCGACCTATTATGAAATTTGACCAATTATGGCTTTAACCTTGGAAAGCACTTGAAGTTTTTTGCAAGGCTGAAAAATCGATCGAACTAGTTAGACCTATTCGACCTATTTTTTAAGCCAATTGGACCCGGCCCATCAAGACCAACCCATTTCGATAATCAAGGATATATTTTACCTATAAATACTCGGTTAAACATCATTAAGAAGGAGATTTTTGGATGATCAATTAAACCTAATTCAATTTGACCGATCTCAGTTTGACCAATTTTACTTCGACCTTTCCCAGTTTGACCTATTATACAACCTATTATGAAATTCGACCTGTCATGACTTATACCTATGGAAAGCTCTTTGAGTCGAGTTTCCAGATCAAGAAGCAGTTGGTCAATACGACCTCTAACAAAAGTGTTACGAGCAACATCATAAACCTACACAATGTTGAAGCATCATTCGACCAATCTCAATTTGACCTATTATTCGACCTATTACGAAATTATACCTTTAACTTTACCCTATGGAAAATTCTTTGAGTGTAGTTTCTAGATCAAGAAGCAGTTCATCATAAATTTGCGCAATGTTGAAGAATTATTTGACCTATTATTGGACCTGTTATGGAGTTCTACATATTATGGCTTATACCTTGAAAGCCCTTTTACTGTAGTTCACAAATCAAGAACCGATTTGTCAATTAAGCCTCTAACAAAAGAGTTATGCACAACATAGTAAAGTTGAACAATGTTGAAGCATCATTGACCTATTTAACTTATACCTTTTAAAAGTCCTTTGAGTCTGATTTCTATATCAAGAAGCGGTTTGTCAATACAACCTCTAGCGAAAGAGTTATGAGCAAAATTATAAAGTCGCTCAATGTTAAAGCATCATTAGACATATTATTACTCGACCTAGTAATAAATTGTAATTATTTGGCTTATACCTATGGAAAGCCTTTTGAGCCTTCTGGATCAAGAGGCAGTTCATTAATCTGAGGACGAATTATCAAAAATGCCCGCTAACTTTTGCCTTTAATCCTAAATGCCCGTTATTTCCAAACCTGCTGAAAATGCCCGTTAAGTTTTAAATTTTCTAACAAAAATGCCCGATTTTAAAATTCGAACTTTTTATCTGATGTGGCATCCGAATCAAAGAGACGCACTGTTGAATCAAAAAGTCGCGTTTTAAAATTCGGGCATTTTTGGTAGAATTTTAAAAGATACAGGGCATTTGTAGCATTTTTTTCAGACAAAATAAGTTTTTTTGTGCTTATTTTTCATTTCGGGCATTTTTAGTAGAAATTTTAAAAGATACAGGGCATTTTTAGCATGTTGGGAAACAACGGGCATTTAGGATTAAAGGCAAAAGTTAGCGGCGATAATTCGTCCTTAATCCGACCTATAACAAAAGAGTTGTGAGCAAACTCATAAAGACGCGGAATGCCAAGGCATCGTTCGCCCCATTATAAAATTCAATCTATCATGGCGTATACCTATGAACATCCCTTTGAGTCTAATTTTGAGGTCAAGAGGCAGTTTGTCAATTTGTACTCTAAACACGAGTTATGAGCAAACCATAAAGTCACGCAATGGTTAAACATCATTTGACCTATCTTAGTTACACCGTATATTTGACCTATTATGTAACTCAGGCTATCATAGCTTACACCTATGAAAATTCTTTGAGTCTAGTTTCCAGATCAAGAAGTTTATCAATCCATCCTCTGACAAAAGCGTTATAAGCAAAACCGTTAAGTCGTGCAATGTGGAAGCATCATTCGACCTATCTCACTTCAACCTATATAGTTATTAAACTATCATGGATTGTAATTATGGAGATCCATTTGAGCCTAGTTTCTAGATCAAGAAGCGGTTCATCAATCTCATCTCTAATAAAAGAGTTACGAGCAAAACCATAAAGTGGCGCGATATTGAAGCATCATTCAACATACATCAATTCTAGCTATTATGAAATTGGAAAAATTGTTAAAAATGCCCAATAAGTTTAAACATTGTTGGCTTTTCCCCTGTAATAAAATAATTTTGAATTTTACCCAATCCGTTTCACTTTTTTTGCTAAAAATGCTCAATGGGCTCTTGTTAATTTTTATTTTTTTTCATTTTTTACCCAAATTTTGAGTACTTTATTTTTTTCAAGTAATAATTAATTCTTCTTAAAACTTTAAAAGACAAGGATCAATTTGCAAAAAGAGCTTCTTCATCTTCAGCTCCAAATGTTGGTGGCAAACCATTTCCAACCGAACGATACGAACTCGCATACACCATTTAAGACGAATCACCAAATATCCCCACAACAAGATGATCAGGCGACACCACCACCGCCGTCGCACCTCGCCGATCGTATGGCGAAGCGCCGTCATGATTTCTGTCAACGAGGATTGCTAACAGGGGTGTATCTACTTGAAGGCTAGGGAGGGCTTCAGCCCTCCCTAATTTTCCAACAAAATTTTAATTAGTACTAATCTTATATAGTATATATTAATTTATATAATAAAAAAACTGCTTAAAACTTAAAATGATGGGCCTAAATAAAAGAACTAGTTTAGCTTAAAAGAAGTTGCTTAGCCCAAGTGGATGGACCAAGAATAGGAAAATTTTTGTCTGCTGAGTGCTAATACGTTTATTACTTTATTAGTTGCCAAGAAATTTTATTAAAAAAAGAAACCTAGCCTATTCTTCTCCTCTGGTTATGCCGCGCAGCAACAGCTAAATTTTATATTTTTTGTTTCTTTTTTCTATGATTTTGCACAACAAATTCACAAGCAACAACGGATAGCAAGCAAAGGAATTTCTCAATTTTCAGTCAACATTCCAAGAAATAAAGGTATGTAAAGAATAAAAAAAAGCAATCAGTTTTACAAATTAAAAATGAGCTTAAGTAGACTGACATGTTTTATAATTTTGTTGTGTAATTGAATTGTTTAGTGATTATGAATATGATTTATGAAGCTAAGTGTAGTTTGTTGGGGAAATTTAAAATGTTAGCTGTTGAGTGTTGTATTCTTTCTTAACATTTCTTACTGATGCCCCATACCTGGATGGATTGTATGATAGGATAACAGATAACTCCAAAATATGGAGGGCTTAAAAACTTGTTTTTATCTAATTTTCAGCTTGTAAATTTCCAATTGTTCATGTTGTGGTAATTATTGACACTGTATTCATTTACTAATGAAAAATGTAAGTTCCGGGTCGGATTTCTCATATTGTTTCTGGTTGTAACCATTGTTTTTTTACTGTGAATGTTAACGTGGAAACTGTAATTTGGTTTTCTTTCTTAGGTTGATTACTATTTACTGGCTTGCAGGTTTAGGTTACTACAAATTATACAAAATAACAGAATGTGTGTTTCAATTTGTATTTTAACTTTTGCCAATGTATTTTAACATGTTATAATGGCACCTAAAAAGAGAAAAACTATGCTATCTTTTTTCAAACCGAAGGAGCAAACATCAACAAGTAGCCATAATGATCCATCAAGTAATGATGTCTCAAATCATAATGACCAAGGCCCTCCGGAATCTGAAAACATTGAAAACATTCAAGAGAACATTGAGGAGAACATTGGTACTCTTCAACGAGATCTGGGTCGACGTATTATGATATCTCAATATCCTGTCAATGAAAGAGACAAGATCATACGAGATTATATCGAGTTGGGGCCCTATCGACCTAGGAAATCCGAGTACCCAGCGACCGAATTTGGAATACAAAATCGACGATTTCAAAGCTCATGGTTTGATCAATTTTCCTGGTTAGAATACTCTGTTGTGAAAGATGCAGCATATTGCTTTCCTTGTTGTCCTTTTAACCATAAGAAGTCTGCTCGTCAATTTACTGTTTACGAATTTAAAAATTGGAAACGGGTTCTTGATGGGCCTAGATCTGCGTTGTTAAAGCATATGGGAGGTCCTTGTTCACCACATAATAATGTTGTTATTTATGTAAATGCTTTGAGGAATGCATCTCGTCATATTGATAAAGTTATGAATGCACAGACTTCAGAAGAAGTACAGAAAAGTCGATTAACACTTGGGCTATCGATTGAATGTATCAAATAGTCTTCAAGGGTGTGCATTAAGGGGGCATGATGAATCTTCAACTTCTCAGAATCAAGGTAATTTCATTGAATTGATCAAACTTATAGGAAGAATGAACCCTAAATATGATGTTGTTATGTTAAAGAATGCCCCAGGGAATGCAATGTAAATAACTCCATTAATTCAAAAGGATGTTTTGCATATTCTAGCTAACAGAGTGAGAACTAGAATTCGTGAAGAAATAGGGGATGCAGAGTTCTGTATATTAGTGGATGAAGCTAAGGACATATCAAGTAAAGAACAAATGGCTATTGTATTGAGATTTGTTGATGCTGCTGGTATTTTACAAGAGCGCTTTTTTGAAAATTTTTCTGTTGCTGATACCTCTGCCGTCAAACTTAAAGAAGGAATATGTAATGTCCTTGCTCGACATAATTTACATTTATGCAATATGAGAGGTCAAGGATATAATGGAGCTAGTAACATGAGTGGCTCATGGAATGGCTTACAAGCCCTTTTCTTAAGGGAGTCTCCACATGCATACTACGTGCATTGCTTTGCTCATCGATTACAGTTGGCATTGATGGGGGCCGCTGAGAATGAAATGTCTGTCTGGTTGTTCTTTTCAAAACTAAGTACTATTGTTAATGTCATTAGTGCTTCTTCTAAACGGGTTACTGAACTCCATTGTGCACAAGTTGCTGAAATTGCACATATGCTAGCTAATGGTGAACGTAGAAGTGGTACGGGGGCTAATCAAGTTGGTAGATTATAGCGTGCTGGAAAGACTCGTTGGAGTTCCCATTTTGAATCAGTATGTAGTTTAATTGATATGTACAAGGTGTGATTATTGTTTTAGAAGAAATGATGGGTGAAGGGAACGCTACATCAATCAGAGGAGATGGTTTTAATTGCTTGAATATGATGAAATCTTTTGATATTCTAAATGCAATGGACAAGGTTTCTTCCACAAAAGCTTTACTTCAGACATTGCGTGATGATGGTTTTGATTCTATTCTTGGACTTGCAAAATCACATTGTGAAGAACATGGCATTGATATACCTAATATGGATGGTATTCACAAAACAACCAGGGGTCGTAGTTGTCAGCAAAAGGATTCAGTCACAGTTGAACATCATTATCGCTTTGATGTATTTCATTCTGCAATAGACTTTCAAATGGTGGAGCTTAATAATAGATTTAGTGCTGAGGCGATAGAGCTTTTGAAGCTAAGCTCTGCTTTGGAACCCAAAGAAGGTTTCAAGTTGTTCGACATTGATCAAATTTGTCTTCTTGCCGAGAAATTCTATCCTGGTGATTTCACAAATCAGGAAATGCATTATTTGAGAAGTCAATTGGGGCATTATTAGCATGACGTACTTTGGAATGAGAGATTTCAGAATATATCAACACTTTCAGATTTATGTCAAAAATTAGTTGTGACAAATAAGGCACAAGACTACAATTTGATTGACAGGTTGATTCTACTTGTTTTAACTCTTCCGGTTTCTACTGCAACAACAGAGCGTACATTTTCTGCAATGAAACGTGTTAAGAGTGTTCTTAGAAACAAAATGTATGATGAATACTTGTCGAATTCTATGGTTATTTACATCGAACGAGAGTTGGTTGACAATATCGACACTGATTCGATAATTGATCAATTTAATAGCTGGGAGACCGAAGGAAAAAATTTGTGTAGTACTTTTATTTCTTATATTGATGGTATGTAATCAACTTTATTTTGAATGTTATGTCACTCTTTATATGATTTGTTTTTTTTTTTTTTTTACTTATACTAAGCAAAATAATATTCTTTATGTTAGTTCTTAGCCCACCCCATTTTAAATTCCTGGATACGCCCCTGATTGCTAATCAGAGCCTTAATCGAATTAGCCGTTGGCCTAGGAGTAACTTTTTGTCAGATCCGAATTCTGGTACCAATTGGCATCGGACATAGAGAGGAACGAAGAAAAAAACAATAGGGCACATATGTGATTTTTAAGAAGAAGAAGAAGAAGTGAGCAGAAAGAAGAAAAAATATCTGGATTTTTTCTTTTTTTCTTGAATTTTATCTTGTGCTTTATTTCATTTTCGTTATATTTATTTTTTTCTATTCTTTTTTTTTTCAATTTGTATTTCGTCATGTGCTGTTTTTTCATTTTATTTATAATAAATATCCTTGTTGTAAATTTTATTTTATTTTGTGATTTTAAAGAATTGTATTTTTTGGATGTAAAATTGAAATATATATTCCTTTTGTTTTCTCTTTGCAATTTTTGTCTAAGAAAGTTTAAAATAAGTATAAGCTAAAGAAAATAATTTACGTAAACTTAACTAAATTAGTAACTCAATGTAATTGAATATCTTTCTTTTGGTTATTTTGTTTATAAGTATAAACAAAATAATTTTATTATTTATACTAATTCATATTTGAACTAATATAAATAATGGAAGCTTTTCTTTCTTCATTTTTTTGTTATTTTATAATTAGCACAAAATTATGAGGTGTTATTTTGTTATTTGAAGAGATTAAGACTTTTTTCTAGATTTATTAGAAAATAAATCAATTTAATTAAAATATAGTTTACTTTTGTAAAGTTTAAAATATTAACAAATTTGTATATGGGTGTAAAACCTAATTCTGGGTGCATTATGTTAATTATATAAAATTTGAGGGATAGTTTTGTTAATGAAAATATATATGGGTTTAATTGATAATTAAATATAACACAATAATGATTAATTTTGTCAACCTAAGCGTACAGTTGGCTGCCACGTAGGCAAAAAGTCCGAACTTGAGTCCATTGGGCATTTTTAGCAGAAAACTCCTAATCTACCGGGCAAAAAAATAAATTATTTTCTTAAAGGACAAAAGCCAATAATTTTCAAACTTATTGGGCATTTTTAACAATTCCCCCTATGAAATTTGACCTATCATGGTTTATACTTGTGGAAAGCCCTTTCGAGTCTAGTTACAGATCAAGAAGTTGTTCGTCAATACGACCTATATCGGAAAACTTATGAGCAACGGTAAAGCTGCATTTAAGCCACTAACAACAGATTTTGAGCTATCAACTAATATCTGTGTACAAAGGCCCAACCTCCAATGTCCGATTTTTTCACCTCCAACCACGACCGGCCACCACTGAGAAATAATGAACTACGTACAACTTGATTCCCTAAATGGAACACATGGACTTTGTCCCAAGTTCAGTCTGAAATCAACGAACCCGCAATCCACATCGGCCGCTTTTAGCTTGATCTAACAGATACATCCTACTTACGTAATTGTTTCCTATCTATTGTGTTACACTGCCCATAATTGTTACATGAGTCAATTCTTGTTTGAGTTATACCCGCTAATATTCTCACCCATCAGCAGTCTATAAAGCATCATTCAACTAACTTAGGCATCTCAGTGCATTAGTCGGGTCAGCCCCACCTAATTTACATGTCGTATTTTTCAGTGTAAATTTCTCGAAGTCGAAGCTAGTTCAGGACTATAGGGAGTTTGAGTTGGTCTAACGTGTAGTGATTAGCCAAAAAAAAAAAATCACCCCGCATCATGATGCTTTGCCCAAAGAAGAAAAGTTAATATGCGCAAGGCTAAGTTAATTTTTGGAAATTGATTAGGCTACGAGCATAAAGCTTATAACATAAAAAACTTACCATACGATATTGGAGGTTTGAAGTTGATTTAGATTTCACAACACAAAATCGTGCAAGTGTGTTGTGCCACTTTTTTCTGTTTTTTTTTTTTTCTTTTTGGCGAAATTGAATAAACATGTGTAAGTTATGTGTTCTTTTCGTACAAAAATTATACATTTTATCACCGAAAACTAATTTAGTAATATTCAGAATTAAATTACCACTTGTCACAATACTAGACTAAAATCGTATTTGTTTTTATGTGGTACCAAAATCACACTTGATACATTACAAACCATTTTTTTTCTTTTTTTTCTTTTTTTTATTACGAGCTTGCACGACGGCTGCAGGTGAAGGCGGCCAAATTTGGCAAACTGTTGACGTGGTAGGCTAGCGTCCACATAATCTCGGTTGCAATTATTGAGATCACTCTTTGGATGGTCATGGTCGAGCAGAGATGACGGGTGGGTCTAGGAGGTGTTAGGGACTAGGGTCAATATAACCAGCTACAATGATGTATTTGAAATTTTGGGAGTAAATTCAAAATTAAAAAATAGTTTAACATTATTGAATATGACTATTTATGGAATACTCAATAATATAGAGATACCCCACCAGCGAGAGTGACGTGATGGATTTTCAATTATTCATTATTAATTTTGTTTTATCAGAACGCCAATAGTTGTTTATTTTTTGAACAATAACGCCAATAGTTGTTGAAATCACATTATTGAGTGATGCAGTCCTTAAGCAGCCTATGCATCGAAAATAGAAGCAATGATGAGGTCTCCCTTGCGCGTAAAGCCAAATGGAGTGATGATTTAAAAAAAGAAAAAGAAAATAGGACTATACGAATACATGCGTTTCACAAATTTCCTCTAATAATAGAGTCTATCTAAGTGAAGCAATGAATATTTGAGGGTATAATATAATGACGCATCAAAAAAATTAATATTTTGTGGTACACTTTGAAACGCGATTGCCGTCCAAACGTAAGCCACACGCGTGGCTCGCAATGGAAATCAAAATAGAAGAATTTTGAGCCAATATTCTTTAATTTGTGGGGTTACATGTGGTTTCACGTGCAACTTTGTGGAACTAGTTTAATCCGGCAACTGGAGGTCGTAAACTAAGTAATTAGGTAATTTAAATGACGATATTTAAGGAGTGAATTGTCAAAATAACACTATCTACAAAACTATTTGTCAAAATAGCATTCTCACAAAAGTATTTGTCAAAATAACACCCTCTTGCCACATGTGTATAAAATTATTTATCAAAATAACACTCTTCCTAAAATAATTTGTCAAAATAGCATAATCATAGACACATGTACTGCCATGTGTACATTTTTTTTATTTCTTTCAAAGGTTAATATATAAAAAATATCTGCAAATACTAAAAAAAAAAACCCTTTTCACCATTTAATTGTGGTCTAGAGTGTTCATTTTTAAACTTCTATTAGATAAATTATTTCGCCTTAATTTAAGGAATTTAAAATCTTGGGATATTGTCTCTTGTGATGATAGCAGATTTTCTTTTAATTTTTTCTGTAACCAAAAACGTTTAGTAGTTATTTTCTTCATTTTCAAGCTAAAAAGAAGAAAAATAGAAAAATCGAAATGTACGAGAATGATATTCCATAAACACTTTGAGGAGAACTTTTTTTTCTTATAAAAAAACACAAATGAGACAGCTGCTTCAAGTCCAAATGGATAACGCCATTTGAAAAAGTTCTTAAACATACAACAATTAAAAAAATAAAAATAAAAGTATATACAGTTAGGCAATAAAATATTAAAAGGATTAAGTTATGGGTGACAAATCATACCAAAAAGCAAAACTGAATGAAGTGATTAACTACTTTATTTAATTACCAGTTAATTTTTTATTTTTTTTAAGTCTATGCATCCTAAGGTCGTAAGTATATAATGTATGCAGTTGTATGTTTATTAGTACCATCAAATGCTTATTAGATCAAGTTTATATTATTTTATTTTATTTATAATTTGTTTCAGGTGGCCATTCTATTAATCATTAATGTCATAGTTATTGTAGAGATTAGTTGCATTATCACATTTTCCCAACAAGTTATACATATAAATTTTGATGATAATATATATATATATATGTACGTATATATTGATAACGAATGATGTATATATTCTACTTAAGAGTTTAAACCAATCCATAAGAAAGTATGGGTTTTTTAACGGTTATTTTTTAGTTTAATTTTTAAAAGCGAGTTTAATGCTAAGAATATACATACACTTCTAGACATTTTTTTTTAATTGGAAATGCAGAAATAATGATTTAAATATGCATATATTATATTTGTGTGCCTTAAGATTATTTTTAAAGAAAAATTATCTTGCCCTTACTATAATATTAACAAAATATGCTACAATCTTTTTCTTTTATAGAAAAATATGCTACAATTATAATGAATATATATATATATATATGCTTGACTTAAATGAACTAAATATTAAAAAAAATGAATATATTTTTTACACATGGCAGTACATGTTCAAGATGATACTATTTTGACAAATTATTTTAAGAAGAGTGTTATTTTGACAAATAGTTTTGTGCACATATGGCAAAAGAGTGTTATTTTGACAAATACTTTTGAAAGATTGCTATTTTGACAAATAATTTTGTAAATAGTGTTATTTTGACAATTCACTCGATACTTATGTCGATTTTTTCCTGTTTTCTACAAATATACCATTAGACTGGGTATGCAATAAAATCAATTCAAAGTAAAATGGAAGGATAAAATATTCTCTAGAAATGATTGAACCTAAGTTTTGCATTTAGATTGTGTTTGTACGAGTTAAGTTTCTTTAAGCTGTTTTTAATTATAAGTTGAGAGTGTTTGCAATCTTTAAAAAAAATTACTTAGAGCAGTCGAAATGAGTTTTGAAGTGTGTGCAATAACTATTGAAATGCAACTTTTAAATATTTATATAGGATAAAACACCATTATCTTTCATTAATATGTATATATTTATAATTTAATTAGGACACACACACCCACACACACATATAATTAGCCAATATATTTCATTAAAGAAATAATTCACTTTCAGAGCATAGATAGTCACAAATTGTGTATCACCTCTAGTATGTCACCCAAAGAATTAAATAACCTCATGCGTTGATTTCTTATTTTCAATGCTCTTTGGACTATTCTGCTTATCTTTGAACTGTTGTTTAATTGTTGTTATGTTTTGATTTGATGCAATGAGTGTGTTCCTTGTTACTTACATTGGTCCGTAATTAAGTATTTTGCACACATATGCACTTAAATGTTTATGTCTATGAAGCCTTGTTTATCTATTGCACTTGTTAACTTTTCTGCAGTTACTTTCTGATATTGATGTTAGAACTACTTTATGGTTTTAATGTTAAGTTAACATTGATAAAGTTTGATGTTATGACAAGATTGAGAATAGTCAATGTTATGCCAACATTAAGTTGGATTGTTCTGTATTAAGGGGGAGAAGTTTTAATAAATTAATTAGTTCGTTTAAGTTTGCTTCTGGATATTTGATCTGTTTTGGAATAAGTTATTAGTTTTGTGAAGTAAGGCAAAAATGGAGAGATTGAAAGTGTGAAGTGTTTTGTCAATGCTAGAATAACATCAGGAACATAAACTTATAACATTCCAGTTTTATATCTTATATATTATTGTTTTGCCTTTATTCACTGATTAATCAAATTCCACAGTTGTAGTTGTCTTTGATTATGTCCAGAAACCAAACTAAACATAGGTTGCATCGTTCAAGTTTCCATTCACAGAAGTTTCCATAATTAGAACTTTGAAGAAGTCAACCGCACACGCTTTGATTAGAAGGAAATAAGTGGAGTTTGAGTGCAATGAGGAAAAGTTCAAGATAACCTCTGAATTGAAGAAGGAAACTATTATTCAAGATGGAGTTCGGGATTAAAGAAGGAAAGAAGAGTTCAACTATAGGAAGCTAGAAGAGTTCAACTATAGAAAGCTTGAAGATACCAAAACCGTGTACAACACACCTTGAATACCAAGTTCAAGATCCTATATAAACGTGTGAAGTGCATCAAGACAAACACAAGACAAGAGCTAATAAATTCGAGAGGTTATATCTTTAGTTGTTGAGTGTTGTCTTGCTTTTGCAAAGTTTGTGAATTATCGAATTAAGTCTAAGTTTAGACTTAAGGAGATAATTCTTATCTACTTTGTTGATTTCAATTAATTCGATGGTGTTAACTAGAGAGTTGAGAGAAACATCTTTGTTAAAACCTTTTAGTTATTTCCCCTATGGCTCGAAAGATCATACTAATATATTACTAATACATTTTTCGCTGCAATATATTTTGAGATAGCTGTTAAAACAACATTGGCTCTATAATGTTGGTTTAACATTGTGTTTACAACGTATCAAATCCAAATCCACAATTTCAGATATTATATACAACAAATTTATTTCTCGTTCAATTCCTCCATCAGTGTGTTTAATTTGTGCAAGCGCAAGTTGAAATGACAAGTCATAATTTTAGAAATCCAAATGTAACAGACGAAATATTGTATTTGATGGAATTATGGTTGCTCTCTAATCCATCGTCCGTGGGTTTCTCTTCCATGTGTCAAAGATGTTTATTATGGAGAAAAGTTGGAAGGCTTGCTGCTCATCTTCTACCACAACTTTAAAAAAGTAATTTTAATCCTTGGACAGTTTAATATTGACGATGTTATGGTGGCTGGGAGGCGGATGAGGCAGATGATCAGAATGTTGCCTTTTCATTTTTCTATTTTATTTATCATCGGTTGGGGTTTTTTTCCAAAAACCTAATGATTCAACTTAAGAGCATTTGTTCTACTCATAAAAAAAAAAAAATTTAAGAGCGTTTGTAGTCACAATTGATAACATAAGAGTTAATAATACCAATGATTCAACTTAAGAGCGTTTGTTCTACTCATCAAAAAAAAAAAAAAAAAACTTAAGAGCGTTTGTAGTTTCATTTGAAAAGAACATATATACGTACAGAATTTAGAAGATATAATTAGTTACAAAGATCTTGACGTAAAAATTTAAATTATGCACTGAAGGTTGTATATGCAAAATTTCTATTTTTCATATGTGATCTTAGCTTAAAATGAGTGTGGCAACTGTGGGTTTAAATTTAATATTTTTAACCTTTTGCGTCAATTAGAGATAACATTTACAAGCACATAGTTTTTGTATTTAATTAACTGCTAATACTTTTATTAAATTTATGTCGTATTGTTAATTGAGGGATCATGCATGATCCTTCGTAGCACAACCTTCAAAATAACAGGTGATAACTTAAAAAAAAATGGAAGCAATAACATAAAATTCGTCAAACTGCATCTCTGGGTGCATGCTGCAATAAATAGGATGGCCTTTTATTAGACAAGATAAAAACGTCGTGTAAATAATTGCATAGTCGCGATCAGATGAATTAAGTCAGCAGCATTGAACATGGCCGGTACTGGTTGAAAAATGTTACGACTACATTATTTGGTTCAATCATATACATAACTTAACAGCGGCATCTAACGGATCTAATTAATAATTGGCATCCGTTATATATAATATTTTATTCACAAAACATCAAATAAGTAAAAGTAATAGTGCTACAACTAATAACATAACCATCTACCAAATCGTTTCATCTTTCCAGTACTTTATTTTAATTATCCGTCCGTAGTACAACAAAAGCTGATAAAAGTAAGTACCAAACCATACCTTTATGATAAGTTGATAACTAACTAATAAGAGTACCAAAAGATACCTTTGTTTTCACCTTTATCTGGCTCAACGTAAATACATTCTTTAGACTCCCTCCACAAGGCTTGTATAATTGGCGTTCCATCGTAATTGTAGTAATCACCTAGTATCGGCTTGATCGCTTTAGTAGCCTCCACAGCATGATAGTGCGGCATGGTCGAGAACAAATGATGCACCACATGAGTATCCGTCAAATTATGGAAAACAATGTTAAGGAATCCATAATCCCTATCAACCGTGGCCAAAGCTCCTCGCAACCAATCCCACTTAGACGAATCGTAATGAGGTATCGCTATATGCGTGTGTTGCAGGTACGTGACGAGTACCAAGAACACATTCAACACGAGTATTGGTACACCGTAGACACAGAACAACCATTCAAATCCTTTAACCGCAGCCACACGGTAAAGAGCAAAACCCGTGGCGACCAGGCCAGCATCCGACATCATGATTAATACCCTTTCACTGTCTAAATATATCGGACTGTAAGGATCAAAGTGACAAGCGAACCGCTCGTACTTTCGTCCAGATGCGTTGAAACAAACGTATAAATACCAGCCTAGAGAAAGGCGGATAACCACTCTGAGGAGCCTTCCGGGTGGATTGTTCAAGTACTTGGCAGAGAACGACCCATTTTCCGGTTTTTCTTTCGGCACGTACAGCTCGTCTTTTTCAAGGGAGCTAGTGTTCGAGTGGTGGCGGCGGTGGCTTAGTTTCCACGAAAAATAAGGAGTAAGGAGCGCAGAATGGACTAGGAAGCCGACAGTGTCGTCCAGCAATTGGTAGTCGCTGAAGGCGTGGTGGCCGCATTCGTGGCCCACGATCCAAGCCGCGAAGAATGTGCAGCCTTGGAGGAACCAGTAGACCGGCCAGGCTACGTATAGGAGAGATTGAGGGAGGTGATGGAAGTAATTTGTGGCGACGTAGTAGAAGAGAAACGCGATGACTATATCGCGGAAGAGGTGGGCGAAAGAACGAGGAATCGATCTTTTGAAACAATGAGACGGGATTGCTCTTTTGAGATCGCCTAATGTGAATGGAGGCTTCGATTTCGGAAATGGAAGCAGTCGGTTTCCAGCACCGGATCTGGAAACTCTGGCACCTGTGTATTCCAGTTGTACCATCCTGTTTGAGGAAGTACTTAATTATGTTTTTACGTATAATCGAATTACGAAAATTTGATCACTTGATATTGACTTGATTAAACACAAATTCGAGCTATAAGAAAAAGCAAAGATTGATAAGTAGGACTTACTTTGGTTTGCAGAAATTCTTTAGTCCTCCAACCCTTCTAATTTAGCTCACCACCATACTAAGCGGATATAGTAGTTTTTAATTACTAGGATTCTCAGGGCCGGGTGCAGATCTCGTTAGAGATCAGCTGCATTTTATATGTGCCTACCATGTTAGATTTATTTTGTTGGCGTTATTAACGAAGAAAATAATATGAAAGAGAGAGCGTGGGACATGCGTGCGACTTTCAAAGCTTTGACTTAATTCTTGTCATGTAATAATAAATATCGAGGAAATAATTAAAGTGCGAGGTTAAATTATAGGACAAGTTAATATTTTTGTAAGTTTGTCATTTAATGAATCTGTTAAATAAGTACCGAATTTTTAAAATTAATCCACTTTTTGGCATTTTTTGAATTTTTCTGTCCACCCTCTGCCACATAGGAAAAAAATCCTACGTGGCAGCCGAGTTGGAAGGAATGACACACGCCATGGCTGCTATTTTGATCTTATTTCGTCACGGTAATAGAACACGGTAAAGATTACAAAATGAGATCAAAACAATGCTATCCAGCTTTATTAACGGACTAGCTTGGTCCGGAACACTTATTACAAGCTTATTAGGTAGAATAACTAAATTACAATATTAATGTAGCGTATCGAATTGTAAGTATTCGATGTTGACGTGTCGAATGTCTTCGTTCGATGCGGCACAATTAACTTGGTTCGAAGTCGTTCTGGAAGGTATCGAATTCGATGCGTGCAATAGGTGTCGAATTCGATGTGTACTTTGGCGTGTCGAATGAAAGGTACACTATTTTACTTCGTATCGAATGATGGTTGTTCGATCCGATGCGTGTCGAATGAGAGTTGGTTCGATGCTGACTGTGCTGAAGTAGTAAACTTGTCGAAAACGTGCACAGAACTCGAGGGGACGGGCTATTTATAGCAGCCGTCCCATGGAGCCCACAAACCAATATAGAAAGGGGCATCGAATCGTGCATGTTCGATGCGTGTATCGAATAAGGGCTATTCGATGCGCTAATGGGCTGACCCAATAACAAAACATCTGTTTGTGAATTCGATGCGCGCATCGAATTTAGAAATTCTCTAAATTCGATACGCTTTTGGGCCGGCCCAATCAGAATGTATTGGGCAATCTTAAATAACCCCATCATATAGTCCCCCCAGTTTGGGAGACGATATCAACGTGGATATCGTCTTCCAAACTTTAAGGACTATATTTGGGATTGCTCTGAACGGTCTTCGCCGTACGCATGCAAAATTTCAACATATTATCAATTATTTTACTGATTTGGGATATTCCTATTCGTAATATAGTTCGGAGTGGTTCACAGTGATCCTATGAACATTAATTTAACGCCTCGAATAGCTGCAATTCGATGCGTGAAATAGCCCGCATCGAATTAGGCTTGTTCGATGCGTTTATTCGATGCGGTCCCTCAAATGGGCCTGATGGGCCTCGCGCCACCTATATAAAGGGAACACTGCCATGCAGAGCTCATTTCTCTGCCAACGCATTGCGATCTTCAGGTGAGACGCATCGAATTTGCGTCATTCGATACGAACCGCATCGAATGGTCACCAATTCGATGCGATCAATATCGAATTGGGATGATTCGATGCGTTTCTTTATTAAAATTGTGCATTTCTAACCTTTTTCTCTTTCGTTTAGGATATTTGTAACCAAGCAAAAGCTTCTTCTACCGAAAACTCGATCAAGGTAAATTTTTTGCTTTTTATTTTGCTGGGTTATTTCTATAACAAGTTCATGTTATGTATGCTTGAGTGATGTGCTAGAGTGTAGAGTGACGTGTTCGTCCTTAGTCAGCCTCCGTTTTAATTTATTTCAGTTTATTCTCGTCAAAGATGGTGAGCAGTGAATCCACTTCTGGGAGTGAATCGAGTACTGGCTCTAGCACTAGTTCCATTAATAAGGGGAACCCTTCTAATGCTCCCGCGGACCCGAGCAGGGTCGAAGTAGATGTATACGATTTAATCGATATAGTAACCGTTGATTCACCCGCGGGTAACAACCCCGTTGCAAATATTGAACAAACGGCGCCTGAAGTGGACAGTGATGATTTGTCCTCGTCATCCTATCAGGATAACCGCGCTCCAAGAGAGGGTGAAGAGGACGTAGATTATATTAATAGGGAGTTCGGCGATCATGTTGAGGTCCCCGGAATGGCCTACGATCAATACATTTCCCGTCTCCAACATAGTCGTAAGGGGCTTCGTAAAAAATTTGATATACCTGATAAGTATAAGATCGTCCTCCCGGGCCCAAATGATCGTATGCATACCCCACCGCCCGGTCATATGACCGTATTCGGTTGTCAGCTCCTCAATGGACTGCGTTTTCCAATCCCGTTTGAGCTAAGATGGCTTTTAAGAAAGATAAACCTCATGCCCGCGCAACTCACGCCAAATTCTTACGGAAATTTGATTGGCTTTATTATAATTTTGAAGGCGTTGCACCAGCCACAAAGTCCCAACGAGTTTTACGCTTTATTCGAGATTGCTAGGCGTGAAGAGGGAAGACTCGAAGCCCTTTTTCGCTATCCATATTTGTGTCGGCAGATCAATTATTATTGTATTTAAAAACTACTTTACGTGTTCTTACCACCTCAGCACGGTTAAGATTTTTACCCTGCGACTTACCATAATCTGCGAGGGTATTGCACCTATCTTTGCCTTTGAGCCTCCTATGTGCGCCATTATGATCTGCAATGGCCGCAGTATTTACGTCAAACTCAAGCGGCCATTTGGCTTTGTCTGGACCAAAATTATCCTCGAGCGCTTCAAAGAGAGTTATGAAGGAGAGTTTGGGCGATATCGCCGTGAATGTTACACCGGGGCAATGGTAATGATTCCTAGCGGCGTTTCCATCACTTCATGGTATTGCGATTTTATCCCTAGCTTAGTTCGAGAACATCAATTTGATGTTAAAAAACTCGTTGAAAATCGAGTCCTCTTGTTAGCTGGATTGTCTACAATGAAATATAATGGGAGGATGACCCTTGGTATAATTGCGTAACTCTTTTGGTATTTTTGATTTATGCTTGTTACGATTCTAACGATTTATTTTTCTTGCAGCCAAATACTTCATGAGTCCTCACGCAAGAATGAATCGAGTTGTTGCTGCTGATCTGGCAAGCTCCCAGACCAACATTGTGCCCGAAATTCCTCCTCCCCGAAAGAGAAAGAGTAAGGGTAAGAAAAACATTGTTGGTCCCTCTTCTGCCGCTGCTGCGGATTCAACATGTGATCCTTTTGAGGATATGTTGGGGAATGACCCAGAGAATGTGCAAGGCGGTGCCGAGGCGTCAGAAAGCATGGCAGTTGGAACAGGCGACGACGTTCAAGTCGACAACAATGCAAGAAAAGGAAAATGCCTCAGACCCGGTCACAGGGCGGAGGGGCTGCTCCACCAGACGGCTGATCAAGCAGGCCTGGTGCTTCTAATGCTCCGTCCAATGTAGCTGAGCCAAGCGCAGGAGTTGGGCCTAGCCAAGGTCCTCGAGCTTGGGCTGCTGGGTACGAGATCTCAGAGTCCGAAGCCATCGAGCATTTGAGGGCACTGATGCCTGGTCTTGCAGTTCCTCTCCTAGTCTCAGCCGAAGAAAGTAAGAGGGTGGAGCGAAACACGCTGCATCTGCTAACAGCGGTAATGATCTCCTTGCTCGAGTTTTATTTACTTTGAACTGACTTTGTAAATTTTGACCTAACTGCTCATTAATTGTTAGGCGGGAGGTTTTGTGGACACCATATTCTCGGCCCTGATGGAATTTCAAGAGACTACTAGCGGTGGTAACAACGTTGCGCTTCAAGCTGCCCTTGATAAAAAGGAAAAGGCCTTGCAATTGGCCAAAGACTATGCTGCAAAGGCGCATGCTGATCGGGAGGCAGCTAAAGAGGCTCAGACGGAGGGTGAAAAGCTCAAAGAAGAGCTAAACAAGGAAATTAATGATCTAAATATGGAGGTGGGTGCAGCCAGAGAAGAAGCCCATAATGCCGATGGCAACGGTTATTTGTGCGGCCTTAAAGAGGTAGAATATATACCTTTTCATGGCGTTTCACATCCCAATTTCCTGTTATCATTTTAATATATATTTTTCTTATAGGTTTCTCCCCAGCAGAAGGTGGAGATAGCTGAAGAGTTCCTCCGAAGCAGCACCTTTCGAGAAATCTGCTCTCGTCGAGGCGAGCTCGAAGCTCGGAATGCTCAGGTTCTGACTGTGCATCAATTTTACGCCACGCAGTATGTTCGTGGCGGTTTCAAACCAGAATGGTTAGACCTGTCTCTAGGACCAAATCGAGAACAACTGCCACCTCGTAAAACTTATGAGCATGCAGAAGCTGATGATTTTGCCTCACTACTAAGGAATGAGGATCTTATTCTCGGGGGACTATCATCACCGCTTGTTATGCCTGAGCCGTATCCCTCATCTGAGGATGAAGAAGATGTCTGAATTTCCAGCCCTAAGGCTGTTCTATCTCTCCGTGTTTATAAACAATTTTTATTTTTAATTTAATTTGTGCATGGCGCTGCGTCGCTTTTACGAGTTTAAACATTTTATGCTTAGCGCAATCATACTTTTGATTGTTCGTTTTTAGTTGTTTAATTATTTATTATGCTCATATTTCTTGCCTTTTATTTCAATACCCTTTTTGGGTTCTTTACTTTATTTTGACAAACTGTTGGTTTTTATTTTGTCGTCTGCGATGAAGAGTTAAATAATGTTTCTGCTTGCCTTATTATAATTTAGAAAAAAGGCTTCGCTTGTCTCTTTGGACATAGCTTAGGTTAGTCAGTTATTCTTCTTCTTAGGATTCCGTTCAAGATTTCTCAAATCGTGAGTTTTAATGAGAACTTACAGTGCTATACGTAGTGTCTGTTCCTTGCTTATATTTCTAAGCAATTGTGGTAATATTTGTCATTCCGGAGAGAATCCTTCATCCCTCCTTATCCTTTGAGAGATTCTGAATGTATTGTGGTAACTTGCATCCTATTGGGCACAACCTTCGTCTTTTTATTGCCTCTGACTTTAATCGATATCTCGTGCCACTTTGGATAGAGTTTTCGTTCTATTCTTATATTTTAGGGATTTTCGGTATCTCGTGCCACTTTGGACAGAGTTTCCGTCCCTTTTGTTGCCTCCAGCTCTTATCGATATCTCGTGCCACTTTGGACAGAGTATCCGTTCTTCTTGCTTTAAGGTTTTTCGGTATCTCGTGCCACTTTGGACAGAGTATCCGTTCTTTTTTCTGCTTCAGGGATTTTCGGTATCTCGTGCCACTTTGGACAGAGTATCCATCCCTTTGTTGACTTTTGCTTTAATCGGTATCTCATGTCGCTTTGGACAGAGTATCCGTTCTTCTTTCTGCTTTAGGGATTTTCGGTATCTCGTGCCACTCTGGACAGAGTATCCGTCCCTTTGTTGACTTTTGCTTTTATCGGTATCTCGTGTTGCTTTGGACAGAGTATCCGTTCTTCTTCCTGCTTTAGGGATTTTTGGTCCTGCATAGATTTTATTATGCAGAGTAGGTAAAATTCATGTAAATCAAGTAGACGTAATCTTCTCGAATAATTCAAATCAGATTATATCAATAGATCTGAGCTTGGGTCATTGCTCATTTGCCTGACTTCCAGCGCTGTCCTCCAGATTCATATTTTGGGGTGCCTGTTTTAAGTTCATACATATTTGTCCCTCATGCATGTTATAGCAGAGAGAATGAATAAAAACTTGTTCAAAATATTCAAAATGCTAAAAATACTTGTAAATTGAAACAAAATCTTGAATCAATATGCTCCATATGCCTTGGAGCCAATGCCCTTGTCGCTGCTTCTTCTTGTTGTGGCCGAGTCCGGAGCGAAGTTACGTAGCATTTCCATCCTTCGATATGTTCTGCTATGACCTCACCTGTACTGCTAGAAGTTGGAAATTTCACCATTTGATGATAAGTTGATGGTAAAGCTCGGAAAGCATTGAGCACTGGTCTTCCTATGATTCCGTTGTATGCAAAATGCATGTCAACGATCACGTAGTTCTCCAGAAGCGTCTTTCTCTGTGGTGCTGTTCCCAATGACGTTGGGAGCTTAAGCATTCCGAGCAGTACTATCTCTGGACCTCCAAACCCATGAAGAGATGTTCTCACTGGTTCTAGCGTCTGATTATTCAATCCCATCTTAACCAATGTAGAACTAAACAACACATTTACTGAGGTATCGTGGTCAACCAGCATCTTGGTGACTCCATAATTTGCTATATCCACAGTTATTACCAAGGGGCAATTCAAATTTGACATTTGTATGGCATGTGCGCTCAGCTTTCTTAGGTCTGCTGTTGAGAAAGTGACTTCCTCATGTGGCATCTCTTCAATTCTCAGTATATTGGCCATGTTGACAAAATTATCCGACTCCACTAGTCTTGTAATTTTTCTTCGTCCATTAGTGGAATCCGCTCCTCCCGGTCCTCCTGATATCATATTGATCAGTCCCTTCCTAGCATTTCCATCTTCAATCTGCAGATATTGGAAAAGATGAGGTTCATCGACCATTCTTTGTTTATCCTTTCTGGGGGAAGGAGTTCTCTTCCGATTGAAATTGTTTTCTTGCTCTTGTACTTTCTTGACATACTCCACGAGTTTGCCATCCTTCACTAGCCGTTCAATTTCATCTTTCAGATTTATACAATCTTCAGTATCATGACCTTTCTGATTATGATACTTGTAGAATTGATTTGAGAACATCGTTGCCTTGGACTTCCTCATTGGTTTTGGATCTTTCAACCACCCTTTCCTCTTTGCTTCCCCAAAGACAGTCATGATATGAGCATTTGACGGGGTATACCGTCTGGGCAAACTTTCTCTTTTGTAATTTTTGTTCCTGTTATTGTAATTGTTACGGTTGTGATCTTCTCTACCTTTTTCCTTATCTTTCATCGTCGTAATAACATGTACTTTAGTCGCCATCATTTCCTCGTAATGAACCACCTCTTGTGCTATCTTGTTAATCTCCTCAATAGTGGTGGGCTTTCGTCTGAGTAAATCCCCACCAAACATTGTATTGGTGGTCGCTCGAAAAAGTATGCTCAGAATCATTTCTCCTAACGGGCTATCAATCCTTAATAGCTCCGTGTTGAAACGTCTCATAAAGTCCTTTAGACTTTCATTCGTTTCTTGTTTCATTGTGTAGAGGTGGGAATGATCCAGAACCAATCTGGATTGACTAGAGAATTGATCTTCAAACATTTTTCTGAGTTGGCTGTAGTTTTTGATCACTCCTGGAGGAATCCGATTAAACCAATCCACAGCTACCCCCGAGAGAGTTGTTGCAAATATCCTGGCTTGGATATTGTCTTCAAAATCGTAAAGGGACAACTTCCTATCTAGTTGAAAAAGATGATCTCTGGGATCAGACTTCCCATCGTATGTTTTCAGTTCCGGAAGCTTATCTTCTTGTCTCAAGATTTCTGACTCTATCTCTTGATAAAATGGACAGCGGCTACAAGTATTATCCTTCTGTACCGCTTGAGCCTCAACTGTAGCTTTCCCTTTCTCCTGCCTTTCTTTATCCCTGACCATTCTATCACGCTCACCTCGTGAATCATGACCGTCTGGATATCTTCTGTCATCTCTATTTCTTCATCTTCGCAGTTCTTCTCTTTGGTCCTCTTCCTCATTACGTTCCTTTCTAGAATCATGACTCTCCGAACGTCTCCTATCTTCTCTTCTCCGTTCAGTGACACTTTCTGCCTCCTTTTCTCTTTCTCTTCTCTCAAGATGTCTTCTTGATTGTACCTCGACCGACACTAACTTCTTTCCTTGGTCGTCTCGGATGGATTTTCCCTTACTTTTTGTTCCCTCCGAAGCATGTCTACTTCTTCTATCATCTTGCTGGGGTTTTTCTTTCTCCTTTCCCTTCAACATTCGGGCGACAGAACCTTGTTCCCTTAAGGCTTCTGGATGCTCAACAGGAGACGGTATCAAAACAGGCGGTGCTGGAGTCAGTGCTTCGGCCAACGCAGCTTTTACCATTGTCATTAATTCATTTTTGATGTTATCTGGAATCGAAGCACTCGTTGTCGTTGCTCCAGTTGCACCTGCTTCATTGGCGGGTACTTCCACACCTTGAGGTCCTTGGTTCTCCCTCCTCGCTGGAGTTGGTACTGCTGCGGGTATTGTTGATGGTCCCGTAACATCTTGCATCAACCGCTCAGGTGTATTTTGTCTTGCTTCTCCCATATTTCCCTCCAAAGCTTTACTTTGAGACCTGGTAATTCTAGACATATTGCCTAACAAACTAATAAATTAGTGTTCCCACAGACGGCGCCAATATTTTGGTCTTATTTCGTCACGGTAATAGAACACGGTAAAGATTACAAAACGAGATCAAAACAATGCTATCCAACTTTATTAACGGACTAGCTTAGTCCGGAACACTTATTACAAGCTTATTAGGTAGAATAACTAAATTACAATATTAATGTAGCGTATCGAATTGTAAGTATTCGATGCTGACGTGTCGAATGTCTTCGTTCGATGCGGCACAATTAACTTGGTTCGAAGTCGTTCTGAAAGGTATCGAATTCGATGCGTGCAATAGGTGTCGAATTCGATGTGTACTTTGGCGAGTCGAATGAGAGGTACACTCTTTTACTTCGTATCGAATGATGGCTGTTCGATTCGATGCGTGTCGAATGAGAGTTGGTTCGATGCTGACTGTGCTGAAGTGGTAAACTTGTCGAAAACGTGCACAGAACTCAAGGGGACGGGCTATTTATAGCAGCCGTCCCATGGAGCCCACAAACCAATATAAAAGAGGCATCGAATCGTGCCTGTTCGATGCGGGCATCGAATAAGGGCTATTCGATGCGCTAATGGGCTGGCCCAATAACAACACATCTGTTTGTGAATTCGATGCGCGCATCGAATTCTCTAAATTCGATGCGCTTATGGGCCGACCCAATCAGAATGTATTGGGCCAATGTTAAATAACCCCCATCAGCTGCCACATATAATATATTTAAAATATAAATATATTTATATCCATAATATATATAAATATATAAAAAAAAAAATCATAAATATCATTATATCCATAATATATATAAATATATATATAAATATATCTTTATGTATTAAAATATATCAAATATATATAAATATAAAAAAAGGAGAAAATCACAAAATATAAATTTTTATTACTGAAATTACATTATATATATATAAAAAAAATCATATATAAAAAAATACTTAAAAAACATTATATACATACTTAAACATATAAATAATAACAATTTTTTTTATAACTGAAATTTAAATAAACAAAAAAAATAAAAAATAGACCCCCCCACACACCCGCTGCAACTCGCCGGTTGCAGTGGTGGCGGCGTCGATCGACGCCACCACTGCTGCAACCGCGTGTTGCAGCGATGGCGACGTCGATTGACGCCGCCACCACTGCTGGTGGCGAGTTGCAGCGGGTTTGGGGGGGTGTTTGCGGGGTGCGGGGGTCTATTTTTTTTTTAAAAAAAAAAATTCAGTAATAAAAATGTTTTTTTATTATTTATATATTTAAGTATATATAATGTTTTTTTAAAATATTTTTTATATATACTTTTTTATATATATAATGTAATTTCAGTAATAAAAATTAGGACGAATTATTATTTATGCCCTGTAAGTTACCCATTTTTTTGAAAATGCCCGTTATGTTACCAATTATACAAAAATGCCCCGTAACTATGCCTTTTTTTTTGTAGAAAATGCCCTTTGGGTGCCACATGTGTATTTCGGCCTACGTGGCATCCACCGTGGCTGCCACATGTGTTTTTTTGTCTATGTGGCTGCCACATGTAATATGTTTAAAATAAAAATATATTTATATCTATAATATATATAAAAACTATATCTTTATGTATTAAAATATATCAAATATATATAACTATATAAAAAAAGGTAAAAAAAAATCATAAATATCATTTATATCTATAATATATATAAATATATAAAAAGAGTATATCTTTATGTATTAAAATATATCAAATATATATAACTATATAAAAAAGGTAAAAAAAATCATAAATATCATTTATATCTATAATATATATAAATATATAAAAAAAGTATATCTTTATGTATTAAAATATATCAAATATATATTTAAGTATATAAAAAAGGTAAAAAATCATAAATATAATTTTCTATTATTGAAATTTTAAAAAGTTTTTTTTACTGAAATAAAAAAAATCTTGTTTTTTTGTGAAATTAAAAAAAATCTTTTTTTTTTACTGAAATTAAAAAAAAAAAAACACACCCACCGCTCCCCCCCCCCCCGCTCCCCCCCCCACACCAGTCAAACACCCCCCCCCCCCCCACCCTCTGCAACTCGCCGGTTGCAGTGGAGGCGGCGTCAATTGACCGGGGGGGACCGGTGGGTGTGTTTTTTTTTAATTTCAGTAAAAAAAAAGTTTTTTTTTAATTTCACAAAAAAACAAGATTTTTTTTATTTCATTAAAAAAAACTTTTTAAAATTTCAATAATAGAAAATTATATTTATGATTTTTTACCTTTTTTATATATTTATATATATTATAGATATAAATGATATTTATGATTTTTTACCTTTTTTATATATTTATATATATTATAGATATAAATGATATTTATGATTTTTTACCTTTTTTATATACTTAAATATATATTTGATATATTTTAATACATAAAGATATACTTTTTTTATATATTTATATATATATATATATATATATATTATAGATATAAATGATATTTATGATTTTTTTTTACCTTTTTTTACATTGTTATATATATTTGATATATTTTAATACATAAAGATATAGTTTTTATATATATTTATATATATTATGGATATAAATATATTTTTATTTTAAACATATTACATGTGGCAACCACATAGACAAAACAAACACATGTGGCAGCCATGGTGGATGCCACGTAGGCCGAAATACACATGTGGCACCCAAAGGGCATTTTCTACAAAAAAAGGCATAGTTACGGGGCATTTTTGTATAATTGGTAACATAACGGGTATTTTCAAAAAAAGGGGTAACTTACAGGGCATAAATAATAATTCGTCCTAAAAATTATATTTATGATTTTTTCCTTTTTTTATAAATTTATATATATATTTGATATATTTTAATACATAAAGATATATTTTTTATATATATTTATATATATATATTATGGATATAAATGATATTTATGATTTTTTCTTTTTTTATATATTTATATATATTTGATATATTTTAATACATAAAGATATATTTTTTTATATATATATATTATGGATATAAATGATATTTATGATTTTTTTCTTTTTTTTTTTATATATTTATATATATTTGATATATTTTAATACATAAAGATATTTTTTTATATATTTATATATATTATGTATATAAATATATTTATATTTTAAATATATTACATGTGGCAGCCACATAGACAAAATATATATTTTTGTTTTAAATATATTGATGTGGCGTGTGGCTTTTTTTCATGTGGCAGCCACATAAGCGATTTTTTTTTTATGTGGCGGTGGGTGGGCAGAAAAATTGAAAAAATGTCAAAATGTGGGTTAGTTTTAAAAATTCGATACTTATTGGGCAGATTCATTAAATGGGCAAACTTACAGGGCAAAAATATTAATTTGTCATAAATTATAATATGATAAGAAAATAAAAAAAAGTATTATATTCAAAGTAAATGCAAATATTTCATGGCTACATAAAAAAATTATTTGGGAAACAATAAAAAAGAAACCCTCTTATGATCGCGAAAATTAATTTTAGTCCGCAAACAAATTTCGTGTCAATTTTAGTCCCGTAACTATGACAAAATTTTGATTTAAGCCATTTTTTACAAATTGCCCCTCAGTTACGAATTATTTAATTTCTACTCCATATAATTTTTAAAATTTACACTTGCTCTTCTAAAATTTTGAAATAATTAAATTTACTATATGAAACTTAAATTTAATATTTAATTTCTAAGTTTGCATTGTGTTCTATCAAGAATTTCCCCATGAGTGGGGACTTTTTCACCTTGATTCTCTCTCCGTCACTTCTTTTTTCTACATTTTTTTTCTCAATTAAGAACCTATTACATCGTTTAATGACTATAAAATTGATCGGGTACACCTAAATAGGAATTTTCAGATCCGATACCACGGCTTGTAAGCATTCAAATTAATCAGTTATTATTTATAAGAAGAAAAAAAACCCAAAAAAAAAAAAAACCATACCTGGAATAGTTTGTCATATCTAAAGCACCTATTTCCCTATGCTATTTACGTTTCTTTGATTTAGCATATATCAGCCTCCATTTGTCTTTAACGAAGAAAATCAAACCAGATGCTAAAATATGTATTTTGCAAAAATAACCGAAGTTAGTGAAATATATGCGATGAAAGGAGGTCACTTCAGAACTATTTCGAAGAAAATATTTGCTTTTATAATATGTGGTATAAGTTATAACAACAAATACAAATGCTTCTTGAATTTTTGAAACTTTGAAGTTTCGTTAATTTATTTTTAAGGATATAAATGTATTTATTTAAGAGTTAATTGTTTTTAGGGTATAAATATAAATACATTAGAATTAGTTTTATATATTTCTTTTGCTTTTCTGGAAAAAACCACTTTAGACCACGAACTATGATCGATTACCACTTACTCCCATTTGTAAAGAGAATGTCTATTTTGCTTTTGATTAATCGGTCGTGTGGAGCACGCGTACCTATTTAAAGGCCTAATACGATGTGCAATTTACAAGAGGCAATGTATAGGGAAAGGACTTAAATTTTAAACGACTCACTGTTAGCTGATTAAATTGACATATAGTTATCATCAACTGACTAAATCTGACACAAAATTTATTAGTGGACTAAAATTGTTTTTGTCATCATTAGAGAACCATTTTTTCTTCTTCCTCAATTATTTTAACATATAAATAAATGCGATTAATTCGTGTAAGTAAATCACTTAGACGAAATAAAATAGCACATATATGGATCAAAGATTCGTCGTGTGAGTATGTTTCAGAACTCTAAATATTTAAATTGTTTCACAATATTAAATTAAATTAGCTGAGTAAGGTTAAAAGTTATTTTGGAATTAACATATAGATTTTACAAATCAGTTCTAAGGAAATTAGTTGATATTTTATTGTCTATATAAAGTTATAACTTAATTACTAATAAATCAAGCTATAATGTAGATTCCAAGCTATAAATTAAGACAATGAGTTATTAAATTGCATAACAGTTGCAACGACTGGCAACAATAACGAAATTAGGACCAAATAATAGGGAGTGGGGGCCGCAACAATTTAGAGCATTTTCCACCTTTGACGATTACGTCCGGACGGTCCGGTCATGGAACGTTTACGGTTTACCTTCATCGATTAAAGGCGCTTTAAGACTTAAGACTTTAGTTGGCAATTCTGTGGTAAGTATTAAGTATGAGTCTTTTTCACTTCGAATTTTCAAACTTCAATTTTCCGTGGTTTGCATCATGTTTATAGAAAATATAAAAAGATCCAATTACACTTCGTAGTCGATAATCAGCCAACATCGTTTAGCGCTAAGGGCCGACCTATTAAGACTCCGTTTAGATGTATTTTCAATGGTTTGGTTTGGCTCACTTTTGTTTGGATATTTGAAAATTATTTTGGTTTGAAACTAAGGTTGGATGTAATTTGAGGATTTGAGTGTTAGAAAAAAGTATGTTGTAGACGTCAATATATATATATATATATATATATATATATATATATATATAATATTTTAATTGTCAATGATTGTATGTGGATTTAGAAAATATGAATTTTATTATTAATTATTGTTTTTTTTCTTTTGGAACAAATAGATGAAAATTTATTAACTATAGCTTGCGTCTTATAGTGAAGTCATATTCATAACTAATAAATCTCATATAGAGAGTAAAGCACTGAATATAGTAATATGTATACTTATTATATATTTTATTAAATTATATAACTGAACATTTCAATCGACAATATATGATAAATAAAAAATAATAATACATGTAGTTGTTGCATATTTAATACATGCTTAAAATAAATTACCAAATTAGAGAACTGGAAAAAATGTTAAAAAGTTGGGCCAAACTTGTTTTGATGCATGTCTAAATTTTGAAAAGAGATCCAAACATAATTTTTAGCCCGAAACATTGAAATGGGTGGGTAAAAATAATCCAAACGGGCCCTAAGTAATCGGGAACATATTTTTGCAGCAAAAGCGGGGACTATAAAATTGCTTTACATTTATTTTCAATGATATATGCTGTGACATAAGCTTGATTAATTAGCTACAATCTAACCAAATTAAATCATAGCAATAATATAATTAATCATTACCATTTACAAATTTGTCCTTTGTTGTGAAGCCATTGCAATGTCCCTCTAAGGTGACATCGTTCAATTTAGTCCCTTATTAGTTATTATGACAAATTACCTAATTCCCGTCTTGTGGCTACTTTAGTAGCAATTTCTCCCCAGAAGAGGCAAAGTGACTTGCCCATGACTTGAAATTCTTCTTTTCCACCGAGGTGGAGGATTGGAATAATATTATTAATTAGAGGACTGATTCTATAATAAGTAACAACGTTGCAATAAAGGTCGAAAAGTGAAGTTTTCTCAAAGTATAGATAAAGCAAGATTTAAGCCACAAGCCTAAAACGTGTAATTTGGGGCGAGAAATTGTAATAAAGTGGCCTGAAGATTAAAATTAAATGATTTGCCACAATGAACGACCAAAATTAAAAGATGCCAGATTAGGGGCTACCTTTGGAGTGGCACCACGTTGAAAAGTGAATATTGAAACTTTCCCCATTTCACGTTACCTAATAAGTATTAAATTTTCCCCATGTTGCGTTACCCTATAAGTAAGAAAGAAATTATTGTTTAGTACTAACTTTCATTTGTCTTATGGTCACAGATTATTTATAGAAGAGGAGTGCGGTGACCTTAGTCCCGTGGAGGTGCAAACAAATGGAAACGCAGAGTACGTGGCATGGTTCAAACAAACATATTCCAGTGGCCACTACAAGAGAGACGCCCGAGTAGATCCGCTGATCGTTGGTCCTACCAATACAATGATGACGTACGATGGATACATTGTGAATGGATTTAGATTCCACACAGATAAGCAGTTGGGCCCAAAGAAGATTGATTGTAGCAGGGTGTATGTCAAGGGAAACATGGAATGATCCGACGCCACTAACTTCTATGGGGCGTTCAAAGAAATCATTGAAGTGGAATATTGGGGAGGAAGAAAACCATTGTACATTGTGTTATTCAAATGTATGTGGCATGATATTCATAGAGGGACGGAAGTTCATGAGACGTACAATGTGGTTGATATTAACCCACGAGGAAGGTATTGTGATTGCATTGTGCAGACTAGTAATCATAATGACACTGAACTAATCAGTGTTTCCCTTCTTGCTAAAGAGAGCAAATTACTCTTCCATGTCCCAAATCTCCCCAGGACTCTGTCAAAAAGCTCAGCATAATCTTCTCTTGTTACTCTTTCATGAATGATTTTTATCCCCAGGTATTTCCCTATATTAGAAGTCTGACCCAAATCAAGAAAATCAGTGACGTGTCTCTTAATATTTGCTCCAAGTGTTTTAGAGAAGAATGCTTTAGATTTATGGTGACTCAATCTCAAACCAGAAGCTTCACATAACTTGTCTAGAGTTCTCCTGATTCTATGTGCAGTACCAGAGGTAGCCATCCCCATAAGGACCAAGTCATCAGCAAAGAAGAGATGTGAAAGTCTTGGTCCTTCTCTGCATGGTGTGATTGGTTTCTAGTGACCTTTCTTAACTTCCTCATTAATCATGTAGGACAGTGTTTCCACAACAAAGTAAAAAGGTAAGGAATAGATGATCACCTTGTCTTAGACCACAATTATGTTGGAAAGGTTCAAGTGGAGAGTCATTCCACATAATCTTTGTAGAAGTATTACTCACGTGGAACATAATCAACTAAACAAGAGATAACAGTTCCAACTAATAAGGTTTCTTCAAGGAAAGTTGAAAGCTAATAAGGTTTCTTCAAAGAAGTCCCAACTAACCTTAACACATGCCTTCTCCAAATCTAACTTCATGATCATAGAGTCCACCTTATTCTTCTTCTTGGTTCTCAGAGAGTGGAATTTTTTTTGCAGTACTGAGATGTTGTCATGTGTACTTTTACCTTTAATAAAGCTGGACTAAGTTGGTTCAACCAGCTTGGGCATTAGATTCCTTAATCTGGTTGTAATGCATTTTATAATCAGTTTGTACAAAACATTACAAAGGGAGATTGGTCTGAATTGTGTAATGAATTCTGGACTTTCAATCTTAGGAATAAGATAAAAATGAGCTTGACATGTGGTCTTGTCAAAGGATCTATTTTCAAAAGCATCTTGGACAAATTTAGTAACTGAATCTTCAAGCCGGCTCCAACCCTTGAAACTAGCATGTAGTCCATCAGGCCTTGGTGCCTTTAAAGGATGCACAGAAAAAATGCCTCTTTTATTTAAGCTTTTTACATTTTAGCTTCCAAATTGTTATACTATTCAATATTCAAACACATTTGAAATTGAGATCTCTGCAGTGCACATGCCTGTGGACAGTGAGAGTTCCCCCTAACTCCTCAGAAGAGTTGAATATAATAGTTTCTGGTGTGCTCCTGAAGCACCTTTACTTCATTCTCTCCTATTCCTTCAATCTTAAGTTGTTGTATCTTGTTTCTCTTCATACGGGCCAAGGTTGATCTATGAAAGAATTTAGTATTTCTTTCCCCAGCTTTGATCCATTTAATCCTTGACTTCTGGAATCAAAATGTCTCTTCCTGCTTTAGAACATCATTATATTCTTTTAACATATTTTCCTCAAGTGAACAAAGAAAATGATTTGGTCTAAAACTGAGAGCCTTCTGAAGACCTCCAATCCTTGCACATAGAATTGTTTTTCCTTTTAAAGATATTCCCAAAGTTAGACTTGTTCCAGGGGAGCATAACTTTGGGAACCTCTCCAATAGCATCCAGTAAGTTCTCTTTTTCCACCCAAATGTTTCTAAACAAAGCATCACAATCTGGATTAGAGAACCACATCTCTTCAAATCTGAATGGCTTAGCTCCAGTGAATTATTCTCTTCCAAGGCATCTTTTAATGATTTGGTGATGTCAAAATGAGTCCTTGGCAGATTCTCAACTTCATAATCAGGGAACAATTGAATCCACTCATGACTAGCCAAAGCCCTATCCAATCTGGCCTGTATCAATGCTCCATCTGGTCTTTTATTGGTCCAGATGAATTTAGGACCAATATAACCAAGATCCTGAAGGTTGCATTGTTCCATGAAGTTCCTAAAGAATTCAAGTCTATTGACTGGCCTTGTTCTTCCATCTCTCTTTTCATGAGATAAGGCAACCTCATTAAAATCTACTGTTACCAACCATGGTAGGGGATGATGATTAGCAAGCTCAGTTAGATCCTCAAATACTTGAATCTTTGTTTTCTTGCGGGGTTGAGCATAAACAATCTTCCATTCTCCAACTATCAGTGATAATTGCATTAATGGCCCAGAAATCTGTGCTTGTTATCTCAACTTCAACCTCATAATCATTCCATAGCATCCAAATGCCTCCAACCAAGCCATTAGTTGGAGCCACTTCATAACTATTATAACCTAAATATGGAACTATGTTCCAGGCTTGCTATTCACTCACTCTAGTCTGAAGAATAAAAACAACAGTAGGGTGATGAAAACTTACTAATTGTCTGAAGTTTCTTCTAAAGTCCTCATCTCTAGCCACCTGACAATTCCATGAAACTACTTTCATCTCTGAGTTGTAGAGGTGTGGAGGACTAATTGGATTATCAATTGCTATTCCCATCCCTTGCGCCATAATCTGACGCAGGATCTCCAAAGTCAGTTGCTGTTGTCTATGTAACTCCCATTGTGTCAAGTCGAATCTCTCCCATCACAAGCGGTTGACATCCTAGTGTTCCACTCTGTTAACCTATGTTTTGATCTCCCAGTTGGTTGTTGGAAATGAAGTCACAAGCACTACTCGACCCCACATGTTGATGTTTGAAATCTGAGTTGGTGCCTAAAACCTCATGGAGAACATTTTGAACTCCCACGGGTGGATCTATTCGTTGATCATGGATTAAAAATTGTTGCGTTTCGGCCAAAACCAGCGAAATATTGTAGTTTTTCATGCGACCGGAAAGAAATGGAAATCAACGTACGAAACCAATTTTTTATTGACATGCATGCAGCTTCCTTTGTTCATTCTTATGTGAAATAGTGAGAATTTGACATTGACAACTTGACATGGCAGTTAATGCTACTAAAAATAATTGTTTAAGTTTCTAATAGCTTCTATAATTTGATTTTGTTTTATACTCTTGGCCGTCCAAATTATGGTACCTTCTTATGAGATTCAATATAATTTTAATACCATAATTGTTGTGGATTATATATTTATACTATAAGAACTTTTTTGGCTGCAATTTTTCTTTTCTAAAGATATTTTGCATATTATGTTTACATAAAGTTTTGTATTTTTTGTAGTTCTTTAGATTCTATTTACACAAACTTTCTCACTGTAATTTGTAAAATAATAATATAAAACAAGATTGAATATGTATTACACTACATTTTATTCTGACGACAAAGTTTTAAAGATAATTCAACAAAAAAGTGCTTTTTTTGTTAAACATTTTCGAAATTTTTCGAAACGCTTCCGAAACTTTTCGAAACGTTTCCGAAATCTTTCGAAACGTTTTTTAATTTTTAATTTCTCGAAACATACCCTAAGACCGAAATTTTGATCCATGTCGTTGATATCCAATGTGTTCTCCATCTTGTTTGTTCTCAGATGTTTTCTTGCTACTACTACTATCAGAAAGAGTGGAAGAATTCTCTGAAGAAACAATGCTAAAGGGGTTGAAGTTCTCTGAATTAACTACTCCTTTTCCTTTTGAAAGAGTTTTGACTTTTGGTTTTCTTTTAATTCTAGTAACCGGACCACGATGGGATGTAACTGCCTCTTTCCTTAATTGAGGGTTGAGAGATGCAGGGAGAATCCTTCCCGTTTGATTTATTAATGGGTTCAAAACTGGTTTCACAAAAGATTTAACACTAGAATTTGTTGTTCTCTTGTGTCTAGTCACTTCTTTAATTGGAGATTTGGAGTTGCTTTTATTATTCACAATGCCTTTCTTAACATTAGGAGTACTCTTTCTTATGTTAACTAGCATTCAATTGCCATAATCCTTACACTTAGCCTTCTTTGTTAGCCAATCTTCCTTCTCTTCTTGAGGAGTCTTCTTAATAGGTGTGTTACTGCCCTCATCAGTGTCCATCTCTTTAGAAGAGTTATGCTTATTCTTGCATGAGATTCTGGTATGACCTATTCTACCACACTCATGACAGAGTGTTGTGATGTTCTCATAAACAACCTGATACAATTTATTATCAATCCACATGCCAAGTTCAAGAGGTTGATCTGTCTTTATCTGAGCACAAAACCTTGCAAAGTTCCATCTAGAAACATTATAGGTATTGCCATCAATCTTAATTGGATCAACTATGCATGAAGCCAATGACTGGATCACTGATTCCCTCAAGTATTCAATAGGAAGATTCAAGATTCTAACCCAAGTTATTACACTTTTTATCTCATCTTTATCAGCCCTAAAATTTGGAGTTCATTTTTTGATAGACATAAAACTTCCAGCCAATTGCCAAGGACCCTCATTCACGATCATCTCTCTTTTACTTAAAGTGAAGCCTTTCATGCAATAATTACCATATCCCTAGTCAACAAGATCAAACTCATTGTGAAGTTTCCACATGAGGTCTAATCTCGCGTGAAGTGCAGTGTAATACCATGGCTTTCCCGCAATACGTAAAATGATTGTATCTTCCCCTTGTTGACACATTTTTCCTTTAGTTCCTGATTAATATGCAATTTTTTGAAACGAATTGTGTCGTCGTCTTCTTTGACTTCAATGAACTTGCGTTCCTCAGCCGTTTTCCCATCATCAGTTTTGATATCATGTCGCTTCGTACGTTGCATAACCACACTTGCAAATGATAATTTTAGCAAGTTTGGAGTGGCATCATGGTGACTCTGGAATAGAGTATCACATCCTGTTCCAGCCATTTCAAACGAATGGCGATGTCGTTTTTGATTTCTGTTATCAGCATTACTTTCAGTTGTTGATCTAAACACAAACGATGTTGTGGTCGGTAAGGTCGGTGATGGCGCATGGTTTTCATCCATGTCCGTAGCGTCGGTTTCCATTGATGTCCGAATGGGTTTTTCAATTTCCATAAACGCTAGGGAAAAAATGGTTAATTAACGGCTTTTCGCGGTATCCATTTCTAATAAATGGTTCCAGTTTCTTTATTTCTTTAATCCTGGAAAGAAATATTGCCTTCCAATTGTTGTTCAACTAAAATGCGATATTTCCCTTTAACTTCAATTTGGACGAGATTTTGGGTTTCACCTATCTTGCAACGACATCTACTGAAACAAAATTATGAAACAAAATATTTTATTTTAAAAAGGTCAATTGAAACGAAATTAGGACAATATGAAAAGAATTTTTGCATTCTAGTTTGAGTGTTTTGTTGTAGTATTTAATATCGTGTCTATCATTTTTAATTAAAAAAAATTAAGCAGTCCCTTCCATCTACAATTTCTGGGTACGTTACTTAATCGCCATGCGAACACTTTTGTTTTACGATAAATTACTCAATATTACAGACTCAGTTTTCGAAATTTGAATGCAAGACACCCTCATCTAAACACTTGCATATAAGAGGTTATTTATTTTGCAAATACACTGTATGCAGTTTATTATTTACCATTTTGTTTCTTGGAGAGTAACTTTCCACTTAAACATTATAATAACACTATAGGATGTGTGTTCTATTTATTTTTGCACAATGTGTCTATTTCATGCGACCTTAACATTGGTGGTGTTAATGACGAAATGTCGCCCGATCTGCTTTATAATTCTTTGTAATAGATGGGTCGAATGTCGCCCATTAGCCCATAGTATAAATAGTTCATTATGTAATATTTTATTCTTTATGAATTCATAAATAGAATAATAAAAACAATGTTTCTTTTTGCTCTCATCTCTTTCTCTCTAACCCTAGCGGCACCGCTCTCTTCATGGATTAAAAATTCGCTGCGTTTCGGCCGAAACCAGCAAAATATTGCGGTTTTTCATGCGACCGAAACGAAATGGGAATCAACTTTCGAAACTAATTTTTTATTGATATGCATGCAGCTTCCTTTGTTCATTCTTATGTGAAATAGTGAGAATTTGATATTGACAACTTGACATGGCAGTTAATGCTACTAAAAATAATTGTTTAAGTTTCTAATAGATTCTATAATTTGATTTTGTTTTATACTCTTGGCCGTCCAAATTGTGGTACCTTCTTATGAGATTCAATATAATTTTAATATCAGAATTGTTGTGGATTATATATTTATACTGTAAGAACTTTTTTGGCTGCAATTTTTCTTTTCTAAAGACATTTTGCATATTATGTTTACATAAAGTTTTGTATTTTTTGTAGTTCTTTAGATTCTATTTACACAAACTTTCTCACTGTAATTTGTAAAATAATAATATAAAACAAGATTGAATATGTATTACACTACATTTTATTCTGACGGCAAAGTTTTAAAGATAATTCAACAAAAAAAGTGCTTTTTTTGTTAAACATTTTCGAAATTTTTCGAAACGCTTCCGAAACTTTTTGAAACGTTTCCGAAATCTTTCGAAACGTTTCTAATTTTTAATTTCTCAAAACATACCCTAAAACCGAAACTTTGATCCATGAATCAAATATTTGATCCATGAATCAAATATAACTTATTACACATATAATTTCATACATGTATTTTAGTGGAACTTAACTAAGGCTTGTTGGTGTACCAAAACACGCCTTTAGTATTGGAATCTTCATCGGGCTCAATGTAAACGCACTCCACTGCTTCTCTCCATATAGCCTTGAGAATTGGCGTATCATCGAACTGATAGTAATTACCCAAAATAGGCTTAATGGCTTTGGTGGCTTCCATGGCATGATAATGCGGAATGCCCGAAAACAAATGGTGTGTGACATGAGTATCGGTATTATGATGGAGCACGACATTTAGGACACCATAATCTCTGTCGATAGTTGATAAAGCTCCACGCAGCCAATCCCACTCTGAAGAGTCATAATGCGGCAACGAGGTATGTGTGTGCTGCAAATATGTGATGGTAACAAGGAATCCATTGACAATACTTATTGGAATACCGTACACACAGATTACCCAAGCTAGTCCTTTGGCGGCCACTGCCAAGTAACAAGCATACAGACCGGCAATGAATCCCACATCAGATATGAGGATTTGAACTTTCTCGTTATCCGAGTACATAGGACTGTTGGGATAAAAGTGAGAAGCAAAACTGTCGTACTTTCTGCCAGATATATTGCACAACAAATACATAGGCCAACCAATGGTGACTCGAAGAAGGATCTTGATGACTGGTGACTTGTCCACAAACTTGGTGAAGGCCGATCTTCCATTCTTGGGCTTGGGTACAAAGACCTCGTCGCGTTCCAGGGAACCAGTGTTTGAGTGGTGGCGACGATGGCTTATTTTCCACGAGAAGTACGGGACTAGTAGAGCGGAGTGAAGGATTAGGCCCAAAGTGTCGTCCAATAATTGGTAATCGCTGAAAGAGTGGTGGCCGCATTCGTGGGCGATGACCCAAACTCCCATCAGAACACATCCTTGAAAAACCCAATATACCGGCCAGGCTAGGTAAGAGAAAGGGTGTGGTAGCTGTGGGATGTAAGTGGTGGCGACATAGTAGAAAATGGAGGCAAGTATAAGGTCGCAAATTAGATACGAAAAAGATTTGATCATGGATCTCTGGAAGCAATGAGGGGGAATTGCTTTCTTAAGTTCTCCAAGTGTAAATGGAGGCTTCGTGTGTGGAGCTCGCTGCAGCATTCGCCCTTCTGATCCCATTTTGTCTCTCTACTTGCCAATTAACTGCAAAATTATCATACTAGTTGTCAATACTAGATTACATTGTAGCTACTACAATTATATCACAATTACTTCAAATTAAGAGTATGGGCGGGCATGAAAACTTGAAATTCAGACATACATATTATTGCGCTTGTAAGTTTATAAATACAAATTAAGAGTATGATACGAGTAGTAAATATAAAAACGACATGATTGCGCTTATAAGTTTTTCATCATGACTTACCTTATAATGAATGTTTCAAAGGGAAAGTTTAATGATCCGTATTCAGTAGTGTGTACGAAACGGCTCTAAGAAATGATGGTATACATCCCTGTACTTGCTCATCTATTTATAGTGGCATAGTGGCATTGTGGCAACACTACTTTTAGTGTTTCTTTCTTTTAGGCGCACGCCCTTTCGGGAGAGAAAGACAGGAAGTTAAGGCTTTTATGAGTATGTAGTTAATTAGTTAGCCTTGCTAACTACCCTATAAATTAATTGACCAACAATACTTTTCAGACGTGATGTTAAGATTTAAGAAACTAGTGCGTTCAAAATGAATGGAAGATACATCCAAGGCGTTCCATGCATAGGCCCCATATTATTTCAAGTTAGACACTTATGGATGTGATTAAAGTTAACTTTCTTAATTCGATGCGGGGATTTACTATTACTCTGCCGGATTTCGCCTCTTGGTTGCTGTACAGTGCATGTATGGTGCGTTGTTCAAAATCAGAACTAAGTGAAATGTGTTAGGTATTTGAGTCGACAAATACGCGCCCCCAGGATTTGCCCATCGTGGATATACGAAGCAAATACGAATAAAATATGACGATAGTAACAACACAAGGATTTTACGTGGAAACTCCTAAACCGGAGAAAAAACCACGGGGCCCGAACGAAAATACACTATGTAGAAAATTGTTACAACTACACAATTTCTCGCTCAACCCAACGATCCCCACAGAGCCTTTATACCCGTAACACTTCCCGAATACACCTCACACAAATATAGGAATATTACAAGAGGAAATATAAGAGTTATACTACAAAAGAAACTCTAATTGTGGGATTGTTAAAATGAAGTAACAAGGCCGACTATTTATAGCCTTACTTCAAACAATAAAAGTGATAAAAAAATGGGGGTAATGCTGCACCATCAAGGAAGTAGTGCAACACTACCGCCCCAACCACAATTAAAACAATTAACCGTCCCACAATCTCCACCTTGAAGATGTGATTATTAGTGACTAATCACGTCTTCAAAATCATCTCCATTCCGGCATTGGGCAATTGCACACCCACTCCGCATCAGAAGATCTCCATAGCTCCCGCTATTACTGCAACCACAGTCGTACTTTTAGAAGTACCATGCCCCACCATAAAGCATAACCACTCAGAATAAACTAATTCCAAGACTTTCCCTTTTCGGCCCATGTCGAATATTAACCTGCTGATAGGATGGTGCAACTTCCCCTTTTGGCTCCTCCGGAAGTCATCAGCCCGTCGACATGAATATACCACACCTTGCATTAACGCCAAAAGCAATGCCCGTGTGCACACTAGACCCACTAACATTAACGTCCTGTCTCATGGCAACTTTTAGGGTCTCATGCCATCAGGACGAGCATGCCGCTTACAGAACTTCAGAGTCACTGCAATAAGCAATGTTAGTATCTCCTCCAGTGTTTCCTTTTGATGCCTCGGAGCCACTTGCCATACCGGCTCCCCTTGTTGGACAATTTCTTCTAACGTGGCCAGATTGTCCACACCGCCAACACACTTTCCTCCTAGAGTCTGTCTTCCTGCCATCGTAAGACACCAATGCATTGTTTACATGTGAACCGTTACCCCCGCTAAGCCTCCTCTCTTCAGACAGAAGCTTGCCCGTAACTTCAGAGAGATTGATTTTCTCTTTCCCATGAATCAATATCGGTTTCATGTGTTCGTACGAACTTGGAAGAGACCAGATGAGTCTCAGGGCTTGATCCTCCTCATCAATTGCAACTCCAATGGATTCAAGCTCAGCAACGATTCCGTTCAGAACACTCAGATGATCTGAGATACTTGCACCCTCCGCCATTCGCAGTGTATGAAACTGCTCTTTTAGGTACACGCGATTCGACACGCCCTTCGCCTGGTACAACTCCTCTAATTTTTCCCAGAGCCCCTTAGCCGAAGAAATTCCATGCACGTTCGCAGGAATGTTTTTGGCCAGACACAGACGAATTGCGCTCGCAGCTCGCAAATCTAGATCTTCCCACTCATCATCGTCCACCACAGCTTTTATACCAGCTGCTTCGGAACTCGTGCTAGTAGTGCCGCTACCTTTAGCGACCCTTCCTTTTAAAGCCTCGTGTAACCCTGACTGAATCAACACATCCCTGACTTGAACTTGCCACAAGCCAAAGTTGATTTTTCCGTCAAAGTTTTCAACGTCAAATCTCACTACACTCGTACCCTTGCTTCCTGACATTGCACCTGTGAGCCTTGGTGAATTTCAAGTAGATCCGAATAGCACAAAGTAAACACCCGGAAAGAGATAGCTCGTCTTTCCAGACAGGATTTCAAGGTTCCCAGGTAATTGGTGGGGTCACAGCGGTCCCGTTTAATAACCAATTACCTTTGACAGAACCGCCTTTATCAGCGCGTATTCACACTACTATCACACCAGAGCTCCACCCCAATAAAAGCTCCACCTCCAGCAGTACCCGGGCTCTGATACCACTTGTTAGGTATTTGAGTCGACAAATACGCGCCCCCAGGATTTGCCCATCGTGGATATACGAAGCAAATACGAATAAAATATGACGATAGTAACAACACAAGGATTTTACGTGGAAACTCCTAAACCGGAGAAAAAACCACGGGGCCCGAACGAAAATACACTATGTAGAAAATTGTTACAACTACACAATTTCTCGCTCAACCCAACGATCCCCACAGAGCCTTTATACCCGTAACACTTCCCGAATACACCTCACACAAATATAGGAATATTACAAGAGGAAATATAAGAGTTATACTACAAAAGAAACTCTAATTGTGGGATGGTTAAAATGAAGTAACAAGGCCGACTATTTATAGCCTTACTTCAAACAATAAAAGTGATAAAAAAAATGGGGGTAATGTTGCACCATCAAGGAAGTAGTGCAGCACTACCGCCCCAACCACAATTAAAACAATTAACCGCCCCACAAAATGGACATAGTCACTAAATATAATATCACACGTTAAGAAAATATTATTAATAGAAAAATATAAAAATTAAATATACTTACTTCAATTAAAAGAAGCTATACCACATTTGCTAACAGAGTTCGATAAAGAAGGAATTTTGTGCAAAATTTTAAAAACTATGCAATTTGTGTGATGTATTTGAAATCTTGACAAGATTTGAAACAATGAACAAATCATTTTTCATGTAATTTTATCAAATATATTATGCTATTTCTGCATTTAATGCAACACTATATTCTTTTTCTTCAAAATGTTTAGAAAGAGCATATCGGCCTTAATTAGCTTTATAAGTTTTTTAATTAAGGCCTAGTTTGTTCCCCAGAAAATGGGGGGAAATGAAAAGAAAAAGAGAAATAGTGAAAAACAAGATTTTCAAGGAAATTTCTTATGGAAAATAAGGATAAATTTTCTCATATTCTCTTTCTTTTTCTGAAAAATCTCAAATTACCAAACAGTAGGAAAAACATATTTTCCTTCAAAATTTTTCTTTTCCACTATTTTCCGGGGAAACAAACTAGGCCTAAGATACTATCATCACAAATTGATAATATTATTTACTAGAAAAAAAAATGGTAGGCAAAAGAAATTTATTGAATCAGGTACCAGAAATGCTGAAAAGTAGAGTTACATGAGTTTTGCTATAACACGCGAGAGAAGAATTAAAAACATAATCTGGATCGGTTGTACGAGTCAACAAACGAGAAGGAAAAATCTTTAATTTTAGCTTTAAGCCACACCCAACCCTTATCCTTAATAAGATCATCTTTCTTAAGAATATTAACCTCATGCGACCCAAATATAGTATGATTCCTAATTGACCATATACTCCAGCCGGTGTGGAACCAAATACCAGAAAGCACCATTCGCCAACTACTTGTTTGTGAGAGACTTGCGACATGCCTGAAATGATCTCGTGGTCTGTTGGGTAGAGTTGTGAAGAAGCCAAGCGAGTACATTATGCTTGTCCATATTCAATTTGCATATACACAATCAAAGAGCATGTGACTTGTTGTTTCTTCGGGGAACTGACAAAGACAACATCTGCCTTCGTTGGAACTAAGAACTCCTCGTCGCAAAAGGTTGTTTCAGGTTAATAGCTGGCGCATGATATTTTTGCTAGTCTCGAGATTACTCCATCACTATACTCTCTCGCACCTTATAGGCTACGGGAAGAGCTTTTGGTTCGACGAAAACATGCACTTCAAGGAACAAGGTTTAGCAATAACATTTAAATGTATAAGTAAACTAAGTGGAAGATACGGGGTGTTGCGACTGAACTTGACACGGGCCCAAGCAACCTACATATTTCTCTAAAGAGAGAGAATCAAGTCGGACGTAATTCATTATCCATGGTCCCCGTGCGTGGTTGTCTCAGATATTCTGCCTATTAGGTAGCGTGTGAGCGTAATGTTGGTCGTGTAGATTTATCGAACTTTCCTCGGGAACATTTGGTGATGTCGCACTAGCTTAGAAGCTGTGTGCGTTGTATTGGCTCTTAGGCTCAAATTGAATGATCTCTTGGGATGTACGTCATGTAGTCGAGCCTCGGTGAACCTTGTTAATCTCTTTCGAAGATATTTTGGACAACATGTCGGGTTTTTATATTCAACAAGCCCCGGAGGCTCGGGATCTAGACCTGGTTGATTTTCACCACAAAGTGGTCAAATCACAGGTCAAAGCAATCTTATACTTAAGTCCAATTTTTATACTTGAAGGTCTACAGAAAAGTAGGGGAGAGAATACTCTATGTATTTTGGTTGACATGGAATTGCTCCGTGCCAAAAGTGTTGACATGGAAACTGTTGACGTGGAATGCTTGGCGTGGATTCTGTAAGATGTGAAATTCTTGACGTGGATTTTGAAAGACATGGAATTCTTGACGTGGATTGCGTAAGACGTGGAATGCTTGACGTGGATTTTGTAAGATGTGGAATGCTTGACGTGGATTTCGTAAGATGTGGAATGCTTGACATGAATTTCGTAAGCCGTGGAATCATTGATGTGGATTCTGTAAGACGTGGAATTCTTGACGTAGATTCTATAAGACGTGGAATATTTGAGGTGGATTTCATAAGACGTGGAACTCTTGACGTGGATTTTGTAAGACGTTTGATTCTTGGCGTGAATTCTGTACGACGTGGAATCCTTGACGTGGATTCTGTAAGACATGAAATACTTAACGTGCCTTCTCTCACTAGAATTCTAGAGTAAAGTTAGAGCATCCAACCTTCCAAGTGAGCTACCTCTCAAGTGCCCAACCCCCCAGATGAAGAAGTGACGGGGTATTTATAGAAAATAGAGAGGGCATGGGTGTGCATGCCCTCACACACTAAAGGTGTGAAAGTGAAATGGGTGCACCATAGGTTTGGTGCATCTAAAGCACACTGGATCGGACCCTAGTGTGGTCCCATGACCGACGTGCCATGTGGCACGTCGGGTTTTGATCAACGTGGTATTCATTCGACGTGGTTTTATCCAACGTGGTTTTGGATTAGCATCAACGTATTTTGCGTTTTTAAAGGTAGCAAAATTATGGCACACCAGTAGCCGATCGTGTAGAATCTTCTAGCCTAGTGCTATCATTTTGAGAGGTTCCTTAGACTGTCAAAGTCGTCAAAAAGTAACGCGATCATCGTGGCTCAGGGAATTTGTTGTCGATAGCACTTCAAGGGAACGATATGCTGACTTAACAGGATATATACCAGAAGCATCATATTTCCAAGTCCATGAGTCTTCCTTAGAAGGGTTCTAAATAATGGTATCTAAAGCCGATTGAAGTTCAATAAGAGATTGATACTCCCATTCGAATAAATCCCTTCTCTATCACCAATTCTAGTGCCAAACTCCATTATTCAAACTTCCAATATCTGCTACAGAAGTGGAGTCGAGTGAGACACAAAAAGTATCTGGAAACGAATTTTGAGCAAGTCATTTCTAACCTTTTGGTCATGCCAAAAATGTGTGTTTCGAAAATTTGCATGTTCTTAGAGATACTGTGAGCAAACCAACTCGGGTCTTCTTTACGAAGTTTGTTGTCATTTAGACTTTTCCACCATGCAGATTGCAAACTTGAGTTTGATCTATTCTTGTATTTTGAATTAATAATCTCTCGCCAAAGTGCACTAACATACTTGAGTAATCTCCAACGCCATTTCGCAAGTAATGCAATATTAAACATGTAAAGGTTCTTAACCCCAATACCCCCTTGTTCATGTTCTTTACACACCCTATTCCAATTTAACCAGGCAATACTTTTAGAGCTTTCTTTGCCTCCCCAAAGAAGCTTCTATGTATTTTGTAAGCTGCTGCAGAACCTTAATATGAGCATTAAGAAAGGAAAAATGATAAACTAGAAGGCCTCTGAGGACTCATTTCAATAAGACAGTTCGTCTCCCAATGGAAATTTGCGTGTCTTTCAAAGACTGAAGTCTACTACTGAAAATATCAACAATCGGGCACCATGTAGAGGATCTATTTGGTGAGCATCCAAGTTGTAAGCCAAGATATTTAAATGGCATTGAAGGAATCGAGTAATTAAGTAGTGAGGCAAATTCATTCACAGTTGCAACTTCACATTTCAAACCCATCAAACCGCTCTTGTTAAAATTAATCTTAAGACCTGATGTGAGTTTGAACATCCGAAGAACACACTTTAAGACCCACACGTTTTGAGTAGATGGTTTACATAACAACACCGTGTCGTCTCCATATTGGACACGTGACATCTTAATCGTATCTGCTCTAGTTTTAAGACATTCAAAAAAACCATCATTGATCGACCTTTCCATTAACCGTGTAGCTCTTTGACTACAATGAGGAAGAGGAAAGGCGAAAGTGAGTGGCCTTGCTTAAGACACCGAATTCTCTTGTAGGACTGCCATTGAGGAGCACAATTATTGAAATTGAAGAAAGGCGTTCATTGATCCAAGAGATCCAAGTGTTGCACAAGCCCAAATTATGCATCATATTCTGAAGAAAGACCCGATTAACACAATCAAAAGCCTTTCAAAGTCTACTTTGAACATGAGACCATATTTATTTTTACTCATCTCATCCAGAACTTCATTCACCACTACAATAAAATCTCTAATGAATCTGCCCTGAATAAATGTCGATTATTCACGAGAGATAACTGATCCGATGACTTTCTGCAGTTATCTACTAGAACCTATCTTCACTTTTTCAAAATAACTTAAGAAAAGGCAGCATATATATATATATATATATATATATATAACATAATTTGAGTGAATGAATTTTATCATTAATCACCAAGAGTACTTAACGGTAAACACAAGGGTACAAGCGTATATGACTAAGTACAAGAATAGTAAACTAATAATACAAAACTAAACAATACAACATAGAATATAGTACTATCTAATACGGCCCCGCAAAATTGGTGTGCCATCGATCACTAAAATTTTGGAACGAAGAAGCTCATAGCGGGAGCGAGCAAGAGGCATAGTGACAACATCAACGAGTAGGTCAAGAGTATTTACATAAGTCACACTCAATAACCCCTTGCTAACAAGATCACGAACAAAGTGAAGGTCAAGGGAGATGTGTTTCAGGCGTGAGTGCTGAACCAGATGTAATGATAAGTGAAGTGCGCCAATATTATCACACCAAATTATAGGAACCAAACAAAATGATAATCCAATTTCCATAAAAGGTGTTGGAGCCACCAAACTTCTGCGGCAGTCTAGGCAAGAGCGTGATACTCCACCTTCGAGGACGAGCGATATACGTCCTTCTGCCTTTGGGAAGACCAAGAGATAGGATTAGAACCCAATAAAATAACGTAAGTCAAGGTCGACGTACCGTGCATCGTTTCTCCAGCCCAATCCAAATCCGAATACGCCGTGAGAGTAAGGTTAGAGTCATGACGAAGAGTAGTGGCGTGGGAGAGTGGGCCTTTGAGATAACGTAGAACACACTTTAGAGCAACCCAATTATCTGAATCTGGGGCGAACATGCACTGGGCAAGATGGTTGACCAAAAACGAGTGAAAGTGAGGTGTTGAAGAACACCAATGATTTGACGATAAGTGGTCGCATCAACCGACTCAACCAAAATTGACACCTCTAAATTGCGGGGCATGAGTGTGGTGAGAGGTTTGGCACCCTCTATCTTGTGACGAGACAGCAAGTCAAGAATATATTTGTGTTGGGAGAGAAAAAGACCATCCCGAGTCTTGTAGACTTCAATCCCCAAAAAATAACTTAAGACACCCAACTATTTGATCGCAAAGCAAGAACCAAGTTGTCGAACAAGGGCCAAGACTGTGGAGGCACATGAACCCATACCAATAATTTCATCAACGTAGATAAGGATATAAAGCCGAACCTTGTCCTTGTTGAGAATGAATAATGACGTATCCAACCGAGATTGAACAAACCTGAAGGCAATGAGTTCAACACTAAGGGCAATGTACCAAGCCTGAAGTGCTTGTCTAAGACCATAGAGGGACTTGGGGAGGAGGCACACAACGTCGGGTTGGGACTTATCAACAAACCCGGACAGTTGGCGAAACACATTACTAACATCAAGTTGATGCAAGCGCCATCCGTGCATGATGGCAAGAGACAGTCCGCGTGACGTGAGGACTTTCTGGACGATAGAGCACCACCGACGGGCAGTAGAGCGCGACCGTATGAGGGCTGACCATGAAGGTTGTTGTCGCCTGATTGTCCAACACCACTACAACAGAGGAGTCCGAGTTAAGGAGACAAAGATAGGTTTATTGACTGACAAGAAGTTCATAAGGTTCATCAAATTGGATTGGATGTTCACGAGCCCTGATAGAACCAGCAATGTTCAAATATAGCAGACCAAGACCATTGAGTACGTAGAGGGTTAGGTCATCATCCTTCACAGAGCCCTCAATGGCTGCTAATTAGCCAGCCTTGGATTTAAGGGCCTGGAGAAATTTCGACACGTAGCGATTCCCAAGATTCATGGTGTTCAGGTCATCCTTCAATTGCATGACACGAGAGCAGGAACAATTTGCATAAATCCAGTGCAAGTCGTCCCACGACCTTGCTGAAGTTTTGGTTGAAGCAATGAGAGGCGAGATTTCGAGGGAAACCGAGCCAAAGAGAGTAGTGACCAGAAAAGAGTCCTGGCGGTTCCATAACGTGAAGGCCGCAAAGGATTCAGGCGTTTCACCCATGGCAGGGCACGGGAACGTGCGGTCCACATAGCCAAAAAGGTCATATCTATACAGCAGATGGCGGATTTGGCAATGCCTCACCGAAAAGTTATTTCTGATGAGTTTGATGGTGATCATATTGGAAGTGATGGAGATCAACGCTACACTACTGAAGGAGGGCCCGTTAAAGGGCGGAAAAAGCGATGGGATGGTGGACGTGGCCGGAGAGGAAGTGCCCGAGTATTTCTCGGAGGCAAGGGCCGCGTGGGCGCATTGGTCTAGGGTAGATATTGGATCGAAGATAATCTCTTTAGAGGGTTTTGTCTCTTCATACCATATAAGAGATATAATTTAAGTGAATGAATATTCTCATTAATCGCCAAAAGTACTTAAAGATAAATACAAGGGTACTTACTAAGTACTAGAATAATAAACTAATAATACAAAACTAAACAATACAACATAGACGATAATACTATCTAATAATATAATCCTTTCTCAGCTAGATTAGCGATATCTTATGTGACAAACTATTGTTTAGAAGTTATATGTAATTATAGCTAGGATATAGGCTATAAGTATGTCCTATTTTATTAGATATGTGACCCCCACATGCGGTAAGGAGCCTCCTTTCTTGTTTTTTTTTCAGGCACGAATGTAGGTAAATTTTATGCAGGAGAATGAGCAAAACGACTGACCCAATAGTCGCTCACCTGCCGGTCCTGCATAGATGCATATATATTACAACACTGACAACAGAGTATTCAAATGGAAGTAGTGATCATAGACACTTTCAGACAAATAAGATATTGATCGATCGTAACCAAAATAATTACCAACTCCTAATAATAATAATAGTAATAATAATAATAATAATAATAATAATAATTACCATCAACGTTATGCCAAATTTTAACTTAATAAATAACGAAACATGAGTTGGTCTTTTATACAATCTTCCTCTCCGCGTACTTAAAGTTTTGTAACTAAATGATCAAAACGATATATTGATTAACGTAACAGTATAACTAATATAATATGATCATTAAATCCATAGTTGTAATCTATATACATAGTTTAAAGACTAATAAATACACCACGTAATTTGTGATTAGTTTAATTAATTAAACTATCAACTTAATCAATATGATAGAGATTGACAACCAATTTGAACGAACAAACGAAGAACACAAATAGAACTAGAGAAAATTATAAGCGAACTAAATTAGCAATATCAATAATCATCAAAATCTGTCTCAAAACAAAATCTTGCCCTATATTTATAGGCTAGATAAAAAAAACCTACTACAATTAAGACTCTAACTAAAAGGGAATTAGAGTCTTAATTCTATCAAACTTACCAAAATAAACTCATACTTAACATAATGTCTTAACTACTAGGAAATAAAATAATTAGGAAATAAATAATTAAGAGATATTCTTCTTAAGCTTTCTTCTTTGGTAGACTTTAACTTGATTCCTATCATCTCTCCCCAGCTTGAAAAAACTCACCTCTGGAGAGTTTGCATTGATGGACTCCTCAAGAAAATCCGAAAAGTGAAGACGAAGCTCTTCTTCCTGAACCCATGGATTATCAAAAGCGGGGTGACCTTTCCATGAGACAAGGTAGCGCTGGAAACCTCCATCAGTGGTGCTAACAATCTCATCCTCAAGAATTGCTTCAACATCATCCATGACCAACGGTGGTGTAGGGGGTAACTTGGGCACTGAAACAGGAGAAGTTGCAGAACCACCTGTGACACTAGCAAAAAATGTAGGAGGCTCAAAAGTACCTCGATAAGAGGTCAAATCCCCAACATTGAAAATAGGATTAATAGTAAGCTCAGGAGGCAAGTCTAACAAATAAGCATTATCACCAAGACATTTTATACAAAAAGGTCATGAAGCACGAGCAAAAAGCTTCTTAGATGTATGTTTTGGAAAACGTTCAACACGAATACGAACAATCACAAAACCATCTTCCTTAAACTCCAACTTCCTACGATGTAAATCAGCAGCCAGTTTATAATTTCCATTACTTTGTGCCATTTTCATTCGGATATCAGCATGTAAATCGTGAATATGTTGTGCAAAATTTTCAGCAAATTCAGTTGTTTTATGAGAAATAGGCAATGGCACCAAATCAATAGGAAGTCGAGGAACTACCCCATGAACAATCTCAAAAGGGCTCTTACCAGTGGACTTACTCGTGGAATTATTGTAGGCCATCTCAGCAATAGGTAAGATCAAGTCCCAAGTACTAGGCTTCTTCCCCACAAGTGGTCTAAGGAGATTACCTAAAGTACGATTGACAACCTCAGTTTGACCATCAGTTTGAGGATGAAAAGCACTAGAGAACTTCAAGTGAGTACCAAATAATTTCCACAAAGAGCGCCAAAAATGACTTACGAACTTAACATCCCTGTCGGACACTATGGAAGAGGGTAACCCATGTAAATGTACCACTTCATTTAAGAAGACCCTCGTAATATTAGAAGCATCGGCGGTTTTCTTGCTAGGAAAAAAGTAGGCCATCTTAGAAAACCTATCCACCACAACTAAAATAGAATCATGACCTCTATTAGTGCGAGGAATTCCTAACACAAAGTCCATGCTAAGGTCTTTCCAAGGGGAGTGGGGAATAGGTAAAGGGGTATAAAGGCTAGTGTTTCGCTTTCTTGCTTTACTAAGTTGACAAACACGACACTGTGACACAACCCGAGCCACATCCTTGCGCAAAAATAGCCAACAGAAACGATCAGCAACAAGGAAGGTAGTCTTGTCTCTCCCCAAATGACCCGCGAGACCCCCATCATGAAGCTCCCAAATAAGAAAATCTCTCACAGATGTGCTGGGGATACATAGATGAGTCCCATGAAACAAGTACTCATCAACCACTTGGTAATCAGGATACATAGGCGAGTCCTGCAAAAATCTCAGAATAAATCTCCAAAACATCGACACACGTGACATAAGCATCACGCGTCATATCAAAGCCAATGACCGTAGTAGACCATTTTTGCAATAGAAGTCCTATGCGACTTAAGGCATCAGCTACCACATTCTCAACACCAAAATGATATTTAAGAACAAAAGAGAAGTCTTGGAGTGCTTCAACCCGCTTAGCATGTTTCCCTTTGAGCTTCTTTTGGTCGTTGATGAACTTAAGGGAATTATGGTCGCTCCAAAGAACAAACTCCTTAGGAAGGAGGTAGTATCGCCAATGCTCTAAACAATGAAATAAAGCATAAAACTCCTTCTCGTATGTGTTGTATTTGGTACGGCGAGACTCATTGAGTTTTTCACTAAAGAAAGCAATCGGGAGATTATCCTGACTCAAAACGCCTCCTATCCCTACGCCAGATACATCACGAGCAACCTCAAAGACCTTGTTAAAATCAGAGTGGCATAACATCGCGGATTCTATCATCTTCATCTTCACCAACTCAAAGGCTTTTGTAGCAGAGGGACTCCATTTAAACTCACCTTTATGGAGACAATTAGTGATAGGAGCCATGATGGAGCTAAAATCCCTAATGAAGCGCCTATAGAATGTAGCTAAGCCATGAAAACTACGAGCCTCAGACACAGTTTTGGGCAAAGGCCACTCAAAAATGGCTTTGATTTTGTCGGGGTCGGTGGAAACACCTAGATCAAAGACGACAAAACCCAAGAATATCATACATGACTGAAAGAACGAGCACTTACCCAAATTAACATAAAGTTTCTGAGCCCTAAGAACTTCAAAAACTAACTTAACATATCGTAAGTGTTCTTCTTTAGTGGCACTATAAAGCAAAATGTCATCAAAGTAGACCACCAAGAACTTCACAATGAAGAGGCGTAGAATATCAGTCATAGCTCCCATGAAGGTGCTAGGGGCATTGGTTAACCCAAAAGGCATGACTAACAACTCGAACAGTCAATCTGGAGTCTTAAAGGCGGTCTTCTACTCATCCCCTGGCCTAACCCGTAGTTGGTGGTATCCGGCCCTCATATCAATCTTAGTGAACCACTTAGACCCTGCCATGTGATCTAACATATCATCAAGTTTAGGTATGGGAAACCTATATTTAATAGTGATCTTATTAATGGCTCTATTGTCGATACACATCCTCCATGAACCATCTTTCTTAGAAGTTAAGAGTGCACGTACATCAGAAGGACTAAGGCTATGACGAATAAACCCTTTACCCAAAAGTCCTTCTATATGCCTATTCAACTCGTCCCGCTCAGTGGGGTTCATCATATAGTGAGGCATATTTGGCAACTGGGAACTCGGAACTAAGTCTATGGCATGTTGGATATTTTGCATAGGTGGTAACTGGTGGGGCAATTCCTCAGGGGTAATGTCCTTAAACTCCTCTAAAAGAGCACTAAGATCCAAAGACTTGTGGCAAGAAGTGTCATCGGGAAACTCTAAGGGAGCCTTAGCAACTATGGCAAGCAACAAGTTGGATTCAACACCCTATTTCTCATATTTAGGGCCCGACAAAAATTGTAGGGTCTGGGTGGGTTGGTCCTCAAGAGGAAATCGTGAGGAAGGGTTAACTAGTTTACCCGGAGCAAGCCTAACCCTTGCGCCCTTGTGAGTGAAGACATAACTATTGTCCCTACCATAATTAATAGCATTCTTATCATAGAGCCATGGACGTCCTAACAAGATGTGGGCCATATCCATAGATAAGACATCACACCAAATGTCTTCAGAGTAGGGTCCGAAGCGCAGAGGAACCAAGAAACCCTCAAAAATTGTCAAGGAAGTCTTATCAACCCAAGCGACCTTGAAAGAGAAAGAATGAGGTTCAGGCTTTATATCAAGAAGTCGAATGATGGAAGTAGAGACCACATTCATGGAGCTACCATTATCTATAACGACTCGCAAGATTTTCTCTCCATATCGAACCCGAATCTCAAAAATAGTAGTTCGTTTCCAAGAGTCTTGGTCGAATGTTGAAGACAAGATACATCGCATGACATTTAGGACGCCTTCACCATTAACATCATCACCTTCAAATGTGGTGGCACATTCTTCAGATTCTACGAGGAATTCGTCAATTGGCTCGTCGTCTTGGGTCTCGATGCCTAAGTGAAGAGCACGATGTGGACAACGGGAGGCTATGTGACCTCTTTCATGACACTTGTGGCATATAACAAAAGAGACAGATGGGGATGAGAGTGAGCTACCCACAGTGGAGTGAACAGGCTGAGATGGTTGGCCACTATTCTTGATAGAATTAAGATGTGGCTAGAAGGTCGAAGATTTAGGAAATTTGGAGTCAGTGGTTGAAGAAGAAAAATTTTGAGAAAAGGCCGGCTTGAGGTGCTTTTCTATCTCTCTAGATAAGTGGGGGGTATCATGCAAGGTACGAGGGCGATGCAAGGTAACATCGCGTTTAACATCATCCCGAAGTCCATTAGTGAACTTAGTGACTGTGATCCACTAATGCTCTCTAATCTTGCACCGAGCCTTCAAATCTTCAAACCGAGAAAAGTACTCTGTGACACGGAGGGTCCATTGTTTGAGATTGAACCAGTCTTGCATCATTTGAGTCTCATGGAAAGACGAAAAATATTTAACTGTCAGAATGCGCTTCATCTCCTCCCACGAAGTGCCTGTCGGTTCATTATCATACATACGATCGCTCTTGACATTTTGCCAATATTATTGTGTTGACCTTACTAGCTTCATTTTGACAAAGAGAAGTTTATGTGTGTTGTTCAAGCCATAAAAGACAAAGTAAGCTTCAAGACTATCTAGCCAATCTGTGAAGAAAATAGGATCATGTGTACCCTCAAAGTCAGGAATGTCAACTCTTACTCGCCGCGTAACATTGTAAGAATGATCACGAGGTGGATACCTATGGTGATCATAAGGGCATCTACCGTGAGACCTATTCCTAGGGTCATAATGTTCGTCAAAACTATTACCGTCCTCACCATACTCGTCGGCCTTGAGGGACTGCCTCTTATGTGCATCATGGTTCTCAACTGCGCTTCTAACACCTGCTTGACTAGCCTGACCTAAGGTTTGATGAATATGGGTGGAATTCTCAGGGTCGTATACGACGGCTTTACCATGAGGACGGTCAGAGTGTAGAGGGACTTGACTGGACGTGTGTTGTTGGTACTGGGAGATGTGATCATCTAACTTAGCGTCAAGTGTGGTAAGGGTGCTATGAAATTCTGCTCGCATCGTCTTGAGTCCTTGAGTGAGAGCTTTGGAGAGTTCCTCAATCTTTTGTTCTAGTGCCATTGATCTCGTAAAAGGCATGCACAATAAGGTTTTTTTTTGTATGCTAATACCAAATTAAAAGCACAAGCAAATTAACTATAAACTAGAGCCAATTGTATCGCAAAAGATCAAAATAAAGAAAAACAATTAAACAACTATTCAAAGATTGTTTTTTTGGTCTTTTAGATAATATAAATAAGGTAAACTTGCCAACGAACAAAAAGTCCTAAACTCAATGACGGGAAAAGATTGTTACCGAAATAAATCCGAGCACACCAAAATCCCAATGTCACCATAGTCCACGCCTAGTCCGATTTAGGGCTTTAGTATTCCAAACACCACTGAAAATCAAAAGATGAAATTATTAGCAAGAATTAGGGATTTAACTGCAAATAACCAAATAGGGACTAAAACAGTAATTTTGGTCCTTCTTCTTCACGTGAAGAACGTCTGTGGGTTCTGAGCGGCATGGTGGCAACGCGTCTGGTGGGGACGCTTGGAAAGACGCGATCTCTAGACGACTGGTGAAGGAGGAAGGCGATCGGAGGACGGCGGCGTGAAGCAGGCGAGCGGGTGATGGCGTAAGTGGTTGCGATGGTTTGGTTGTGGTGGTGTAGAACAGCGGCGCTGAACATAGAGAGGGTGGCGGCAGCGGACGTTGGTGATGGCAGATGTGCGGTGAACGCCGGCGACGGAGGCAGCGGCCCACGCCTAGGGTTTTGTTGTGCAAGTTTCTGTCTTTTTTTCCAGAAATTGCAATCTAAACCCAAAACTATGAAGAACAGAAAAGTAAACATGAAAATTGACTCAAGAATTGAAATTTGATGGCAGCAGAAATCGAGGAAAAAATCGTATGGCTCTGGTGCCAATTTGATAGAGATTGACAACCAACAAATGAAGAACACAAACGAATTTTCTAATGGCATTATTAGGAAAGTGGGTAACGGCGGCCAAACGAATTTTTGGACAGATCCATGGCATGAAGAAGGCTCTCTTAATGTGGAGTTTAGTAGACTTTTTATGATTGCAAATGATAAGGAATGCAGCATTAAAGAAAAAGGAGAATGGAGGGATGGAGAGTGGCATTGGAACTGGCGATAGAGAAGACCTTTGTTTGAATGGGAAAAATAATTGCTGGAAGACCTTGAAGATAAATTAAGACCATTTAAGCCTATTGAAGACATTCAAGATGGATGGAAATAGAAAACTGATCCAAATGGTGAATATTTAGTGAAATCCGGGTATGAGACGATTGCTCTTGAAGAAGGATTGAACGAAAGGAGTCTTTTTATTTCTTTGTGGAAAAAGCAAAGTTTCGCTTAAGATGATAGCACATGCCTGAAGATCTTTTTTAAACATAATTTCGACCAAATCAAATCTTCTGAGACGTGGGGTGAGGTTTCAAGATGATGATGATCAATGTACTTTATGTGGCGTAGCGAAGGAAGATATTCATCATCTCTTTATGGAGTGTCCGATTTCTTACCAAGTGTGGATGGACTTTTATCGATGGGTTGGCATCTCAACTGTGCTTCGAAATGATCCTAAAAAGCACTTTTTCAGCATAATGTCCTATGGACTTGTAAAGGTGAGAAAAGAGTTTGGCTTGGGTTGTGGTTTTATGTTTGGTGGGAAATATGGAGGATAATGAACATGAAACTTTTCGGGGACGATCATGAAAGAAATGTCTCGGATATCGACCTGATAAAAGTCAGATCGTGGATGTGGGTTAAGTCTAAATTCCCAAATTTTGTATACTCGTTTATTGACTGATATTCAAGTCCGATTATTTGTATCGAGGGACTGTAGTGGCTGCTCTCAAAGTGTTCGGGGTTGGAGTACCCCTTGTACTCTGTTAAATAATATTTTCTTGAATGATCAAAAAAAAAAAACAAAGAGAACTAGAGAAAACTATAAACGAACTAAATTATCAATATCAATAATCATCAAAATCTGTCTCAAAATAAAGTTTTGGCCTATATTTATAGGCAAGATAAAAGAAACTTACTACAATTAAAACTCTAACTAAAAAGGAATTAGAGCCCTAATTCTATCAAACTTATCAAAATAAACTCATAATTAACATAATGTTTTAACTATTAGGAAATAAACTAATTAGGAAATAAATAATTAAGAGATATTCTTATTAAGCTTTCTTCTGTAGTAGATTTTAACTTATTCCTATCACAATATCACACTTCAACTATATGTACAAGGCTATAAAAGCGAGCAGATTGTCATTTTTCAAAGCGTTAGAACTTAGAAGTTGTTATAGAATAACTAAAACTATTTGGTAATTATAATAATATATTAAAAGAACATAAGAAAAGAAGAACAAATAAGGAGTATATTATTTGTGAATGAGTGTTTTTCTCTTCATATTGATGGCTCCTTATATAGGCAAGAATTTCTAATATCTTACATTATTTACAACAACTACTATTATTATAAAATAGTATTTCTACATAATTTTCAACAATGGCCACAAGGCATATTCTACCAACCATATTTATAACACTCCCCCTTGGCCATTTGAAGATTTTATTTTGTACATGGTCCGTCTTCTGCACACGTCTTATGCTGCCTCGTTAAAAACCTTATAAGGAAAAACCCAATGGGATAAAAACATTAATAAGGGAAAAAGAGTGCAGCCGTGGGAACTCCCCCTCAAGTTGGCATCTCCAATTCTTCATAAGTCTCGTAGATGACGCATCCCAATACTTTGAACATGTTTCTTAAAAGTTACAGTAGGGAGTGCCTTTGTAAAAAGACCTACCATATTGTCACATGATTGAACATATTGGATATTAATTTCTTTGTTCTTCTCGAGTTCCTGAGTTTAGGCAAAATATCTTGGGGGTATGTATTTGGTTCGATCACTCTTGATATAGCCTTCTTTCATTTGTGTAATACATGTAGAATTGTCTTCGTATAATGTTGTAGGACCCTCTCTAATAGGTAAGCCAGGTGTACTTCTTATATGATGTGTCATTGATCGTAGCCATACACATTCCCTGCTTACTTCATGGAGTGCAATAATCTCAGCATGATTCGATAATTTCGCAACAAGTGTATGTTTCTGAGAACGCCATGAAATAGCAGTGCCTCCATACGTGAATGCATATCCAGTTTGAGATCTAGATTTATGTGGGTCTGATAGAAAACCTGCATCTGCATAACCAATCAATTCTTGTACCGCATTATTAGGATAAAATAGACCAAGATCCATAGTTCCTTGAAGATAACGGAATAAATATTTAATTCCTTTCCAGTGCCTTTTTGTGGGTGATGAGCTAAACCTGGCTAATAAATTCACAGTAAATAATATATCAGGTCTTGTACAATTAGCTAGATACATTAAAGCTCCAATGACACTTAAATATGGAACTTCAGAACCAAGAATTTCTTCATTTTATTCACAAGGACGATATGGATCTTTATCTATAGTTAATGATCTTGCAATCATAGGATGGTTCAAAGGTGTTGCTTTATCCATGTTAAAACGTTTCAATATCTTTTTAGTATAGTTAGATTGATGCACAAGCATTCCATTTTTAACATGCTCAATTTGCAAACCAACATAATGTTTAGTCTTTCCAAGATCTTTCATTTCAAATTCATTTAAATAATTCATTGTTGAATGAATTACTTTGTCAGTGCCAATGATATTTAAATCATCTACATAAACCGCAATAATTGCAAAATCAGATGACGTTTTCTTAAAAAACTCATGGACACAAATAATTATTTATATATCCTTCTTTTAATAAATATTCACTCAAACGATTGTACCACATGCGACCTGATTGCTTTAACCCATATAATGATCTTTGCAATTTAATTGAGTACATTTCTCTAGGTTTGGAAGTTGATGTTGCGGGTAATTTAAGTCCATGAGGGACCTTCATGTAAATATCATTATCAAGTGATCCATAGAGATAAGCAGTGACAACATCCATGAGATGCATGTTTAGATTTTCATAGACCGCTAGACTGATCAAGAATCGAAATGTAATCGTATCCATTACAGGAGAATACGTTTCTTCATAATCGATTCCAGGTCTTTTAGAAAAACCTTGTGCAACAAGGCGAGCTTTGTACCTTACAATTTTATTTTTCTCATTTCGTTTGCGAACGAAGACCCATTTGAACCCTACGGGTTTCACACTTTTCGGTGTGAGAACAATGGGTCCAAATACCTTTCGCTTATTAAGCGAATCTAATTAAGCTTGCATATCATCTTTCCAGTTATCCCAATCATTCCCATTTTGGCATTCAATTACAGATTTGGGTTCATGATCATCATTTTCATTCTCAATTTCATAAGCGACTAAATATGAAAATATTTCATCCATATTTTCCATCTCATTTCGATCCAATGCCATTCCTGTATTGATATAATTTATAGAGATTTGAACGTTCTCTTTATTTATAGAATCGAATTGCATAACTTCTTGAGGTATCTCATATGACATTTTGCGACTCATCAGGCATAGATTCCTCTATAATAGGATCATTAGGTTTTGCTACTCCTTTCTTTTTCGAGGATTTTTGTCCTTTGAGCCAGTAGGACGCCCACGTTTCTTAGTTATATCAAAGATATCATCCTTTGATGTTTCTTTTGGAATTACAATATGAGCAGGAGCATTTGCAGCTGGTATATGTGATTTTGTTAACCTGCTTATGTCGGTAAATGTATCGGGTAATTGATTTGCAATAACTTGTAAATGCAATTTTTTTGTTTTACTTCAAAATCACATTGCTTTGTTAGCATATCAAAGCTTGTCAAAGATGGATTATACCATGATATATCCTTTTCCAACTGCTTCTTTTCTCCCCCATAAGGTTGGAAAATTTGCCTCATTAAAATGGCAATCGGCAAAACGTGCCGTAAAGACATCACATGTTAGAGGCTCAAGATATCTGATTATTGATGGTGAGTCAAATCCAACATATATTCCCAACCTTCTTTGTGGTCCCATTTTTGTTCGCTTTGGTTGTGCAATTGGAACATAAACCGCACAACCAAAAATCTTTATATGGGAAATATTAGGTTCATGACCAAAAATAAGTTGTAATGGGGAATATTCATGATACGAGCTTGGTCTAATGAGAATTAGTGATGCATAATGTAAAATCGCATGACCCCATAGAGAACTTGGTAATTTAGCTTTCATCAGCGATAGTCTAGCAATTAATTGAAGACGTTTAATTAATGATTTAGCTAAACCATTTTGAGTATGTACATGTGCAACACTATGTTCAACCGTAATTCCAGTTGACATACAATAATCATTGAAAGCTTGAGATGAGAATTCACCAGCATTGTCAAGTCTGACTTTCTTGATCGTATAGTCAGGAAATTGAGCTCTTATTTTAATTATTTGAGCCAAAAATCTTGCAAATGCCATATTGCGAGTAGGCAATAGACATACATGTGACCATCGACTTGAGGCATCAATTAATACCATAAAATATTGAAATGGTCCACATGATGGATGAATAGGTCCACATATATCACCTTGAATTCTTTCAAGAAATGTGGGTAATTCTGCCTTAATTTTAACTGGTGAATGCTTTATAATTAGCTTTCCAAGAGAACATGCTTCACATGGACTATTGTTGCTCAAATTGAGTTTGGATCCTTTTAATGAATGTACATGTGTAGTTTCAATATCCTTCGCATCATTGCTGAACCAGGATGACCTAGTCGATCATGCCATAGAGTCAATAATTCTGGATTTTCATTGACTACCATATTTGATTCGATTTCATTAATATATGTATAATGCAATCTTGATGAGATATATGGTAGTTTTTCAAGAAAATATTTCTTTCCTGGTATATTCTTAGTAATGAAAACATATTTAGCCTTATTCACAGTCATTGACTCAGTATCATATCCATGACGATATATATCTTTAGAACTCAATAAATTTCTTCTGGATTTTGGGGCAAATAAACTTTGTTCCATTTGGTAAAATAAAAGTAGATGTACCAGATCCTTCAATTAATTTAATAGGACCTCCTATTGTACCGACTTAAAATTTTGAGGGTTCTAAATATGTAAAATATTTCTTACTTGTGAGAATTGTATGAGTTGTACAACAGTCAAGTAGGCAGAAATCACCAGTATGCTCCATATCACGCTTCACTTCAAATAAACAATATTAAAACAAATATTGCAACAAACACGGTATATATTTGAAAAGAGATTATTTTATTGAAAGCACACAACAGAAATACAGGAAATAGATAATACAACTTAAAACATAAATCACTATAAGCATATTCATCCAGAAGATCACATAACACATATTAAGCCAAACGAACATCATAGTCATCAGTAAAGTCTGTTGCCTCCATAAAGGTGGAATCACCATTTAGATTTTGTTCGACAAGGTTAACTTCATTTTCTTTACCCTTGAAACTTTCTTGGTACATCTTATAGAGATATTCTCGTGTACGACATGTGTTGGCCCAATGCTCTTTCATTCCACATTTAAAACAATAACCTTGAGGGTTTTTATTATGTTTTTCTTTGTTCTGGTGGTTATTCTTAAAGACAGTGTTGGTATGCGAGGGGTTGTGAAAACTTCCTCAACCACGACCACGACCACCTCTTTTACCGCGTCCACCTCTATAGTCATATCCTCCTATATGACCACCTCTACCTTAACCATGACCACAACCACGATCACGACCTTGATTGGCATTCTCATTGTTACCTCATCCATAGGAGTTAGAAAAGTTAATGTGATTTGCCTCAGGTAATGCATGTGCTCCAGGAGGACGAGATTGATGATTTTTCATCAATAAGTTATTGTAACTTTCTGCCATTAACAACTTTTGTTGCAAGTCGTGATATTTTAAAATATTCAACAATCGGTATTGCTGTTGAGCATTTATCATGGACACATGGAAAGTAGAAAGTATTTTCTCTATCATTTCTCTATCAGTAAGCTTTCTTCCACAATAAATTAAATCTGAGCGAATCTCAATAAGCACATAGTTGTATGCGCTTACAGTTTCAAAATCTTGGAACCTTAAATTGTTCCAATCATCGGTGGCTTTTGGCAACATGTTTTCCTTTTGATGGTCATATCTTTCATGTAGATTTGTCCATAATTCATGAGGATCGGTAACATCGAGATATTCTCTCTTTAAGGTTTCATCTAGATGTTTTCTCATGTAGATCACAGCCTCACATTTTTCTCGATCCATATTTGTATTTACTACAGCAAGAGTTTCAACGATACTCTTTGATCTAAGGTACAATTTCGTATCTGATTTTCATTGTCCATAATTCTTACCAGTGATATTGAGTATACAACTAACTGTACTCGTGAGGTTAGACATTTTCCTAGCTAAATACATAACCAAGAAAAACATAATTAGGATCGAGATAATTTATTTAACACATAATCATAGAAGCATAATTATTACAATAATACAATGCAATTATCTCATCTCTAGCCAAATCTTGAACTCGAACATTATTATGATAAAAGGGAGGAATATCATAGGGACAAACATAGGAGTGTCTTCATCAACTAGCATAAAAATAAAAATTGAAAGGTAAATGAGGATCAAGATCGCTGTTGTCGTAGAGATCAGTTTGCAAGATGAGAGAAATAAGGTGAAGATTTGTGTGGAGTTTGTGTTATGAAATTTGTGTATTTATAGAGGAAAAATATAAGAAGCCGTTTATAGCCATTAGAAAAATAATAATTTTTTCCGCATGTTTTATGAACGGTAATGACTTTAATAATTTAGCAACAAAAATTAATTGTAATAACATGTAAAATAATTTTTGCCGCAATAATGATATTTTAACAGACATATGGAATAATATTACGATAAGTAAATACATATATATATTCCGCCATATTACTATGTAAAAACTTTCATGGACTTAAGGAATAATGTAAACAAGTAAAATAATTGCAATGAATTAAGTGCGTAAATAATTTTCGCCACATTACTATGTAAAAACTTTCATGGGCTTAAGGAATAATGTAAACAAGTAAAATAATCATAATGAATTAAGTGCGTAAATAATTTCCGCCACATTACTATGTAAAAACTTTCATGGGCTTAAGGAATAATATAAACAAGTAACATAATTGCAATGAATTAAGTGCGTAAATAATTCCCGCCACATTACTATGTAAAATCTTTCATGGGCTTATGAAATAATGTAAACAAGTAAAATAATTGCAATGAATTAAGTGCGTAAATAATTTTCGCCACATTACTATGTAAAAACTTTCATGGGCTTATGAAATAATGTAAACAAGTAAAATAGTTGCAATGAATTAAGTGCGTAAATAATTTCCACCACATTACTATGTAAAAACTTTCATGGGCTTATGGAATAAAATAAGCAATAATAAATTGTCAGTAGTCGTTTCTAGCTTGGGGTTAACTCAAGTATCAACGAAAGTTAAAATTAGCTTTAGTGTTAGAGTTAGATGACAGTAAAATATGAAGAGAATTTTCATCTAATCATAATATTATAGATAGGCGGTAGTCTGCCTTGTCTATAATAATGTAGATAGATGAACACGTAAATATTAAACTTTAACAACAAAATTATAAACATATATTCATCTAATCATAAAATTATAGATAGACGGTAGTCCGCCTTGTCTATAATAATGTAGATAGATGAACAAGTAAATATAAAACTTGCATACCTCTTAACGTTGAACGTTTTCTTTAACGAATGAACTGAATTCTTCCGGATCGAGCACTATTGTGCTGATAACGTATTATAGAATAACTAAAACTATTTGGTAATTATAATTATTTATTAAAAGAACATAAGAAAAGAAGAGCAAATAAGGAGTATATTATTTGTGAATGAGTGTTTTTCTCTTCATCTTGATGACTCCTTATATAGTCAAAAATTTCTAATATAGATGAATAAATTAATTGTGTCGGATTAATTGATTCGTGGTCAACACTCAGTGGATGGCAGGTTCCAAAAAAGGTTTAAATATTGTATCACCATATTTTTATATAATTATGTTGTTATCCAGAATGGATGGCAACCACGTGCATTAGTTAACGGGAAAGTTAATTAAATAACGGAACTTATTATCAGATTTTAATGTTAATCAAGCACGCCATTTTGTTATTTACCAACTGATGCACGCCATTTCGTTCTTATGACTCTTGCCATGAAGTTGCGGAGATATGGTACTAATTTGTCATTATATCAGTTTTGAATAAGGTGACTTATTTAATTTTGAATAAATGGTGAACTTGGTAACTTTTGTAATCCTAAAATACTAATTTTTTAATGCTAAGATGGAGTTATTTAATTATTGTGGGTAATCTATAATATCATTTTCTCAATGATTATCGATTATATCTATGCTACCTTTGGGGAGTGCTTACATGGGTTGTGGGTCCCACACAAGTGGGGCTCACCAATCTGTAAGAGACTGTGCACTACATCCACTGTGTAGCTAAGATAAAATTAGGCATATCGTTTTCTCAATAAATATAAAAATTAGACTAATACACTATACAATATATATATATACAAATATACTTAGGAATAGCACTACAAGAAATCCGCGCATTTCCGACGGCACAAAATTCGTCGGAAAAGGCCTATTTCCCGTCGGAAATGGTCTTTTCCGACGGGTTCACCCGTCGGAAATGGTGGACGGAAAAGCTTCTGTAGGAAAAGGTCTTTTCAACGGCACCATGCCGTCGGAAAAGGTCTTTTCCGACGGGTGCATGCCGTCGGAAAATCTGCCGGGCATTTCCGACGGCACCATGCCGTCGGAAAAGACCCATTTTCCGACGGCACTATGCCGTCGGAAATGCCCTCTTTTCCGAAGGCATGGTACAGTCGGTAAAGCGTCTTTTCCGACGGCATCGTGCCGTCGGAAAAGACCATTTTTCATACGTATTATTTCATACGTATTTTTTATAAAATACATATTAAATTAAGAATACGTATTTAATTATTTTAAAAATATTATTAAAAGACCTTTTCCGACGGTATGCACCCGTCGGAAATAATATAAAAATATTATTTAAATGTCTTTTCCGACGGCTCCATGCCGTCGGAAATAATATAAAAATATTATTATAAAATTATTTCCGACGGCCAGGTGCCGTCGGAAATAATATTAAAAAAAAAATTACGGAAAAAAAAAAAATTTGTTAATTTTCATATCAAATTTTGTCCGAATTTTCGGAAAAGGCTATAATTAAAACATAAATATATATATATATATATATATATATATATAAACATTAATAATATATATCAGCTATAAAAATGAATTATTTGGTACGAAAATAGATTAATAATATATATATATATAAACACTAATTTGTAATATATATAGATTAATAAAAATAGTTTATTACGAAAATATTAAGGATAATATATGATATGTGTAAGAAAAAATAAAATATATATGATAAGATAAAAAATATAAATAAAATATAAGTAAGAAAAATAATTCAAGAAAGAATTGAGAGAAGAAATGTAGTTAGGGAGATATAATTTTGAGTGTTTGTGTATGAATGAATTTTAGGTGTAAAATTTGGGGGTATTTATAGATTTTGGAGGGGGAATAGTGCCATGTCAGCGATCCGCGTCAAAAATATATATAAAAACGCTCATTTCCGACGGCACCATGCCGTCGGAAATGACTATTTTCCGACGGCATGGTGCCGTCGGAAATGAGCGTTTTTATATATATTTTTAGGAACATTTCGGGGTGAAAATGTAATTATTCAAAAGTTGGAAAACAACTCAAATTTAACTTTTTCTTCCACCAACATCTTCTAAACAATAAGTATGAGTGTTCTTTCAAATCTCGTAAAAAATGGAGTAACGAAAGACAAAAAGAAACATTTTGGGGTGAAAATGTATTTTTTCAAAAGTTGGAAAACAACTCAAATTTAACTTTTTCTTCCACCAACATCTTGTAAACCATAAGTATGAGTGTTCTTTCAAATCTCGTAAAAAACGTAGTAACGAAAGACAAAAAGAAACATTTTGGGGTGAAAATGTATTTTTTCAAAAGTTGGAAAACAACTCAAATTTAACTTTTTCTTCCACCAACATCTTGTAAACCATAAGTATGAGTGTTCTTTCAAATCTCGTCAAAAACAGAGTAACGAAAGACACAAAAAAAAAAAAACAATACAACACTATATATATGATCTTCAACTCTAAACCCTAAACCCTAAACCCTATATAGCTATACTCTATCCTACTAAAATTGTATTTTCACATGTAGAGAGTGTCAATCAGTCCACGCGTCGATTTTTTTTCACCATATGCACTGTTATTAAAAATAATAGTGTTCTTCAAAATTTCGTAAAAAATGGAGTAACGAAAGACAAAAAGAAATATTTCGGGGTGAAAATGTAATTTTTCAAAAGTTGGAAAACAACTCAAATTTAAATTTTTCTTCCACCAACATCTTGTAAACCATAAGTATGAGTGTTCTTTCAAATCTCGTCAAAAACAGAGTAACGAAAGACAAAAAGAAACATTTTGGGGTGAAAATGTATTTTTTCAAAAGTTGGAAAACAACTCAAATTTAAGTTTTTTTTTCCACCAACATCTTCTAAACAATAAGTATGAGTGTTCTTCAAAATTTCGTAAAAAATGGAGTAAAGAAAGACAAAAACAAACATTTTGGGGTGAAAATGTAATTATTCAAAAGTTGGAAAACAACTCAAATTTTTCTTTTTTTTCCACCAACATCTTCTAAACATTAAGTATGAGTGTTCTTCAAAATTTCGTAAAAAATGGAGTAACGAAAGACAAAAAGAAACATTTTGGGGTGAAAATGTAATTATTCAAAAGTTGGAAAACAACTCAAATTTTTCTTTTTTTTCCACCAACATCTTCTAAACATTAAGTATGAGTGTTCTTCAAAATTTCGTAAAAAATGGAGTAACGAAAGACACAAAGAAACATTTCGGGGTGAAAATGTAATTATTCAAAAGTTGGAAAACAACTCAAATTTTTCTTTTTTTTCCACCAACATCTTCTAAACATTAAGTATGAGTGTTCTTCAAAATTTCGTAAAAAATGGAGTGACGAAAGACAAAAAGAAACATTTTGGGGTGAAAATGTAATTATTCAAAAGTTGGAAAACAACTCAAATTTTTCTTTTTTTTCCACCAACATCTTCTAAACATTAAGTATGAGTGTTCTTCAAAATTGCGTAAAAAATGGAGTAACGAAAGACACAAAGAAACATTTCGGGGTGAAAATGTAATTATTCAAAAGTTGGAAAACAACTCAAATTTTTCTTTTTTTTCCACCAACATCTTCTAAACATTAAGTATGAGTGTTCTTCAAAATTTCGTAAAAAATGGAGTAACGAAAGACAAAAAGAAACATTTTGGGGTGAAAATGTAATTATTCAAAAGTTGGAAAACAACTCAAATTTTTCTTTTTTTTCCACCAACATCTTCTAAACATTAAGTATGAGTGTTCTTCAAAATTTCGTAAAAAATGGAGTAACGAAAGACACAAAGAAACATTTCGGGGTGAAAATGTAATTATTCAAAAGTTGGAAAACAACTCAAATTTTTCTTTTTTTTCCACCAACATCTTCTAAACATTAAGTATGAGTGTTCTTCAAAATTTCGTAAAAAATGGAGTGACGAAAGACAAAAAGAAACATTTTGGGGTGAAAATGTAATTATTCAAAAGTTGGAAAACAACTCAAATTTTTCTTTTTTTTCCACCAACATCTTCTAAACATTAAGTATGAGTGTTCTTCAAAATTTCATAAAAAATGGAGTAACGAAAGACACAAAGAAACATTTCGGGGTGAAAATGTAATTATTCAAAAGTTGGAAAACAACTCAAATTTTTCTTTTTTTTCCACCAACATCTTCTAAACATTAAGTATGAGTGTTCTTCAAAATTTCGTAAAAAATGGAGTAACGAAAGACAAAAAGAAACATTTTGGGGTGAAAATGTAATTATTCAAAAGTTGGAAAACAACTCAAATTTTTCTTTTTTTTCCACCAACATCTTCTAAACATTAAGTATGAGTGTTCTTCAAAATTTCGTAAAAAATGGAGTAACGAAAGACACAAAGAAACATTTCGGGGTGAAAATGTAATTATTCAAAAGTTGGAAAACAACTCAAATTTTTCTTTTTTTTCCACCAACATCTTCTAAACATTAAGTATGAGTGTTCTTCAAAATTTCGTCAAAAATGGAGTTACGAAAGACAAAAAAAAATATTTCGGGGTGAAAATATAATTATTCAAAAGTTGGAAAACAACATCAAACCTCAAACGCGTAAACTGATTACACGCAACTTAAAATGGTAAGTGAAACGTACAAACTCACACTAACACAAATAACATAAAACATACAACACTTAAAATGGTAATTGAAACATACAAACTCACACTAACACCCATAACATCTTTATTCCTAATTGGCGGGGCCTTTACCTCTGTTACCCCTTGGCCGAGATTGTTGATCTCCAGTATGGGCATTCAACCAAGCATTATTACTCAAAAAGTCGACCTCCCCGATAGGCAAACTTGATAGGTCGGCTATTGTTTCCTCGTCCTGAGTAACATGGGTGGATACATTATCATGTCGTGTACTTCTTGAGGCACTCTGGCGCTGATTATTCCCACCAAATTCAGACCGCATCAAATAATCCAAATCCTGATCAAAATTAAGGTCGTTGTTTTGGCTATGCGTACTTGGATGACTCGTTTGACCAATTGGCACTTGCCACGACGTGTTTGTTCCATGAAACTCTTGGTCCCAATACTGATAGTTTTGACCAGGATGTGTCTGGTTATCTCGCCAATAATCGTTCGGTTGACTTTGCGCTCCATGAAACTGATTTGGAGGATAGTTGCTTGAATTGTAGTTGTTGGTGTAGAATCTCTGCGGGTTGTTCCATTGATAACGATCCCTCTCTTCTCGATCGCGACCTCGCTCCCGCTCTCTCACCTCTCGCTCACGAGCTCGCTCCTGCCTCCACTCCTCCCGGTCCCTCGCCACTTGGCCCTCCACATCGATAAGTTTTTTCTCCAAGCCCGCAACGGTTTGTTTCAACTCAACAGTAGCATCCTTGACTGCATTACGTGTTCTTACCACCTCAGCACGGTTAAGATTTTTACCCTGCGACTTACTATAATCTGCGAGGGTATTGCACCTATCTTTGCCTTTGAGCCTCCCATGTGTGCCATTATGATCTGCAATGGCCGCGATATTTACGTCAAACTGAAGCGGCCATTTGGCTTTGTTTGGACCACAATTATCCTCGAGCGCTTCAATATAATTTTTCTACAATGTTCAAAGTAAATAAATGAAAAAGGTATATACGCAAAACAATCATATATGTGCTTAATTAAGATAACTTATAAAATACTCTTCTGATTGTGGGGGGTCCCAATAGAGTATTCTTCCATTTGGATCCGTTACTAAGTGGTCGTGCATGTATTGCTCGTCGAAGCGTATCACATCATCCGTGCCATACTATAACAACATTTGTTTAAACAATATTAGTGTTAAAAAATATCACAAAATGTATTCTGCAAACAAGGAAATATTAACATATCGTACCGTTGCTGAACTCCTCTCTTGTGTACTCACAGATCCACCGTGGTACGTACCTAAGGATCCCTTTCCATCAACGCTCTTTGTCTTATTGGCCAGTCGATTCTCCGTTGCTTTTTCTGCAAGTTCAATCGTCCTTTCATTCTCCCAATGATTACAGTACGTCGATTCAAAGTCGATTGGTAGCCAAGTCTTTTGGTACCATTGGGGGTCTTTAGCTCGCTTCATGTAGAGCTTTTTGCACTCGTATATGGCATCCTTCCATTTTACTTGTGCCACCTTATGGAATGTCGTTCTAATGTTATCCGTTTCTTGTTGATCCCATTTGTATATAGTCTTCAAAATATGATAACATATAAGTTGAATGCAAAAATTATAATGGACATAAATAATGAAAAATGTGTTAAAACAAGTTAAAAGAAGATACCCTGAACCAGTTTAAAAGAAGAGTAATGTATCGCCGGTTCGGTCACTATGCCTGTTATCGTAACTTGAATTGATCGCCGAACTGTGTCGATAGTATCTGTACATAAATTTTTGTCAAATTGAAAATGCTCGTTCACTCCAACTTTGAGCCTCACATCGTCTGAGTTTGTAGCACCTCGACCCTTCGCCCGTCCCCTAGGCATCCTATTGGTATTATTAGAAGCAGATTCAGAAGCAACAGATGCTGGCGAGGGTTGTAGTCCCGACGAAGTTCCTTCGTTGTTGGCTTGTGGAAGTTCATCCATCATGCCATGCGGAACAACCAAACGTGGAGGAGTAATTCCAGGCAGAAACAATGGATCAGGGTCGTCCCTCAGTCGGGGAGCAGCAGCTATTTGGCTCCGAGTGGTGGGGCGTTGTGGTTGTTCACGAGCAGGACTAGGGGCCTCAGTTGTAGTTGGGCGTTGTTGGGTAGCAACCGGAGCATGCTGAGTTTGTGGCGGAGGTTCATCGACTTGTTGGGTAACTTCGTCAGGACAAATTGTTTCAGCATCGCCACCACGCCGAGATTTAAAATTACTCGAAAGTTTATCGAAGAGGGATCTCGATAAATTTGTATTGGAAATATATAATTTCTGTTTCCCTTTTCCTTTATCAATATTGTTTTTGCGATTATCGGCCATTTTTAAAATGACAAATTTTCGAAAAAAAAGATATATATTGGAAGAGAGTAGGATTGAAATGTTTAGAATGAAGAGTGATTGGTGTGATTATTGAAAAGATTTGGGGGGGGGGTATTTATAGATTTTTTTTTTGTTTTTTTTTTGTTTTTTTATTAATTAAATTAAAAAATGTACGGCCGGTCATTTCCGTCGGCGTAACGCCGACGGAACAGATGGCTGCCGGCCCACGGAAATGACCGTGGGCCTGGCCCACCGTCTGTTCCGTCGGCGTAATGCCGACGGAAATGACAGGCAAATATTTTTTTTTTAATTTTTTTTATAATCTTTTCCGACGGGCTTCACCCGTCGGAAAAGACTATTTCCGTCGGCACTAGGCCGACGGACATGTCTTTTCCGACGGGTGAAGCCCGTCGGAAAAGATCCGACGGAAACTGGCCGTCGGAAAAGACCTTTTCCGACGGCCAGGTGCCGTCGGAAAATTTTTTGGCTCATTTCCGACGGCCGTTTCCGTCGGAGGCCGTCGGAAATGAGCGCTATTTCTTGTAGTGTAGCTGAGGTGGTGCTGGTTGGCCAATCATTTACTAAAAGTGGTGATGCAAATGGTTAATTTATTATTGAGTTACAGGAAAACACAAAGCCGTAGCAAAAAATTTGAACAATATACTCCAATATATTAGTTACACTTCAAAAAGTAACCGAAGAAACTTGTGGTATATGTGATCGATTAGGTCCGCGCTAGTTTATTTGAAAGGATCTAAGAAAAAGTTCAAAAAAATGGAGGCGAAGGGTATAGACAATGGAGGGAAAAAATCGAAACTAGTCCTTTATTGTGTCCTAGTTATAGTTTTCGTCCTTTATTGCGTCATTGTTTTATTCTGATCTTATATTGTGTATTTCATTACGATTTTGGTCCTTAGGAAGAAATCTGAGTCAAAAATATCACGTAGGAGCACTTGTCGTCCAAAATACAACCTTTTTTAATTCCCACATGCAAATTCACATGTGAAAAACGCTGGTTCAAATTTTTCTAATTTTTATTTATTTAAAATTCTGACCCGGCCAACCCGATTTGACCGGGTTATCCGGATCGGACGGGTCAGAATTTAAAATAAAAAATTAAAATTGTTGTTCCAACATGCGAATTTGCTTGTGGAAAATTCAAAAAAATTGAATTTAGGGCGGCACGTGTTCCTACATGACATTTTCGGCTAAGATTCCATCCGAAGGACCAAAATCATAGTGAAACACACAATAAATGACCAAAATAAAACAATGACACAATAAAGGACCAAAACTGTAACTATGACACAATAAATGACCAATTTTTATTTTTTCCCAGACAATGGATGCCAAAGATGCGACCTATTTAATCATCCCCTAGTTAAGTGTGGGTTACGATTATTATTTATTCGAAAAATAAGCATTAAATCTCCCCTTGCATGACTATGATGCTTTATCTCCATGACTTCGGTTTTTTGGAACTTACGCGCTAACCTTTGCTAAAATGTAAAAGTTTTTCCCCGATGCACATTTTTATGGTACGATTTGCAGACGTATCAGCATTTCAGATCGTGAGTTTGCAGATTTTTACATAGGTTGGGGGTATTGAGAAATTAAGTTGTAGGAAAAAAAGTATAGGGTAAACACTACAATAAAAGCAGGTCGATAGGGACCATTCGAGCGGTCCCTATTAACCCCCTTTCGGTCGTAGAAGGTCCATAGCGACCGCACTGCAGTCGCTATTGACCGGTCGCTGTTGAGTGTGGTCGCTTCTCATCAGCGACCAATTTTCGGTTGCTACTGAGGGTCAGTAGCGACCGAAAATCAGTGACCGACTGACAATCACTAAATTTAATAGGGACCGCCGAACGGTCACAAATATGAGCAATAGGGACCGTGGACGGTCCCTATTAACAACTGCTAGTATCAACAGGGACCGCCTGGCGTTCCCTGTTGACAATAGCCAGTGCCATTAGCGACCGGCTAACGGTCGCTACTATTAATAACCGTTGTCAACAGGGACCGCCTGGCGGTCCCGGTTGATAGTAGCCGTTGGCAATAAGGACCGCCCGACTGTCCCTATTGACTGTCAGTGGCCTATAAAAAGGTCACTCCCCACTCTTCTAATATTCATTCCAACCTTCACTATTTCTTAAAGTATACACGTTTTTTTCCTTCCATCCCAAATTTTTATTTTCAATATAATTTGTTATTTAATTAAATTCTAACTTAAGTTTATTTATTTGTTGATAGGTAATGGTCACACACCGTGGGTAATCGTGGTGTACACAACATTTTTGCGGCGCGTTCTCTCACGCTTCAAGGAGTACGTTGATCATTCTATTTAGCTCTTTAAAATTCTTGTAGTATAAATTATAATTCTTTGTTTTATATTTTACTACTTATTAGATAAATAATGGATTATCAAGTGGATAGATCTTGGATGTACGATATGTATGATAGTGATGGTTGCTTGAGCGATATATTTGTGTTTGGGGTTCGGGCATTCCTTGAATATGGTACGCAACAAGGTCCTAGATTCGTAGATCTACGGGGCGAAATTAGGTGCCCTTGCATGAAATGCAATAATATACGGTTTTCGATAAAAAGATTGTACGAGATCATCTTCATATGTCGGGATTTACGGATGGATATTCAGAGTGGATTTTTCATGGGTAAACGTCAACAGTCGCAACTGGACGGTCCCTAAAGACCGCCCTGTCTTGTAGTGAAATAGGTTTAATGTTTTTCCTCCTATTTATTTCACTAAAGTACTTCATGTCTTCATCACATATTGCATGAAGATTTTGCAAAGAACAAGAATAGTAAGATTTAAGGAAAAAGTTACGAGGCTCAACAACTTTGAACTTTGAGATGGACGTAACATGTTTTTTGATATTATACCACATACGTCGAAGCTATTCGTTGAAGTTCCACTGAAATGATATGATGAATAGACATAAATTTCGTTTTAGACATCAATACTAACATTTTAAACTTGAATTGTCAAGCCATATCACTATATCACCATTCCTACAATATTATGGCAAGTACTGCCGATTTATGAAAGTTACCTAGATCTAATCGATACTGTAGATATTTAGATTAATTATCTTGCTTGGCTAAGTCGGAGCATAAGCGGTCGCTGAAGTTAGTACCCAAATTGTTAGTATTTTCTTTTAAATTGTTTTTTTTGAAATGGAGATCTTTCTTTGTTGCATCGTACTTTCATCAGTCGAACAATATTTTTTTAGTCAATAAAGTAAACTTGAAGGCCGGACCCCATTTGCATCACTTTAATTTCCACATACAGATACCGTAACACAACTGGACCGTAACACAACAGATACCGTAAATAACCATCCTTGAAAGTTATTAAGGTATAGCGGTTATGAAGGTAAGTTTCAAATATATCATATAGTTTGGATTTGTATATTAATAGTTATTATTCATTAGGCCCATTTGTTAAAATAGTTGGCCTCTTTCTCTTATTTGGCTTTGATCCGAGTTGGGATCTGCCCCGAGTTTATGTAAATATAAATAGGGACATTGTAATATTTTTAATTTAATTTAATCATTTTAATATTTTACGAAACCCTAATCTCATATCTCTGTTTCTCACTCTCTGGCGATTCCGTCGCCACCATATCGCAACCGCTCTTTCAAACCTAATTCACCAGTTTTCATGGTATCAACCGCCGGGAAACACATATCTACTCACTATACTTATCTCGTCATGCCTCTGCTCTCTTAAACAGTCTTTCCGATGACTACGTCGTCCACCGATTCCTCTTCCGCCACTTCTTTCACTAAAAATCCGTTAGAAGACTCTTTTTCAATCTATTTCCTCGAATCTCACGACTTCACCGAATCCTCCATCGTCGCCGACAAACTCAACGACACAAACTACCTCTCCTAGTGCAAGGGGATCGAGATGGCGCTCAACATCAAAAATAAAGCGCGTTTCATCGACGGATCTGTGCTGATCCCCTTTGCCGCCAACGATACTGAACGGACTTGCTGGATCCGAGCGAATAATCTCATCTTTTCTTGGATTCTCAACTCTGTGATCTTCGAGATTCGTTAAACCTAGCTCAATTACACATTCGCCTTCACCATTTGGTCTGAGTTACGCACCAGATACGCACGCACCGACGGATCAATGGGTTTTCAACCTCACCGCTCTCTGTCTACTATTTCACAATGTACTCAGTCGATAACCGGTTTTTATATTGCTTTTCGTACCTTTTGGGACGAGTACATCACTCAGTGTCCGTTTGTGAACTGCTCGTGTGGTCTCTGTGTGTAATATGGCCAAAACTATGTTGGATCATCAGCAGTTTGACTGCGTCTTGTCCTTTTTATACGGTTAAAATGACTCCTACCCTGCCCTTCATAGCCAAATTCTCATCAACACTCCCCTACCTTCCTTATCCCATGTTTACTGTATGCTTCTTCAAGAAGAACAACAGCGTTTCCTTCAACCCTCGTCCTCTGCTATCACTGACCCCCTGGCTATGTTTTCTCGCTCTTCTGCTCCATTTAATCCTACCCCTCGCCCACAGTCTTACCAGACTCCTAACCATAACCGCTTCAAAAAAGCCCATGGCACCAAGAACAAAAAGAAAGTGCGTTGTATGCACTGTGGTTTCGAGGGTCACACGATTGAGTCCTGTTTCTAGCTGATTGGATACCCACTTGGGTGGGATGAATCCATGGGCAAATGGCAAGCTCCAACCACTTCTACCTCCTCAGTTCACTCTGTCACTACTTCAGATGACATCCCTCCTCCACAGGGAACCACCTCTGCTCATCTTGCCTTTTCCATCCAGGCACTTTTTGAGCAATTTTTGGCCTTCACCCAGCGCCAGCACTCTGCCCCTGCAGTCCCTCTTGCTGAAGCCTCTCAACATTATGCTGGTTCTGCTGCCACTATGAGTGCTCCCTCACATGGTGGTATATATCCTTCTACTCTCTTGCCTGTTTCTTTATGTCATAAACCATGGATATTAGATTCAGGGGCCCCTGACCACATTATTTGTGAGCCTCAATTTTTTAAGCATGCCTTATCTGTTAATGTGCCTATACATTTAACTAATCAGCATGTGACTTTTGCCATTGCCCAAGCTAGCATCAAACTTAATGATTTGTTAACTTTACACAATGCTCTTCATGTCCCTACTTTTAACTACAATTTGATTTCTGTTTCAAAGTTACTCTCCAGTTCCAACATTTCCCTTTTCCTTTTTTCAAATGTATGCATTGTGCAGGATTTTATGTTGGGGAAATAATTGGCTCTGCTAAAGCTGAAATAGGTCTCTACTTTCTGAATTTTAGTCATTTTTCTAATAACACTTGTAATTCTTCTGTCAATTTTTCAAAAACTGGCATTGATGCAATCTTGTGGCACTTGAGGCTTGGTCATCCTCCTGCTCAGAACCTATCTGCTATACATGCTATTTCTATCCCTAATTGTACTACATTGCCTGTTTGTGATGTTTGCCATTATGCTAAGCAGAAGAAATTAGTTTTTCCTCATAGTGTTTCTAAATCTAATTGGATATTGACTTGTTGCATGTTGATGTTTGGGGTCCTTTCTCTACACCCTCATATAATGGAGCCAAAATTTTCTAACTGTAGTTGATGATTTCTCCAGATGTACATGGCTTTTCTTCCTTAAATTTAAATCTGAGGTTCAAGTATATCTGGCTAAGTTTCACAATTTCGTCCTTAATCAGTTTTCTAAAAATATAAAGGTCAAAATTTGGCATTATTCAAATTTGAAATATTCATCAAACCGAATTTCTTTTGAAATATTTTTACTCAAAATTTGGCATTATTCATCAAACCTCTTGTGTTGAGACTCCTCAACAAAATGGAGTTGCAGAAAGGAAGCATCAACATCTTTTGTAGGTTGCTAGGGCTTTTAAATTTCAATCTAATGTTCCGCTTGTTTATTTGTCTACTTATATGTCCATTGCTGCCTTTTTAATCAACATACTTCCTTCCCCCATTTTGAATAATAAGTCTTCTTTTGAAATGATTTTTGGTAGAAAACCTGGTTATTCCCTTTTAAGAGTTTTTGGGTGTTTATGATTTGCTTCAACTTTGGGTGCTGCTAGATCTAAGTTTGATCATATGGCTAAAAAATGTGTATTTCTTGATTACCCTAGGGGCACCAAGGGTTATATTTGTTTGAATCTATAGTCCAATGCCTTATTTATTTCTAGAAACGTTGTCTTTTATGAATCTGTTTTTCCTTTTCAATCTCCTTCCTCCTTACCACTAACCTCTGATTCTCCTTAAGAGAATGCAAGTTTTTGCAGAGATCCATTTGTTTTGTAGGCTCCACCTCCTCTGGCAGTCCAAGTTCCTGTTGCTACTGCTTCTGTCCCTGCCTTGGTTCCTGCTCCTACTGAGTCCAGTATTGCCACTCCTGACCTTCCTGACCAGCTTAAGCATCACGCTCAATTCTCAGTAACTAATATCTCTGACTCTATTAGTAGTTCTTCACCTCTTTCCCTTGTTTCTGATTTTGAGCATACTTCTACTAGTTCTGATCATGCTGGTACTTTGTCTGTTGAGTCTGATGTTCAACTTAGAAAATCCTCTAGGGTTGTTCAACCTCCTACTTATCTGCAATTATATGAGTGTGACCTGCCTGCTTCTTTAACTAAATCTGATGATGCTTCTTGCAATTCTATGAGATATCCTATCTCATCATATGTTAGCACTTGTCAATTAGGCACCTCTCATAGGGTTTTTACTGCTTCTATCTTTGTGGCATGTGAACCAAACTCCTATTCACAGGCTATGAAATATAACGAGTGACAGGATGCTACGCAAAAAGAATTGTTTGCTTTAGTTGTTACTAATACATGGGAGCTAACTGATTTGCCTGTATTGGTTCAAAATGGGTTTTTAAAGTTAAGCATAAAGTTGATGGCTCAATTGAACGTTTTAAAGCTCGTTTGGTTGCAAAGAGGTATAAACAACAAGAGGGTTTAGATTTTTTTGACACTTTTTCACCTGTTGCTAAAATTACAAGTGTTTGGGTCTTGCTCCCCTTAGCTGCCTCAAATAATTGGTTTTTGCATCAATTAGATGTCAACAACGCTTTTTTGCATGGTGATTTAGATGACACCATTTATATGAAACCCCCTCAGGGTATTTACCTATTTTTGATAAGCGTGTTTGCTTTCTTATGAAGAGTATTTATGGTCTTAAACAGGCTTCGCACCAATGGTTTCATAAAATTACTCAATGTTTACTTTCGTTTAGTTTTACTCAAACAGTTTATGATACTTCCTTATTTGTCAAGAAATCCCCTGGCTATTTTACTGCTTTATGTGTTTATGTCGATGACATTATATTAACTGGCAATAGCTTGTCTGATATTACTTCTCTTAAAGCCAAATTGGATGTTGCTTTTACTATTAAAGACCTAGGCCCTCTTAAGTACATATTAGGAATTGAGGTTGCCCGCTCGCAGAAAGGAATTTCCTTATGCCAAAGAAAATACACCCTGGATATCCTTACGGATTCAGGGTACATTGGTTGTAAGCCGCCACCACACCTATGGACCACACTACTAAATTGCACTCTTCTGATTCTGTGCCTTTGCCTAATGCTACTCTTTACAGACGGCTTGTTGGGAGATTGCTTTATTTAACTATCACACGACCTGATATATCCTACAGTGTTCAGTTTCTTTCTCAGCACATGGCTTTCCCCACTGCCACTCATCTAGCCGCAGCGCACTGCGTCTTACGGTTCATCAAGACCAGCCCAGGTAAAGGCCTATTTTATTCTGCTACCAGCGTCCCTAACTTGGCTTGGTTCTGTGACAACGATTGGGCTGGTTGCCCCGAGACTCGCTGCAGTGTCACAGGTTATGCCATCTACCTTGACCATTCTCTTATCTCGTGGAAATCCAAGAAGCAGGCCATTGTTAGTCGCTCCTCAACGGAAGCCCAGAATTGTGAACCACCACTTGCGAACTTCTTTGGATTAATCAACTTCTTCCCAACCTGTCTATCCCGATTCAGAAGGTCCCACTCCTTTTTACAGATAGCCGCAGTGCTGTCTGAATTGCTTCCAACCCGGTGCATCACGAGCGCACTAAGCACTTGCAAATTGATTGCCATTTCGTCCGCCAAAAGATCAACCTTGGTTTAGTAAAGATTGTTCATATTAGCAATACTCATCAAGTGACAGATATTCTCACCAAACCACTCTCGTTGTTACCATTTTCTATGATGACCTCCAAGATAGGCCTCATTGATATTCATGGTCATCTTGACGGAGGGGGGGGGGGGGGGTTCTCAAATATAGCATATAATTTGGATTTGCATATTAATAGTTATTATTCATTAGGACCATTTTTTAAGATAATTGGCCTTTTTCTCTTTTTGGGCTTTGACCCGAGTTGGGCTCTGCCCCAAGTTTATGTAAATATAAATACGGACATTGTAATATTTTTAATTCAATTTAATCATTTTAATATTTTACGAAAATCTAATCTCATATCTCTCTTTCTCTCTTTCTCTGGCGATTCCGTTACCACCATATCACCGCCGCTCTTTCAGACCTAATTCACCAGTTTTTAGTAAGAGACTGTCTAATATTATTTCTTGACTTATCGTAGATATCATATATATGATTTAAGATCTATAAGTACTGAGCTATATATCAATTAAATTGCTAAATAAAAGTTGTCGCAACTGCTTCCTCCTTGTAATTGCTTGTTTATTAGTATCTTGATTTATCGCATCCTGCTCTGATACTGACCAAAAGTACTTCCTTTTGCAGTGAAGTATAGCAAGAATGGGTTCTGGAGGCCGCACTATAGTCACGTATCGAGTTCCCCACGCAAAGCCTTTGTACCAGCACATTGCTTCCAACGATCACTTCTGCGTTCTACTTATCATCTTATTCACGATCTTTTCTTCACTTCCCTCTTTTACTATATCGCCACTACATATATCGTTAATCTTCCCTCAACATACCAATACCTAGCATGGCCAATTTATTGGATGTCCAAGGTTGTATCATGAGTGGCCTTAAGGTTATAGCCCATGAATGCGGTCATCACGCTTTCAACGACTACCACATTATAGACGACTTAGTTGGCTTCGTCTTACACACTGCGATGCTGACTCCATTTTTCTCATGGAAAATAAGTCATCGTCGCCATCATGCTAACACTCAATCTCTAGACTGCGACGAAGTTTATGTGCCCAAATTCAAGACCGAAAGGCATTGGTTTGACGATTTACTCAACCACCCTTAAGGCTTGGCATTCAGACTAATTTTCCGTCTCATCCTCGGATGGCCTATGTATTTACTATTCAATGTCTCTGGGAGGAAGTATGAAATAATTACAACCCACTATGATCATAACAACCCTCTTTTCACGGACGGTGAACAGGCTCAAGTCTTATTATCAAATGCCGGTATTCTTGCGGTCTATTATGGTCTCTATAGTATCATAGCGACTAAAGGTTTTTTGTGGCTATTCTGTGTTTATGGAGCCCCACTGCTTATTGTCAATGGATTCTTTGTTCTCATAACATACTTGAATCACACACGTGATGCGGTGCCTCATTGCAATTCTACCGAATGGGAATGGCTGTGAGGAGCTTTGTGCACCGTTGACCAAGACTATGGAATTCTAAACTATGTCTTCCATAATGTGGTTGATGCTCATGTCACACACCACTTGTTCTCGAGCACACCACACTTATCACATAGTAGATGCAACTAAAGCGATAAAGCCGATATTGGGTGACTACTACCATTATGACAACACGCGTATCATTAAGGTCTTGTGGAGAGAAGCAATGAAGTGCGTCGTTATTGAACCTGATGAAGCTGGAAAGAAAGGCGTGTATTGGTTCACGAACAAGGTTGAATAGAGATATTGTTATCGATAAAGTAAAAATAATGTACACAAGATTGAATATTCCAATATTGTGCTAAACACTAGCGTTGGCTCATGCTTGTACTAGAAAATCACCTACGAGTAAGAAATGACAAAACTTTTTATTTGCTGCTTTTTAATTTCATATAAATTAGTTAAATATACTGTATTTTCTGTATTTTTCTATTAGTCATTGATAAATCAAGTGCATAAAGTAAGCGACGACTGCAATTTTCAGAACTATGAATAACCAAAGACACTGCTACAGGAGCAAGAAAGCACAAAAGAATTTTAGGGATTTTTGCTCACCCACCCTATTAACCAAGCCACAACTGCGGCGTAGCACGGGTTGGAAGCGCATGAGAAGTTGACGTTAAAAAAGGGCACAAAACCTAAAAAAGCCCCCTACTTGTTGTATTTCGCCATTGTTGCCTACTAAATTTTTAGTTCTTTTCTTGTGAACAATACTTTTGAAATTTTCATGACCAGTTTATGCCAAATCATGCTTTGATTGGGCTTTTTACTTGCATGTCAGCCAACTTAAGGAGAATCATTCGAGGTAGACGCCACTTGCCCCTATGGTAAGTTTTTAAATTAAATTGCTTTTCTTTATTAATTTTGATTTTAGGGGCAAATACAATTTCTCCCATGGACAACAAGAGTAACCCAATTTAAAGACCCTTTATTTGTTTTCCATTTGGCCAAATTGGCTTCTAAACAAAGTTAATATGTGAATTCATTTCAGAAATCGCGAGTTGTGGCATTGGTCATTGAGAACAGTCGTTGAGAAGAATAACAAGCCAAGTGTGTCATATGACCCGGAATTCGGGTACCTTAATCGAACCGGTCGGGTAATACCCTTTTCCGGGTATAAATACCCGAACCAAACTCGATTGTCCAGGTACCCTAAACGAGATGACCACAACCCGTTCGGTTGTCGGGTTGGGGTCCCGACGAATCACGGTACCTCAATACCCGATTACCATATTATATATATAGAAGAAAAATAGAAGAAAAACACCTAATGCCACTCTCTTAGCCCCTCACGCACGCACACAAGTGATCCGGCGCACCTCCACAAGCTGTGGATCACCTCACAAGCTGCCCCGCGCTTATTTCTCTTTTCCCTCTAGTCCACCACCACCCGATTCGGGGTAAGTGTTTTCTTAAATATTTTTATTTTTTTGTGTTTTAGAGTTTAATTGGTGTTGTATTGTTGTAGGTAAATTTGGACTCAATTGGGGTCTTGAGTTGGTAAAATTGGTTATTGGTTTATTCGTTAGTTATGGATTATAAATTGAGAATTTTGATGTTTGGGCTCAATTAATTTATGTGTTGGAAAATTTGGACTAAATTAGCTTCTTAGTTAGTTAGTATGAGTTTATGATGTGGTAAGTTTGATTTTGGGCTCAATTGATTTTTGTGTTTGAAGTTGTAGGATCGAGATTGATATGTTGTAAGCTCTAAGATAAGCTGGCGCTGTCTTAACTTGATCTCAGTTATTCTTCTTGACAGATTAATAATGCAACGGAATTTAAAGAACAGAAGAATGTATTTTTTAGAAGTTTATAAGTGATTATAATCTTCCTACCCATAGGCGAATAACCAATAAAGGTTTTAACAAAGATGTTCCTCGCAAAAAAATCACTCACGCTCTCTTGTTGCTCGGACTCAACAAAGCAGACAACGACTCTCTCCTTAAACCTATTAACTAGAATTAATTTGCTAGTCTAAGAACTTTATAGAATAAGATAAAATAATCCAACTCTAGTGATCTAATCACTCAGATTCTTTTAGCTTTATTGTTTTGTATTTGTCTTGATGAACTTCACACCTATAAATTTGATCTTCAAGGTGTGTTGTTCACAGCTTTTGGTAACTCTTGTAGCTTCCTTGATGAATTCAACTTCCTTGTAAACTCAGTCGCTTTCTTGAATAATTGTTCATTTTATTAGATTTCTAAAAAGGAAAGACACATTTTTCAATTCAGAGTTAATATTAGAAAGATTCTTAGTTGTAGTAGATCTTCATTTATTTCATTTCTTAAAACCGCGTTGTGTTGACCATTCTTCTGAACTTGAATTATGAAAATTTAAAGTAAGAAAACTTGTAACGCTCTTCCTTATGATTAAGATACGTTCATGGACATAATCAAAGACAACTAAAATTGTGAAACTTGATTAATAAGTAAATAAAGGCAAAACTCAAATAAGACAGTTTTAAAACAGATTGGTGCAACGTTTCTGTTTATAATGTTATCCTTCGATGTTACCCTAACATTGTCTCCATAATACTTTGCACTTTCAGTGTTGGTATATTTTAATTTATGAATTAGCTAATTAGTTAGTTAGTTCGTTTCATTGTTGTGTTGTAGTTAGTTATGGTTTATGTATTCATTTTGATCAATTTAGTACGAATGTGATACCAATGAGATGGAGTTCTTGCACTTGATGAATAGTTGATCAATTTTAAGGAGTTTTTATGAATGTTGAATACTTGATGAGCTCAACAACTTCAATTAAATGTTTTGCTGTGTTGATTTATTATGAACTTAAATTGATATGATGTTGATTTCATGAACTTATTATACTAGATTTCTTAATTTATAGGTCATGGCTTTGGAGAGGAAACAAGTCATGTCTTCATGAATGAAGGCAAAACAACAACTAGCACCAAAACCAAAATGCTTGAGTGCCAAAGCCAAGGGGAAGCAAGTAATGAACGAGAGTTCCAAAAAAAGATTCTATAAGAAGGAATTAAACGCAAGAATATCTATCACCGATGAAGAGGTGAGATATTCTCAACCTACCGCACCTCAAGATGTTGATCTTTGTAATAGCAAGTTCGAAGAAAGTGATGAAAGTGTTGGAAGTGAATCAAGTGAAGAAATTGACAGCGATAGTGTCCGTGATTAGAGTGAAGTTGATGAAGCAACAAGGCTTAGGAGGACGAAAAAAACTTAGGAAAAGGTCTGATTTTGGGACTATTTCAAAATATTTTACCAAAAAAGGAGCAGCTCGGGAAGGGTAGTTTCATATATTGTAAAAGAGATATTTGTGCCGATTCTTCCATCATGGTATATCAAGTTTGAAAGCTCATTACATGAATTTCAAATTGAAGCCAACTGACGTAGAAACTAATCAATGTCTAAAATTTTAGCCACCTCGCCTTAATCATCATGGTGGACTAATAAACTATCATTTTGAGTAGGAGACAATTAACGGAAGCCATTTTCATAATTACAATAATTGATTAGATGTCGTTTAGTACTGTGAAAAGCGTGGGTGCGACTTTTCATTGAGGCCTTATGTCCCATGTTTTCTATTCCTATAGGAAAGACGTTGACCAAGAACATTCTACAACTCTATTTGAATGAGAGGATGAGACTAATGTCGTTCATAACAGTACATGCTAAGAGGGTTTGCATTACTACAGATACATGGAATGCAGAGTCAACTTAAGGTTATTACCATGCATTTCATTGACGGTGATTGGAACTTGAACAAAAGAATCATTAACTTTTGCATAATTTCTAGTCATAAAGGTCGGGATATAGTGGTCGAGATTGAGAACTGCTCGATAGATTGGGTCATTGACAAGTTGAATACGGTTACAGTCGACAATACTTCTTCGAATGATGGGGTTGTGAAGTACTTGGTTGAGAGATATACATCGAGGAGAATGGAACCATACTTGAGGGGGCATACGTGCATGTTAGGTGTGTGGAACATATCATCAATCTTATCGTGCATGATGGTTTGTAGGGTAGTAAAGAGATTGCATGTATTGCACGTATAAGAGGTGCCATAAGATACGTTAGGGGTTCACCGGCTAGGCTAAAGAAGTTCACATCATGTGTGGAATGACAAGGGCTTCAAAGTAAGAGGTTGGTATGCTTAGATGTCTTTACAAGGTGAAACTCAACTTACTTGATGTTGGATTTGACTATATTTCTTATGGATACTTTTGAGGCCTATGAGTATATTGACATTGAATATTTAATGATTGAAGGTGGAGTTCCATGTACCAATGATTGGGGAGGGGCCAAGCGCTTCATGACTTTTTCGGAGCCATTCTTCAACTTGATCAACCATGTCTTAGAGTTCTTGTATGTTACATTCAACACATTTTTCAAGGAAATATGCGAAATCCATACACTTATTGACAGTTATGCCAAAGGTTATTTGGCGGATCAATTGACTATCACAGCTATCTCAGGGAATGAGAAGTTTGTTAAATATTAGGGGATACTATGAAGAGGAATAAGACTTTGTATTATGACGTGCTTCTTAATCCACAATACACAAAGGTGTACTTGGATTACGCATTGGAGGGGATGTACTCTAAACATCTTACTAAGCTGCCTCCAAAAAAGGTCATTGATTTGCTAAGTGAAATTTGTGGTGGTTCCACTCAAGGTAAATGCACTTCTTCTAGCTCACATGTTGATGGCTCTTCTTCGGTGACTGGCCATAATAAATCGTATGGTGAGGTTCATGAAGGTCTTAATCAAATGATGGAACTAAGAAGCACACAAGTGAAGTCCGAGCTTGAGAGATATTTGACTGAGGATTTTGTGATAGATTCAAATCCACACTTCAGGCATCCGGTACAACAGAACATAAACTACTGCAAAGCACACAAAACCAAGCGCCATACTAAATTAACTTTGATATTTTGAATTGGAGGAGAGTCGAATTCTATCAATTTTCAATCTTTGGTAAGAGGCTCGTGACATTCTAGCAATTCCAGTCTCGATAGTGGTTTTTGAGGCTGCGTTTAGCATGGGGGACATGTTCTATATGCGTTTAGGAGTTCTTTATATACTAAGATGGTACAAGCACTCATTTGTGCTCAAAATTGGCTTCACGAAGATTACGTGACTATGTCTGTGGCGTAGGACTTGTACGAGGTGGAGCAATGGGATGCAGGTAACTAACATTTTTTGTTATTGTGACGTTTATTCAAATTGAAATATTGGTATGAAAATAATCTTGATTTGGATAATTATTTAATGCTAATTTTCTTTTTTGCGGTGTCTTATAGAATTGGTTGTCATGGGGAAGATGCTTCCGTGCTTGAAGATCAAAAGAGATGAATGAAGTTGTGAACAAAGCCACTTGTTAGAAAACAATTTTTATGTTGATTTGTGAATTTGTTGTATACTAATTGCGAATTTAGTTGTTGGATGCTCATTTGTTTTGTGTTTGGCACATTGGCTCATTACTTATTGGATTATTCTTGGGAAATGTGGATTTTGTCCGTGAAAACGTGATTTATGGTGATTTATTAGCCTGTCATTACAGGCGAGTCACTTAGATTGCGTGTATAATTGAGATCATTGCAGGTAAGGAGCACAACAGGAGAAGAATAATTGAAACTGGGTAGTTTCTTGGCATACATTCTGCCAATATTTCGGGTACCCCAAACCCTACCCGATGGGTGCCCTACCCGGTTGGTGCATGATCAAGATTGGGTACCCTACTCCTCAACCGGGCATTAGTAGGCAATTCTGGAACCCAGATATCCGGGTACCTTAACTTGATATACCCTACCCGAGCCCACCCCGAAAAATAGAGCAGCAAGGCTTGAAAGAAAAAGAAAAAAAATCGCTTTCAAAGGAAGAGGGTATAAAGAAAATTGTGAATTGAAGAGCATGTGTTAGTCAGCTAGCACAATTCCCTAGTATTATAACCTAAAGGAATTTCGCTAACATGGCAGTTGCTAGTGAATCTTTGCCAGCTCTAACGCTGCTAGTGAATTTTTTTAGCAGTGCACTATACATTGCCAGTAGCACTTTTTTTATAATTAAATTAAAAGATAGAACACGTGAAAGATTGAGCCAAATTCTATAGTAAATTGAAGAATTCAAGTTGGACGCACCAAAATTGAAAAAAACTGATGAGCTTGGGAAATACTCATCATTGTCATGCTTTTACACTTGTTTACTTGATTATCCTTGATAGTTTTGTGGTATTTTTATGTTTGTTTTCATGTTTAGTAGGTTGAAATATAATTTGTCAATCAAGAATTGAAACTTCAAAAATTCACCGACACCTGTGTAGATGGAGTTATGTTTGGTTCTTTATATCACTGGAAAACCACAGATGTCTAGTTTCCAACGCAACAAGCGGTTTGTCATTCCGACATCTGGAGAAACAGTTATGACCAAAATGGCGAAGTTGCGAGATGAAATGTACATACGAAACTCGCACGCTCGATAATCGTCGAGTCAAAATGGCTAATTAATGGTCTATATTCAGTCTTGCAAGCTTCCAAATGGAAGACTCTAGAGTGTCATAACTTTTGTGATCAATAATTCATCAATTATATGACAATTTTGGACCATTGGATCAAAACGAGATGAACGGTCGAGATGTCGTCTTATGTTTTTGGTTTAACTATAAATAGACCTCACATTTTCCATATTTCAACACACCAATCTTCTTCATTCTCTCTTCACTTAGTAGTCTTTCTACAGTAGTAATATTCGCTAGTAGTTTGTAATTTTAGAGGAGTAATTCGGAGTTTGTACAGGAGAGTCCACCGGACGCTTTACGGAAGTAAAAATCTGTAACGATCTCTAAACTCTCTTTACTTTTCTCTCTTTACTTTATGATGTTATATTTATCTTATAGTCTTGTTCTATATTCCATTATGTGCTAAATTTACTTTGTTGGGATAGTGACGTAGCCTAATTACGATGATCTAATCTAAATTAAACGTATTGTTACGATGTCAAAATAGTTGGTGTATTTATTTGTGAATATAATGCTTCTAAAATTCTGGCCAACTTTTGGATGAACTAAGGATCGAATTGAAACCGAGAGGAGATTTTCGTGAAATTGCTTTGAAGTAAATACCGTGAATTCTCAATAGAATAGAAATATATCTATCGTTTTCATGTAGTTGATAAAATCACCACCGAACATACATGTGCACATCTTTCTAACTAGACTCATTTTCTAGTTATAAAGCTGTAGAATTTATGTATAACTTGAGAAATAGTACATAAAGCATAAATGGTGATAACCAGCAACAATTTTGAACGTGAAACTCGTAACAATATACTTAATTAAAAATTAGATCAGACTAATGACGGTGAAATCATGATTCTCAGCTCTTCTCTCACTATCCACTCTTATTTATTGAAATACCCTTGTTATACTATTGTCTCAACGCCCTAAATTGTTAAAAGTTTTTACTATAGTTAGTAAATTGTCAATCTTTTCGCTTGAACAATCTGAAATTCGATTTCTCAAATAAAACTAGAGTTAATCAATTTTGGTAATTAATTATTTATTCCTCGTGGGATCGACAACCCTATCTATCACTTTATTACTTGTTATGATTTCGTGCACTTGCGAATTTGTTTTGCAACTGAGTAAACCCTCATAAATGAGGATATCCTCTCTAGGAACATTTATTCCCACCATACTTCTCATTAAGAAATTGACTTTCAATCCCAACACTCACTACAAGAAAATACGTTTTTGGTAACAAAATACTGGTAACAAATGTTAATTTTGTTACAAAACAGTGGATAATTGTAACGAAATTTGAGTTTCGTTACCAGAAGTTTCACTTTTGTAACAAAGTTTTATTTTAGTTATAAAAAAGTCTATTTTCGTTACAAAAGTTAAGTATTTGTAACTAGTAAAAAGATTTGTTACTAAATATAAAGAGTCTTGTTACGAGAGACATCCACCTTTCGTAACCAGTCTAGAATTTTGTTACCAAAATCAAACGTGGTTACCAAAAATGTCTATCTTTCGTAACTAATCGACAATTTTGTTACCCAATTCAAACTTAGTTACCATACACTTCCACCTTTCGTAACCAGTCGAAAGTTTTGTTACCAAATTTAAACTTTGTTACTATAGTACTCTTTAGTTACATTTTTCCCCTAAACTTAATTTATTTACTAAAAGGACTATGACTTGATTGAAATGGAATAGCTCTTTGCATACTGTAACATTTAACTAACCAATAAACTCATGTAGTAAGTTGATACAAAATAAATTTTGGTCAATAATAAACTATTATAGCCAAGAATATAAGGTTGGACTAAGAAATGTGAAAATTGAGGTATTTAAATTGAGAAGAGATAAGTAATAAATATATGTGAAATATATATTGATGATCGAGCCTTTTGTGTGTACTTGCTAGAAAAAGAGGAAATAAGATTCGAAACGTCAATCCTGATTTATGCACTAGAAGAAGACTAATGCAACTCGTGCATAAGCTAGATCACTCGAGTTCATGTCATTGATTAGTCAATAGAGTTAACACTTTAGGAGGTGGAATTGGTTACAAAACTTGAATTCTTTTCAATTGATTGCCTTAGAAGCAGATCTATAAAGGAGTCGGGAAAAATTTTAGGCGCTGCTAACGCAACAATATAATTCCGGAAATTCATTGAACAATATGAGCCTAGCATTATGAAACTAACTAAAAAGGTGATCATACATAAATACACTGAATAAGAAAAGGACCAGAATACCCAGAGAAAAAGCCTCGTTGAAGGGCCCTCGTAAAAAGAACGCATTGGGATCCAGTCTGCCAATGGATTAATGAGGAGATCGCAAGCGCACCCGCTCCATACGAAGGATCCCCCGTATCCATTCAGGTTCCTTAAATGAGTTACTTGGGGGAGTCAGGCGTGCTATAAAGGAATGTCACATGTTATTAGCACCAAACTCACTTAAATCACGGGTGACCCACATTAAAGCATTGTCAGTAGATCAATGCCCTCACGAAGCTACATTAATAAACGTCAATCCTTTACATTAAAAAAGGGAAGTGGCTGCTCACTCAATTACGCACGAGATCCTATAAATAGAAGAATAATTCCCTCATTGTAACCAAGCTCCATTTCAGATAACTCACCTGTACCCTATTCATTATAAGTAATATATATCTCTTTATTATTCAGTGATCACATTATTTCACTCATAAAAGGGACTTTGTAACCTGAAAACCCCCATCGTGCCTTATATTCATACACTTTCTCTCTACGAATCGCATAAATTACGTTTCAAACTACATTTTTCTGATAATTAAGGAATTAAACAATTCGAATAATTTTGCGTTATCATTTTGGCACCGTCTGTGAGAACGTCATAAGACAAATTCCTTGAGCATGATTCTCAAGAAAGAAAAGATTGAAAAGATCAACATGACATCAACTCACACAAACTACCCGAAGGGCCCGATCACCAATCTTGGGGCCAACTTCAAACTAAGTCCCAATGGGTTCATTCGTAAAAATCAACCAAACCAGTCTCAATGACATAATTTGGGAGAGAACCGAAGAAGGGGCTCGAAGAGCCTTCTACCGAACTGACCAAAGCCACCCTGACGAAAGGTCGATTTAAGTCCAATGCTCCCAGAGCCACTACTCCTCAAGGCAAAGAGCGAGTATTGACTCCCATGTGAGTTTGCTACCACCCTAAAGAAGTTAGTCGAATAGAATCCCTCGCTCGCTAGGCATGGAGGAACCCGAAGGGGAGGGAGAACGCTCACGAAGAATCATGAAGGGAACACACCCTGAGAAACCTCAGAGGGCCGCGAAAGATCAAGTGAGTACCCTCGAAGAAGGAGGAAGCGTCCGCAGAATCCCCGAAGAAGCCCACAGAGGGAACGAGAGGACACATGGTACCACGATGGCTACGACCAAAAAAGGATCCCATCGTCATCCAAGACACGATCTACAGAGCACAGGTGCAGAGAATACTCATTGACACATGGAGTTAAAAGAAAGATGGGCAAACACATGAATCTTTTGTGGGACAACTCATAGAACTTCATTCAATATCAAAAACTAATTGTATTCTTGGATTCCAAAAAGTATCAAGATCGAAAAAAAACTAGATATGGACTAAATTGGTAAGTTCGAATCATTTTATCACGTTTCACTTTTCGACGTTTAAAAAGTAAATATGAGCTTTACTAAAAGAGCAACTACAAAAATAAAATCATCGAAAATAACAAAAATTCTCAATTGAGGACTTGAACGATAGGAATTGCCCGAAGTATCAACTTTTCGGCGATGAGTTCCGTTTTCGACCATTTTTCTAATCTATACGAACTCATAATTTGTCGAAAACGGATCAACCTAAAATCTAGCTAATTAATGTACTTTGTGACAAAAATAAAACTATTATTTGAGAATCTAATATAATAACGTATAAAAAAACAACATAACGCAAAAAATTGTTAATTAAAAACATAAAAGAAAAAAATTTAATATTGCGCCAACGAAGAGGAAAATAATATATATATATACATATATATGTATATATATACACACACACACATATATATATATATATATATATATCAAAAGAGAAATGTAATTTTGATAAATGTAAAAATAAAAATAAATAAAGAAGTTCAGTTAGGCGCCAACTAAAAATGAAGTGGCGCCATATTCCCAAAAAATGAGGGTTGAGGGGTTATCAGATCCGTGGCAAGTTACAAGCTAAGGAAATTTGTGCATGCGGAAGAACAAGGCAATAAAGCCCTATTCTCACTCAGTACAATTTCTAAATTTTTCTTGACAATTATTCTGGTGTATTATTATTGATTGATTGTCGATTTTCCAGAATTTTCTCCAGGTATTTTGGCTAAACTCCGACTTCGATTCTTCTAGAGAATACCATTTGGACGAGGTGAGAGTTTCTGGTATTAGAATAGTACATAACATCAATTGATTGAGGTATTTTGCATTCATTAGCAGAGCCCTTGACTACATAGTCTATAGAACAGACACAAATTTCTCTATAAGCCTTCTCTATGTTCGTTTTCTGTGGATTAGTCAGGTGTGTGTTACATTAAGAAGAAACAGTACACAAGGTTTACATTATAGGTGAATTTGACTTATACCTTATACTTCTAAGTTCTAAGGTGTACTTCATAGAAAGGTCAATTGCCTTGTTTTTAGAATGTAAAACCTTTTCATTCTGGGATTAATCTGTTCTTTGTAGGTCATAAAATTTTCTTTTGTATATTAATGTGTTGAGTTTTATACTCGAGGCGAGGCCTATATAATAATGCTTGGTTGAATTTACTGTACAATTTTCGCTTCTTTATTGCTGTGAGTTACAGTTCTGGTTGTGTCACTGAAATTTAGTTATGTTTCTGCATCCAATGATTTCTATATCTTTCTCTCAGTTATTCATCTAATTTATATGATATGATCGTTGTTATTGTACAGTTGAGTATCATAGAGGTCTTTCGGAAAGAAAAATGAAAACATAAAAGTTTCACATGTAATTTCCTTTTTTTTGTTTCTGCTATCTCAGCCTGTTTCATCTATTTTGCAAACTAAAGCGGAAACGGAGATAGTTAAAGTACAAAAGCTCATCTCTGGGAAGGATGTTGAATTGCGTGTGGCTGAAGAAACCTTATCTGGACTCAAGCATGTATTTTTCTTCATGTAAAGTTTATTATTAGATTGCGGTAGGAGTATTTTCTGAGCATTGCTTCTCCTTTTATGTTAGAGTTCCAATATTCAGGGGACGACGAGAATGTGGAGCTGGCTGGTAGCTTGAATGGCTGGAATCATTGAAATTCATCTTGTTTTCCCATGGCATTTCTCAGTACATCTCGGCTTCGAAGAGCTATGTTGTGGCTCTATCCTGGGGTTTATGAGGTGAGAAAGCTGCAATGAACTGCATGTGTCAATCTTTTAACTTTTTTTTACCTGTATATACCGGGCATAGCCAAGAATCACAATCTTCCTTACCTTTAATAGGGAAGAAAAATAATCAAGACTTCTCAGGTTTTGGCTTGATTTGGTATGGAAAATCGCTGTTTATCCTTATAAAAGGTGTCATATTATGATGTTATCTTAGTATTCGTGATGCATATCAATGTTGTAATTTTATTTCGTTGCTTGAATTTCCTGTGTTTCTTTCTTTCTAATTGCAGATAGTTTATTATAGATATTAAGGGCCTTTAATCTATTTGAACTGATTTAGATTAGTTTTTCTTTATCATGAGTCAACATCATGAATACGAGACGTTCCGATATAAATTGGAGAATGGAGAGTGATATTGGACTTTCATGTTCTGAATGATTGAATTGTGGAATACTTTTTATTTGCAGCTTTTATATCTCATCATTTAATAAGTTGCTTATGCATTATTTAGTTACTTATTTGTCATGTGTCTTCTTATACCCGCAAATTAGTTTTCCTTTGCGGTGAATCGTCCTTATGCCAACAAATTATAATTGCACCCGGAGAGAAATAAGCTATTCTTATCTAGAAGTAATGTGGTTTATTTAATAGAATGTAAGATGTCAATTCTGTATAACTGAGATTCAGTTATGTTTCTTTAGATGCCTGTTTGAGGTCCAAAGTCGGCTACTTTTTCTACCGTCAATTCAATGTTGTCTCTATAGTAACCTTGTTTTATGGTGTGTTGTAAAAAATTAGAAAGTAGCAATTGAAACACGAGAAATATGAGTGGATGTGTAATGTGTCTTGTTGAAGTCAGCTTTGCTTACAAAGCTGAACACCACATTTAAAAAAAATTAGATATGATGCATATATATAAACTTGAAGAATATAGGTCGTTGCAGCTTTCAGTTTACACAAGCACCTCTATTTACTTATAAGGGGCGATATGATAGAATCTTTTAAGATAATAGGCAACTCAAAGCACGCTTATGGTCTAGGTTGCTCTCCAAGCAGCTTTTTTTATGTATGTGTTTTTCTTTTTGTTGAAGTATGTTATATTTTTTCGTTATAGTATGTTGGGTTGATAAAAAATGATAGCTTCAGTGGTAAATATACCTAAGGTATATGTTAATGTAGGATTCTAATTGATGTTGGATAAGAGCTGGGGGAATAAAAGGTATGGCAATCAATGTCAATCTAGGAATAAGTACAACCTCGAGTTATTAGGGTTCAAGTCATACTCAAGTAATGATTCATTGAAAGCCAAAACTCGAAAGAAAGGTCAATCAATCCTAAGAGAACTCGATCCAAAGACCAGAGGACGAGAGTTGCTTGATATATCTGTGGTTACAATTGTTGTTTACACAAGTGCATTTGTTTAGCATACTGATGGAACTTGGGAGTTATATATCATAACCCTCTTTTTTTTTGGAAATCTTGATATCAGCTCAAACAAGTGGGAGTTTACTGAATCATCGTATTGAATTAGACCAGTGCATTTGTTAGCTTTTTTTTAATGGGATGATATGTTTAAGTGGTTGTGTTTGGTAGGGTTTTAATTAGATATTCATGTCTTGGCTATATTTATTCAATTAAGTATTTATATAAAGTTATTTTGTTTTGGTTTGACTGCAGGTTTTGGAAACAACTACATCACATGGAGCAAGCTTCTTGAATGTTCAAAGAGTTGGCACTTGGGAGTATATTGATGTTATCTACCTCTTGGATTGATTAAAATATTGTTGTGAAGTAGCATTTTAAAGTTAGCACTGAAGTTCGTTTTGTTTTAGGGTACTATGATTTTATCCAAAGACTATGGTATGAACCACATTTGTTTATATTTTGTGTAGTTGGGGATGGATCAGTCTCATGTAATAAACGGTCTTCTTTGCTATATGATTATTGTGTCATTTATATGAGTCATAAATCGTAATCAATTTATGTTTTTTAATTCTTACAATAAATGTATAGTAACAATTTTATTTTATTAAAATCAAATTAAAACTTGAATTATATTATTTTATAGAAACAAAAGTATTTTTAGTAACAAAAAGAAATTGTTTTTACAACCAAAATATTGATAATCGAAAGCACTTTGGTAACAAACTCGATAGCTTTTCCTAACAAATTATTAGTTACGAATATGAAAGACTGGTAACAAAAAAGCAATTTGTTACCAAAATAATGGTAACGAACACAAAATTTTTGTTACTAGAATCATTCGTAACGGGGTTTAAAGCACTAAATTTTGGTAACAAAATATTTGTTACCATTGGATTTGGTAACAAAAAACGATACATTTCGTAACAAATTTTTTCGTTACTGAAAACGTGTTTTCTTGTAGTGACTAAATCAAAAATTCGGATAACGTCTTTGACTGCAAAAACATTAGAAGACAAGTTCTCACCAAAGTAGAAGATATTATCGACAAACTGAATATGAGAAATGACAAGTTTATCTCGACCAATAGTGATACGTTGAAAAAGGTTCTTGCTAATCAGTGCCTTAATCATTCTACTCAACCCCTTATCCGGGATAATAAGGAGGAGAGGATAAAAAGGATCTTCTTGTGAAACTGCCGTTGACAAGCAGAGACACTAAGGCAGACTTGAAACATTTAGGAATTCACCTTCTCCAATCCTTGCAAAAGTTCAATGAATCCATCATATTATCATAATGATTCCAACTGAAACAATCGAAAGCCTTCTCGCGATCAATGTTGAACATTGATCCTTGTCTCTTTGTCCTTTTGATACCATCAATAACTTCGTTGGTCAAAAGAATTTAGTCAAGAATGTGACGACCTTTAAAAAAGGCGGGTTCTTCCTTTAAAATAACGTGGTTGATCACCTTGCCAAGTCTTGAGGCATGGAGTTATAATTACATTATAATCATCTTACATAAATGTAAATCAACTGCAAGTTAGAATCCAATTTTGTATACATAATTAAATTAACTACAAAAATCATATAGTAACTTATAAAAATCTATAAAAGTTAAGATTAACTTTACGAAATCTAACAGTTAATTGATGAAAATCATACAAGATGCATATAACTTAGTTACATATATTTATTACAAACAAAGAGGGAGAAAGTATTCAAGAACAAAAGAATTATAGTACGAAAATGAAATAACAACAAAATGAACCTGAAGAAGAAGGAAATTTGAAATTGTTGGATCGGGATTAATACAACTTTTCCAAAGTTTCAAAGCTCAAGTTAAGCTGGCGTTGCCTTAACTTATTCTCAAACAATCTTCTTGATAGAGTATAATATGCAGCGGAATTAAAGAACACAAGAAGATAAATTTTCAATGGTTTATTATAAATAATCAACCATCTAGTCTTACGGCAAAATAACCACGCAGATTTTACCAAAGATGTTCCTCACCACAAAATCACTCTCGCTCTTTTGTAGATTGGACTCAGCAAAGCAGACAAAAATTTTCTCCTTAAATCTAATCCTAGACTTAACTCGAAAACTCACAAACTTTGCAAAACAAGAAACATAGCAACAATGCTTAAGATCTAATCTCTACGGATTTATAAGCTCTATTGTTTCTCTATGTATCTTGATGTACTTCACACCCTATATATAGATTTCTTCAAACTTGATCTCCAAGGTGTGTTGTACACAGTTTTGGTAACTTATGTTGTTTCCTTGTTGAACTCTACTTTCCTTCTTGAACTCGATCTCCTTCTTGAATAATAGTTTCCTTTATTAGATTGAGTTCTAATAAGGAAATACTCCTTCTTCAACTCAGAGTTGATCTTGGAAAGATTCCTAGTTGCATTTGAACTCCAAAACTTTCCATCTTTGAAACCGTGTTGACTTGACCGATCTCCTCCTCTTGAATTATGGAAACTTCAACTTAGGAAACTTGTAATGTTCTTCCTTATGATTAAGAGATGTTCCTGGACATAAACAAAGACAACTAAAATCGTGGAACTTGATTAATAGGTGAATAAAGGCAAAACTAATATAAAGCAGTTAAAGACAGATTGACAGAATGTATACTGGTTTCAATGTTGCCCTGTGAATGTTGGCTCAACATCCATCCAACATTTAAACCCGAATACTTTACTCATGTTCAGAATTTCAAAAACATGTTTTAGGTTAAGACTGTTCTCGGTTTTCAATGTTGTCCTCTGGATGTTGGCACAACATCCATCCAACATTGATAACAGAACATCTTACACTTTCAAAGTTGATAAAAATTTAAATATTAAATAAATTAATTACAAGATTTATTTGAAAATTAAAATAAAAAACCTAGCCTAATACTAGGATACTCGATGGAGAAGATGTTGGAAAATAAATACGAAGACATTGGAAAATTGAAGTTTGGAAAATGATGTACTTATAGAGGTGAAGAAAATTAAATTAATTCATATTTTCTGGTATTAATTAGAAAATAGAATATCTATTTTAGTTTCAGCACTTAAAACGAATTTTTGCATTTAAACATGCTGAAAACAAAATTTCTCTCCATAACCGAACACAAAACTGGATGCAAAGTGCCATTAAGTTATAATTTGAGGATGCAGTATGATTAGGGGTGAGTTGGGCCGGATTCCCGTGGAGATCGGGAATCCGGCCCTCGGGATTTTGCGGGGATCGGGAGCCAGCCGCGGCTCCCGATCTGCACCGCGGATTATGACACTCCCGCAACTGCGGGAGTGCCGCGGATTTCGGGATCCCGGCTGGATCCCGGGATCCCGAAAATTCCAGTGGCAGTTTCCCACTGGAATTTTCGCCAGTCGTTTGTTCCATTACCTTTAAATCTTTTGTAAGACATACGTAATGCGTACCTTACGTTTTCCTCCTTTCCCACTCACTGAAACTGAACACTAACCTTTAACCCATAATTTCCAGTTATTGGTCTAATCTTGTGTATCATTGATATCTTTTGTTTTGGTTTTACGGGTTTATTTGTTTGAAGATCAACGGATGCTTCACTCTCATGGTGAATTAAATGTTTTCATGCATACTTATTTCTTTGTGGTCGTAATTTGTTAAAAATGGGCTGTTGATTACCCATGCGTAATGGAAAGGTTGATAGCTATTTTTGAACAACACCTTATTGTGAACTTCTTCCCATGTCTGTGTTGTGTGTGTGCTGTGTGTGTGTGTTATGTGTGTGTTGTGTGTGTGTTGTGTGTGTGTGTTGTGTGTGTGTGTTGTGTGTAAGTGTGTGTGTAGAAGTAGATAACAGAAGCAGAAAAAAAAATCACATCTGGAATATGCGGATTCCCGCGGGTCGGATCGGGAGCAAATATTGGCTCCCGATCCGACCCGCGGGAGTTGCTGCGGGAAATTTTTCCCGCAGCAACGGGTCGGGTCTGCTGTCGGATTTTCCCCGAGTCGGGGAAAATCCGATCGGGTCGGGTCGGGTCACGGGAACCCGACCCGGCCCTCCCACCCCTAAGTATGATCCCTATTGCAATTTAAGGTTTCAATGTGCCCAAATTGACATTTCTAAGGTGCAGAGTAATTTTTACCCTATTGCTTGAAGAAAAGGTTTCGGGCTAGGCGTGCCCGAAATTAGTTTGTAAGCTTCTTGAAGATGTTTCAATAATTAAATTACGAATACCTTTCTCCCAAGCAATGCTTAAACCTTCTCTTATGGTCTCAACTTCCGTTTCCAAAACCATAGGACTTGTGATTGTTTTGTTGAAATCCCAACCCACTCGCCTATTTTGTTCTGCGGCACCCCGCCAATGGCTCTCTTGTTCTAATAAGCATGAACGATCTCATCAACGTTCAACTTTAGCCATCCTTCTTTTAGTTTCAGCCATTTACCGATCTTGTGAACCCTTCCTCTCCTATTGGCTCTCATAATGTCGACACATAGGTGTTTAATTTGGCAGATTACTGCGTGGTTTTTCTCCACCTTCCCTTTAAATACACGCATTCCGCGTTTTCCAGATGGTCCACACAATCGCGAAAAAAATAATGTTCCAAGGAACATTAAGCAATAACTTACACACCATCTATTTGTATTGGATGTTGGTCTTTAGCCACGTCCCTTTTTCCAAATTGTTGAATTTCTGCCATTCGTTTCCCATAAGAAGCATACGCCAAATTTTCCACGCAGTCTTATAATGTCGCAATATATGAATAGTAGGCTTTTTTTGGTATTTGCATATCTTGCACGTGGCTGAATCCGTCATCTTTCTCATCCGCCGAAGTTGATCTGTTGCGATCCTGTTTTGATATTCCAACCGAAGAAAAGACCAAATATTGTTGCTACATGGTGCCTTTCAAATCCACTTCATCTTTTGCGCGTTCCCTCCCTCCTCTGCACAATTTTGGTACAAGGCCTTATAGACGCTTTTGCACGAAAATATGTCATTGGAATATTCACTCCATATAATTTGATACTCATTCTCACTTAGTCGCGGTCTTCGTCCCATGATTTGATACATCAGTTCGAACAGATTTTGATCTTCAATTCACCAAAGTACCAATTTCCTTCCTCGTCTATCACCTCATTCAAAGTGATGCTCTAATCGGATTCACGCCAATTGTCAAACCAAAAAGAAATCCTATTTCCCTTGCCAATCTTCCACTAGATAAATGGTTTGACTGAATTCATGCACCGAATTATTCCCTTCCAAGTGACACTATCGCTCGACTTAGTGGTATACTCTGTGAGGCTTCTATCTTTGAGGTATTTGGCTTTGACAGGATCGAACTAGAGCCCGAGTTGGCAAAGTTAAATTTTTCCAACATGCCTTATTCGCAAGTAAAACTTGGTTATTCAAACGCGCAGACTGTATCCCCAATCCTCCTCATTTTGTATCGTGGGGCACCTTTGACCAACCCACAAGGTGTATTTTACGGATGTTTGGGTCACTAGACCATAAGAAGTTCCGATTGATTTTATCCAGACGATTGAAAACATTATATGGTTGCCAACATGATTGCATGAGTTGAATTGGAATCGTCGTCGAGATTGGATGAATTAAAGTTGCTCTACCCGCAAGAGACCGTGTTTGGTTTTTCCATCCCGTGAGGCACTTGAGCAACTTGTCAAAAGCCTTGTTAAAATTCTCTTGGTTTACTCGGCCATGAAATAGTTGAGCCCCAAGGTATTTGTCTTGGTTGGGATTGAGCAAAGCCCAAGCACATGCATAGCCTCCTCTCAATTTTGGCTCCTCCGTTTTGGAAAAGAAAACCTTTGATTATTCCTATCTCATTTTAAAACCCGAGGATTTACATAAGGTCGTCGTGAATTACCTTCGCTGTTTTGAATGTAGCTTCGCTCTCGCTGTTTTCAAAGTAACTTTCTATCTTGTACCGCCTCAAGGATCAGGTATGCAAGTCTTTCGACGCACATATCAAATAATAGAGAGATTTTGGCGCAAGCCACATATATGTATAAGGCCCTTGAGAGGTTCACCATTCCAAAGAATATTTGTAGAGCGTTCGTCACGCAAAACATAATTAGCTTAGTGATATTCCTCGCAAAGTCAAAGGCGTTTAACATTTCTTCCAAGAAGCTCCAACTTGTCTTGTAGTACGCCTTCTAAAAGTCAAGCTAAGAATCATACACCCAATATTGTTTTTATTTTTTCTATGCAAAGATTGAAGAATCTTTTGAATTACTAGGATGTTGTCATGTGTGTTGCATTTCTTAATAGGCCTCGATTGGGTCGGAACCTGTAATATCCCTAAATTTCCTAGTACATATTTGGAATTGCAATTGATTAGAAGGGTCGATTAAAGATAGTTTTAAGTTTGCTGCAATATTTAGCTCTAAATAGCATATCTCTTTTGATTCTTCAAATTAATCTATGCATACTCATACTAATCTTAAAATTGATCATATGTAGTAGTTAATAAAGTTATGAAGATATGTTAAAACACATTTATTATTTGTTTTAGTTAAGTATAGGTAGTAAATATGACTTTTTTTAATTACATGTTGTAGGAAATATATTCATACTTAATTTCTCCTTAATTCACAAATCAAGGTGTGAATATATAACCTTGTTTCCAAATTAATAATTAAGCTTCATCTTAATTAGTTCAACGAAATTATATCTTTGTGATTACTTATATATGTAACAATATGTATTGTTAATAGGTAGTAAGCCTAGGAAATTCTATAAATTATTAGATACAAGTCTCATGTTAAAATCAAAGTTATTGTGTTATAACTAATACGTAACCGTAAAATCCAATAAGTTTGCCTAAATAGTTCATACATGGATTTTAACAAGAAACTAATACTCTTGCGGTGAAATAACAAGAACCGAGTTAAAATGTGTTTTTTGTCCTATTTCTATTTCTTGACTTGGTAGTAATCAAAGATAAGGACATACGAGAAAAAATAACAAATATAAAAGTTAATTATTTGGTTTAAACTTATTAACACATTTAAATTTATCTAGGAGACGGTGCAATATTTCCCGAACACGAAGTTACTCTCGCATGTGAGATTGTAATAATTTTAAGCCATGTTTGGCAACCGACCTGAGGAACTTGGACTGGGTACTTGTGATTCTTGGTTCTAAATGGAGAACAACTTATTCTTTCAACAAAATCGTTTTCTTTTATGATCTCATTTCGTAACATAATCATTTCGCTTACTGTTGAAATATTTGAGGACCATGAGTTCTTGATACTTTTTAATAATTACAATAATTTCTCCAATATGATAATCCACATGTTGATTTTTGAACTATGCAACGAGCAACGAACTATGTTCGGGACATGTAGGTCAAAAGCAACAGACACTGTCCGGGTTACTAGCTTATTGTTTATCTGTTATACCCATTGGGACGCCTTTGGGAAGTTGGGCCCAGGGATTGAGACGGTTTACTGCTGGGCAGCAAGGGTTGTCGGTTTAAGTAAATTTGCTCGATACCCATTTATCTAGGCGCCGCTTGCAGCCATGAGTTGTCTGCAACCGCGTGCTAGGTTGACATGCACTCGAGCATGTCTTTAGATCTATTTGCAAGGTTGCTCCTCGTTGGGAGGTAAAAGGTAGTATATTGGATGAAATAAGGTTGAATCTGTTATATGAAACGCACGAGTTCATTGTCTTATTGTTCGTTTGCTATTCTTTACCTCTCAGTTCTAATGTTTTCTTTTCATACCATAACAAATTTCATATATTTGTTACATCTATTATTGTTACTAAAAATCTCACTAAGTCACCAAATACTTACCTCTCCTGTCATTTTCTCTGTCCATTCCTCAAAATAAGAAAGGCTTAGCAAGGTGGCTGGATAAAACTACTGTGGACATGTGGGATTTTAAATAAATCAAAAGTGTGTGACGATAAAAATAAATCCCCAATAACTGTGTATTTTATTACGTATTTGGTAGTTTGAGTTTCGTGTAGATTGTAATAATAAACTCTATATATCTTGAAAGCTTCCGCTATAATAAATAAGTTTGTATTTGGCTTTATTATTGTTCCATTTTAGTGAGCCTCTCTGAGGTAGCGTTAAGGTTTGAATTGGAAATCTGCAAATCCTGTTCGGGGACCTAAACGAGACTTTAGAGTTTGGGACCTCACAATAGTGGTATCAGAGTCGGTACATGTTTCTAGAAAAAAAATTTAATGTGCTCTAATATATATATATATAATAAAAAAAATTGATGTGTTAAAAGTATTGATATATCATTGTGAATTATATCTTAGGTATTTTGGCAAAGATGGACGCACATAATAACTTGTACGTAGATGGTCTACCATTGACAAATGGTCATTCTGAACCGTTATATGTTCGTAGAGATGACCCAGCGCACACACATCATTTTACTGGTGCAATGCTCATTGGATACTATCCTGACCGGGTAGTTAAAGATTTAGAGAATGATCGAGATCGTATCTTACAGGAAAGGGACGAGGCAAGATTTTCGGCATCTGAACTAAATCATCACCTGATTGAGATGTCTGTTGAAAACCAGGCACTACGTAGGGAGGATCACATTCTACACAAAGAATTAATGAAGTATACAGAATACCATAACTCGTATATCACACACCTAGAAGTAGAAAACAATAGAATGATAATCCATCAACAAATGATACACGAATATGGTTGATCCAAGAAATTAATATTATTGATGATATAATCTCACATGGATATGGGGCAGTTATGGAAAGAGTAGAGCCATTCTCCATGAATATTTTTCCTGTTAATTCTGTAAATGGGGTACCTAGGAAGGCTATGGATGGTAGTAGTATACCGCACGTTAATGGCCCGACAGGGATACCCGTAAATCCTGAAGAAGAACCAGAAGAGGAACCCGAAGAAGAGCCAGAAGAGGAACCAGAAGAGGAACCCGAGGAAGATCCCAACACCTGGCTCTTAGAGAAATCTGACGAAAATATGAATGCGTGAATGGCTCCATGGTCCTTAGGTACATGAGAAGTGTGCTAGTACACGTAGTACTTATAAGTTGTGGGCAATATTATATCTGTCTTACTGTATGATGCCTAATAACTTAAACTCCCTTTATAACATGTGACTTATGTACAAGTGTGAAAATATGTAAAATAAAGTGTGGTAATATTGTGAAATAATTATCTTATTATTTATGCAAGAATATTTTGTGATCAGAACTATATAAAATAAACGAATCTCATATATAAATCTAATGTAGAATGACTAGCCCCGGTGGAAGGAACAACATGGGAGAAATAGGACACTTGATGCCACAAAATAGCAACGACGAGTCCTTTGACCCCGACAACACCACCAATGGTCAAACAACTGAAACACAAATGCATCCACAATATGGCCAAACTGTTCCACCAATGTATGCAATGATGCACAACCAACTTATGCAAATTGCTCAAGCAAATGCAGATAGCACAAATTCGAACTCAGAAGACCAACAATTTGAAAGGTTCCCTCGTCTTCAACTACTAAAGTTTTTAGGGGAGCCTGATGACCGCATAGCTAAATATTGGATCGAAGAGATGGAAAAGATTTTTGGTGTTACCAATTATACTGAAGAGAAGAAAGTTAATTTTGCCTTTTTCGCCTCGAGGATGTTGCACGTTACTGGTGGCGCATATTAGATCAACGATGGAAGAATGATAGAACTCCATGCACTTGGAATAACTTTTCCAAAGAGTTCTACAACAAGTATATTCCTCAAGTGGTGCGAACTAGTCGAGAGAAGGAATTCTTGAATTTAATCCAAGGATCGATGAATGTTTCTCAATATGAGGCTAAATTTACTCGGTCAATTCAATATGCACCACACTATCTGCGAGACAAAAAGCGAAGGGTAAGAAAGTTTATTCGGGGGTTGAAATTAAAAATCCGCTGGGCAGTGATTTCAGTCGATTTACCTACCTATGATGTGGCGGTAGAAAAAGCACTTCATGTGGAAGCCGAGATAAAAGAACTTGTGAGGATTGAAGAGAGGGTAAAAAGAAACCGATCAAATGATGGAAAACCTCAAGGTGGAGGAAAATTTATCCATGGTACTAAGCATCCCCGCAACAACCAAACCAAACCAATCAACTCAGCAAAACAAGCTCCATTGTCTCAGGCAAATGCATCTCCAAGAGGGCCTTGTGTGTTCTGCGGAAATCCGAACCATAACGAGGCAACATGCTGGAAGAAGCATGGAAAATGCATTGCATGTGGTAGTGAGCAACACCTTATTAAGGATTTCCTTAAAAGAGCGAATTCGACTCCAATTGCCCCCATCGCAATCTGGGAAGCCAAATATTCAAGCCCGTGCATACGCTCTAGAAGCAACTGAAGAGGAGGTTGACCCAAATGCAGTAGTTGACGGTAACATTCTAATACACGACCAAGCCGGGAAAGTTTTATATGATCCCGAATCTACCCATTCTTTTATTGCGTTATCTTTTACTAAACACTTATCTCTTCAAAGTGAGTGTTAACCATACCTAGATAAGCACACCAGTGGGTGCTAGTTTGGTAACTGATATCATGTATAAAGAATGTCCGATCCTGATAAATGAGATTGAGTATCCCGGTAATCTAATACAGTTTCCAATGTCCAAGTACGACGTAATCTTAGGAATGAATTGGTTGTACAAATACCGAGCTGAGGTAAATTGTTACACTAAAGAGATAAAGTTGGGTAAAACTGTTACCTTGGATCATTCTCCAGAGCGCACATCAATTTCTAGTATCTCGTTTGTTGAAGCTAAAATATTCATTAGAGCTGGGGCTTTTGGATTTGTAGCTTATCTAACAAATAAACCCAGAGATATAGATAAGCTAGAGAATGTACCGGTGATTAAGTAATATCCAAAGGTATTCCTTGAAGAATTAGATTCCCTTCCTCCTGATCCATATATAGAGTTCGTTATTAAGTTACTTCAGAATACCACACCTATTTCAAAAACTCCATACCGTATGGCTCCGACAGAATTAAAGGAGTTAAAAATACAGTTGCAAGATCTTCCGAAACAAGGATCACACTAGGGGTGCACCAGTCTTGTTTGTTAAAAAGAAAGATGGGACACTAAGACTGTGTATTGACTATCGCGGTCTTAATAGCGTTACCATAAAAAATAAGTATCATCTACCTCATATCGACGAGTTATTCGATCTATTACAAGGATCACAAGTTTATTCCAAATTGGATTTGAGGCAAGGTTACTGCCAATTAAAAATTCTAGAGGAGGATATCCCCAAGACTGTATTCAATTCTAGATATGGTCACTTTGAGTTTGTCGTAATGCCGTTTGGGCTTACGAATGCTCCTACAGCCTTCATGGATATGATGCATAGGATTTTTCGACCATATTTCGACAAATTTGTGGTTATCTTTACCGATGATATTTTGGTATTCTCAAAGACCAAGGATGACCATGCACACCATTTAAGAATTGTGCTCCAAGTTTTGAAAGGCAACAAGCTTTATGCCAAATTTAGTAAATGTGAGTTTTGGTTAGAACGAGTAGCTTTCTTTGGGCATGTGATCTCTAAAAGAGGAGTAGAAGTTGATCCTTCTAAGATTGAGTCGATACTAAACTGAAAACAACCAAAAAATGTTACAGAAATTCGTAGCTTTTTAGGTTTGTCGGGATACTATCGAAGATTTGTTAAGGATTTTTCAAAGATAGTTGCACCACTCATCGTTTAACTCAAAAGAACCAACCTTTTTCATTGGGATTAAAAGTGCAAGGCAAGCTTTCAATAGTTGAAAGTGAGATTGACTTCAGCACCAATTTTAGCCCTCTCTGAAGGCTCCAAAAGGTTTATATTTTGCACAGACGCATCTAAAGAGGGTTTAGGGTGTGTACTAATGAAAAATGGAAAAGTCATTGCTTATGCATCGAGAAAGGTGAAGCCAAGCGAGCAATTGTGTTTGCGTTAACAAAGTGGAGACAATATCCGTGTGAGATAACTTTTGAGGTATATACAGACCATAAAAGATTGAAATACATATTTACCCAAAAGGATTTGAATATGAGACAACGGCGGTGGATGGAATTCCTAGAAGATTATGATTGTTCCATCTTGTATCACCCTGGGAAGGCCAACGTGGTAGCATACGCTTTGAGTAGAAAAGCGAAACTAGACCTCTTGATGGTAAGGAAAGAGGGCATTATGATCCAATCACAAGCACACATAGCAGGGTTGAGAATTCAACCAGAGTTCCAAATAGAGATTTTAAAAGCCCAACAGAGAGACGAGGTAATTGAAAAACAGATGTCCTTTATGAAATCAAAGAAAGACTCTGAATTCCACATTTGTCCTATGGGGTTGTTGATGTACCAAAGTCGCATCTCTATACCCTATAAAATACGGACTAAATTACTAGAAGAAGCTCATAAGTCCAAGTATACGGTACATCCTGGAGGTACCAAGATGTATCAAGATCTTAAAAGACATTTCTGGTGGAATAGATTAAAGAAGATGTTGCAGACTTTGTAAAAAAGTGTGTGACTTGCCAATTAGTCAAGGCCGAGCATCAACACCCAGCCGGGAAACTACAACCCCTTCCTATAATAGATTGGAAGTGGGAACACATCACCATGGACTTTGTAACTGGTCTTCCTACTCTCAGAGGAGGTTATGACAGCATTTGGGTTATTGTGGATAGACTCACCAAGTCAGCCCATTTCATGCCAGTTGGAACCCATTATAAAGTGGATGTATTGGCCGATCTCTATAAAAGAGAGATAATTATACTGCATGGGATTCCAATAAGTATTGTGTCTGACATGGATCCCAAGTTCACATCGCGACCATGGAAATAACTACAAGAGAGTCTTGGGACTAAGCTTAAATTTAGCACCGCATCCCATCCTCTGACAGATGGACAATCTGAGTGCACAATTTATTTCCTAGAAGACATGTTGCGGGGGCATGTGTACTTGAATTTAAAGGAGCCTAGAATAAACATCTACCTTTGGTAGAGTTTACCTACAACAATAGTTATCGGGCTTCTATCCCAATAGCCCCATATAATGCTCTATACGGTAGAAAATGTAGATCGCCAATTTATTGGGATTTGGATGAACACCAAACTATTCCCGATGGTTTTCATCGGCTTACGAGGCATGAGATTATACAGGACGCCATTGATAAAGTCCAACTAATCAAGCAACGCATCAATGCATCTCAAGATCACCAGAAGAGTTATGCAGACAAGAGAAGGAGAGACCTTGAGTTTGAGGTTGGAGATCATGTTTTCTTCAAACTGTCACCTCGAAAATGGTTCAAAAGAATTGGTAAAGGGGGAAAGTTAAGTCCATGCTATGTAGGACCCTTTGAGATCTCAAAAAGGATTGGAAACTTAGTGTATCGATTGATACTTTCTCAAAATATAACAAGAATTCATGACGTGTTTCACGTATCTTAGTTGAAGAAGTATTATCCTGATGAATCTGATATCATTACTCCCGATGCTATTCAAATCGAGAGTGATTTGCCCTACGAGGAGAATCCCATCCAAATTCTTGATAAAAGTTTCAAGAACTCATGAATCGAAAAATTCCAATTGTGAAGGTTCTATGGAGAAACCATCAAGTTGAAGAAGCTACTTGGGAGGCTAAGCAAGATATGCGGAAACCTTAGTTATACATCTTCGAAAATTCAAGTTAAAAGTATGGGGACTAGATTCCTTTTAGGAGGAGAGATTGTAACATCCTTTAATTTTCCTAGTACTTATATAATATATGTATATATATATATATATAATTTTGTTACGTTATTTTGTTGAACGAAAATGAATGGAATTAAAGGATCCATAAAATTAAGATTTAATATATCCAACTTGTAAATACAAAGGAAAGTACAGAGAACTTACTTGATAAAGTTTGTAAAGATTTATTGATATCACATATTATTGTACAACGTTGATTACTCCATGAACAAACATTGTAATCGAACTCTCACTTATTTTTTCTAACTATTTAAACTCTTCTTAAATTCTCACTCAAAGGTGAAAAATGAAATCAGTATTTTTGACTCTGAAGATTGATGCCCCTTCCTCTTCTCTAATGCCCCTATATATAGGCAGAAGTCTCTACTATTCGGATTTGAAATTGGACATTTCAAGTTCGAGATAGCCTTTTTTCCAATACAACGTGATGGAGGTAGGACCCACTTTGTCTTCTTCTTCTGACTTTACTTTTCAGAGTTAGTGGAAACTGACTTGGAATCTGACTTTGCTTTTCAGGGTATTAGATTTTTCTCTTTTTTTTTCAATCAGCCTATTTTTTTCTTTTTTGTCGGCTGACTATTTTTGTTGTTTTTTTAAATACTTTGTCATTTGAATTTTTTCAATTTTTTGTACTTTTTTTTTTTAAAAAAAAATTTACATCAGTGAATTTTTACACACTGGAAATTACATCGTAACTTATTTGCGAGAAATTGGGGAAAATATCCCGTAACAATTACTTCATTGTCATCATCCAGATGAACTGAGGTTGACGATCCCTCATCATCACTTGCATTTTGTAGTAATCTTTTGACTTTTTCCAAAGAGGTTGCAGCAGCTATTTGTGATTGCAAACTTTGTTTCATGACTAGAAATTCTTCATGTTTTTCGACTGCTGCGGGGGATACCTGGCCTGCAGTTTTGTTGAAACATTTGTTTTTGAGAAACCACTTTTTTATCTCGAGTATTTGAAATTTTTCTGTGTTAATCTTGTTCCACCATTTCACTTGAGCAACTTTAACTAATCGGCACAGTCCTGATGGAGAATTTTTTAACTTTTGTTCCATTTTTAGAATTCAAGTTAAATGGAATTCTAGATAGAACCTAAGTAATATAGAATATTTGTAATCTGGACAAGTATTGTTGTCATTTTTCTGGAAATATTCGAATGATTCAACAACTTCGGGAGGGAAGATCTTTGTCATTGGGCCAAAGTTTTCCCACCAATGTATGAACCAATTTGGGAATTTTGTAGTTTTTGCCAAATTCTTTCCTAAAAGGAAGAATGTTGAAATGGCATGAACTTCGTTTTGGAAAAATAGGAATTTTGTCCAGGCTTCAATATAATCAAAATATGTGAAAGAAACTCCTGATCCTTTGTAGGTGTTTGTGTTGTAAGGGTTACCCCATTCGCCTAGACCAATAATTTTGTTAATGAAATTTTTTTTATATCCAATGGCAGTTGAAGTAGAAGGGTGTCATTTTGGCAATTTGTTTTCTATATGAATGGATTTTGTAACAACAAGAATATACTCGTAAAAGTTTTAGGTTTTTGTAGGATCTTCATAGATCCTGAAATACTCATTGTCAAAGAGTAGATCGGATAACAATTATGCCTTTTCACTTTGTGTTTGTGGGAGTTTTGGGGTCTCTATTCATCTTGGATAATGCAATCGAAATGGACCCAATTTGTTTGTTCATAAGGGCAGTCTTCGGGAGACAATTGGGTTTGTATTTGTAAGACTGTTTGTTTGTAAGTTGGTAGAGGGACTTTTGTTTGTGAGGCAAAAGGGGTTACTGCAATTTTTGGTGACATTGGTGAAAATATGTTGTATATATCAAAAGTTGTTTATGGTTTGGAAAATGTGGTCATAGGGTTTCGCGGAAATTGGTTTAGTATGGGTAGTGTGGGAGAAAAATTGTTGTGGGTTTGTAATTTGTGGGTTTGTATTTTGTTTTGTTCCATGAATGCTTCCTCGTGAATTGGATTTTGTTGATGAACTAGATTTTGAAAATGGAACTACTTGCTTTCGTTCGGACATCCTTGCAAACATTCCCCGGTAAGAAAATCTGGAATACAATTGTCAGTTCCTTTAATATATTCAATATGAAAATCAAAAATAGAAAGTATTGCTTGCCATCTAGCAAAAAATTATTTTGATGCTAAATTTTGAACATCTTTTGTCAGAACTTCTTTTGCTACTTTGTAATCTACTTTTAGTAAAAATATTTGATTTAATAAATCATCTTGAAATTTCGAAATACAAAGCACCACAGAAAGGATTTCCTTTTTATAGTAGAATAATTTTGTTGTGGTCCTATCCAGGCGCCAGAATGATACCTAATGATTTTTTCTTGGTTATCAATTATCTGTTTAAAAATACCGCCATATCTTGATTCAGACACATCTGTCTATACTATTTTAGGGGTATTTGTGTGGCAAATAGATAAACACGATAGTATTTTTACCTTGGATTTAATTTCTCTAACAATTTGAGTATTTTGTTATTCCAAAATGCTGGATCTTTTTTCAATCTATCAAAATTAGGGTAAAAATCTCCAATATAGTTCAAAGCTCCTAAGAACCGTTGTAATTGGGTTTTATCTCTAATTTCATCTGGAAATTTGTCTCCAAATTTGAGAGATCTCTGGATAGGAACTAATTTGATGCCCTAAAAAGCGAATATTTGTTTGAAATAACTTAATCTTTTTTGCAGAAATAACTAAACCATTTTCGTTTATTATTTTTAGGAATATGTTTATGTGTTTCCAATGTTGGTCAATACTTTGACTAAAGATAAGAACATCGTCAATATAAACTATTGAAAATTTTGTGTAAGGTGTAAATATATCATTCATAATTTTTTGGAATTCAGACGGAGCATTTTTTAATCCAAATGGCATTACATTCCATTCAAATTGTCCGAAAGGGACCGTGAAGGCTGTTTTGTATTTGTCTCTTTCAGTAATTTGTATTTGCCAAAACCCTGATTTCATGTCAAATTTGGAAAAGACTTTAGCATGGTAAAGCCTTTTTAGTAAATCAGATTTATTGGAAATGGGGTACCTTATCCACTGTAAAACCTTGTTTAGAGGTTTGTAATTTATGACAAGTTTGGGAGTACCACGTTCTAACTCTGCATTTTTCTATACATAGAAGGCATAGCATGACCATGGAGATTTACTAGGTCGAACAATTTTTTTGTCTAATAAATCTTTGATTTCTTTTTTTCAATGCTCTAGGGTCTCTTGATTCATTTGGATAGGTCTTGCCTTAGTGAGAATAGTTTTTTCATCAAAATCTTTTTCATAAGGAAGTGTTACAGAATGCCTTCTCCTATCCCAAAAGGCATTAGGTAATTCTGAACATATTTGTTTTTCCATGTTATTCTGGAAATCAATGACTTTCTGTTGGAAAGTTCTATCATGTATTTGTTCTTGTATTCTTTTATAACTGATTTCTTCTTTGAGAAAAGAATTTGTTTTTGCTTATTTGCCACGTTACTTTAGTAGATTCCTGCAGTTTGCATGTTATCAACTTCTCTTTTGAGGAAAAGTATTTGTTTTTGTTTATTTTCTGGATTACTCTTGTAAATTCCCGTAGTTTGTAGGGTATTAACATATCTCTGGGAGATGGGAAATAGAAACTTAAAATGAACTTTTTTACCGAGGACGGTGGTTTCGATACCTGGAATATCTACTTTAATTGGATAAAGCATTTGGATGAAGGGGCTACCAAGGATGACATCAGCATTAAGGTCTTTAACAAGGACGAAAAAAGTTTTGAAGCATACGCCATCATTGCAAATATGAGTATTAGATAGTTTGTAATTTATTTGTAACAGAGTGTGGTTAGCAGCGGACAATCTTTCTTTTGTTTTTTCAAAATATTTAGTCGGGATAAGTCCTTTAATTCAATTCATATCTTCCCCATAATCCATAAGAGCAATGGTGTGTAACTTAAAGTCTTCGATTACAATCCTGACTTGGACGAGCCATTTCTGAAATGATACTCGACTAATAACATTAACAAATGAATTTTCTTCTTCGTTATCTTCATCATCTTGGTTAGCTTCTTCATTTATATGATCTTTAATTCTTATGATCAAAAGATCTTGTTAGATTTTATCATGATTTATCTTAATTTGTTTTATTTCTCTTTTTAGCTCATTTATTTCACTTTGTAAGTCATTAATAGTAAGCTTACTATTTTTAGAAGAATTAAAAGCTTTTATAATATCTTTGAATTCCGTCTTATGAGTTTTAGTAGGTTGAGATGTTTCTTCTTTGTTTGTTATCATATCTTTGAGCTTATTCGAGTATAAGTTTTGGGTATTAGGATCTTTAACTTTTTCAAGCATTTCAAATATTAGTTCATATTGATTATCTTTAGTTAGAACATTTTTTTTTTCACAATTGCAAACCATCATATCTGGTTTACAAGCACAATTTTGGATTTTATCTTCTGATGAATGAGAAGATGCTTCATAATCAGTTCTTACCTGGTTTAAGCCAATTTCATTGTCTGAGAATTGATTCTCGTCACTTTCTTCTTCAGGATTTATTTCTCCGATGAGATTTATTAAAGTTTCTTTTAAATCACCTTCAATCTCTAGAGACAAAACCTTCTTCCTAACTCTGCAAGTATTTGCATATTGCCCAGGTTTCTTGCACCTATGACAAATAATTTTGTCTATAGGGGTTTTGTGATAGTTACTATTCTTTTTAATAGCTTTTTTAAATGAGTAATTTTTATTTCTGAAATTTGGTCGTTTGTATGTGTGGTGAGGATTTTTATGGTGATGGGTTCTGTGAAACTTTTGGCTAACTGGTGGTTTGAACTTTTTGAATCCGAATTGTTCGCACCAGTTCCCAAGCTCTTTTCTGTTAATATTACTCTGAGTCTTTAATTGTGACTTGAGTTTCAAATCATTGCGTAACTCGAGAGCCGTAATATTAATATGATTAATAATTTCTCCATATGATAAATCAGATATATCTTGTTGTGTAGTTTTTATTTTATCTCTAACCTTCTCTTCAAAGAGCTTAGGTAAACCAGAAACAAATTTTTCTTTCCAATAGTAGTTATTGGGATCGTCTCTTTCAAAGACTTTAGTGACAAAAACATCTTTGTACCATCTGAAATCTTGTAAACGGCGGCATTTCTGATTTTGTAGTATTTAAGTATTCCTTTCTTGGTAAATTTGGGGGCTTCCAACAAAATTAACATCAATAGTATAAATAAGACAAGAGACCGCGTTAGGGATAGTATTATTTTCTATATCAAGAATAGGATTTCCCTCATCATCCTTCTTTATACTTTGGAGTATTTTTTCCTTTGTTTCGATGGTTAAAGCATTATCCCACCATCCTTTTAACTGGCTATTAAAACCTAAGATTAGGTTTTGAGTTGCATCAATTTCAGAAGTCTTAGATGCTTCCTTATAGATATTAGCAACAATAACCATTTGTTTGCATAAATTAAGGATTTGGTATTCTGCTAATCCATCAATGTTCCATTCGTAAATAGCGGATCCATTAAAGATTTTTTGTTGGTGAGTTTCTTCAAATTGTACATCAGGTGGTGTAGGGCTTGGATAAAAAAATTTGTGACACCTTCCACCTTTATGATAGGATTTAAAAAATTAACATCGGGTGTCTCATACTCACTTTCAGAATAATAACTCGAATGACTTAGGGTATTAATTTTACTAATACTTAAGTCTTCAAGTCTAGTATGAATTCTTTCAAGAAGTTCACTATTCTGGAGTTTTGGTTTATGTTCATTTATTTTAAAAAGAAATTTTAAAATGTCAGTTTTTGTTGTGGAAGATGTAGATTCCTGAAAAGGTTTAATATTTGAAGGTAGCTCTTCTTGCCTATTATCATTTTTGTTTTCTATCCGTTCTAATTGTTTCCCGACAATAGTAAGGACATATTAGTAAAATTATTTTGGCGGATGAGATGATATCCTGGTTCTTTGGCATCACTCAGATAAGTAAAAACAGGACGACATGTTATAATATGGTCTTTGACCATAACCCCAGATTCCTCGAAAGGAGGATATTCAAGGGAAATTTGTGAACCATCAGATTTTGTCCATTTACGACTTATCTTTTGGATAACCATCAACTTGTCGTTATCATATTTCTCGAAGAAATAAGTAAAAAAATTGAATATTCTAATTACTTTCTCCCATGTAATTATACCAATCAGTACGAATGTTATTTCTTTGTTCAGTGGAAAAAGTTTTAATAAACCATTTTCTATTGATTTTATTATTTTTACTAAGAAAATCACTTTTTAAATAATCCTTATTAATGTTGAAATCTCTAGTTAAAACAAAGATTTGTGAGGGATCAGGGGAAGATGGTTTTTTCAAATCATCATGGTCAAATTGTTCATAAATAGGTTGGGCATAATTGTTCTCAACTCTAACTCCTTGAAAACTTTGTCTCGATCTTTCAGGGATACTACAAGATTTTCTTCTCGGTGCAAGAGGAAGATTTAAAAGATTCGTAATCATGAAATTTTGCCGATTGTTGCCTATTGAATTTAATATCAACAGCACCGTCAGTGTGTTGAATAATTTGTTCAATATCAGTGTTTTCTGTAGGTTGGGTTACAGGAATAGATCCCGATGGTAAAAGCCAAGAGTCAGGGAGATTAATATTTTTTCATTCTATAGTCTTAGGGACTATCAGATTGGATTTCGATTTATTTATTTCCCAGAAAATAGTTTGACCAGATGGTTTTTCATTGTAAATAGCTCTTACGTTTAATCCTGTATACATAACTTTGCAATGTATTCTATAGAATATTTCATAAGTATGAGACCCGTGCTTAATTTTATAATTATGAGTCTTAACATTGAGTGTTAAGATATCCATGATGTGAGGGTCATTTAGAGAAATGGTAAAGTTAGGATAACAATTAAAGTAAATTGGTCCATTACAAAGACTAGTTTCAACTAAGCCAAGTAAGGAATCATGGAAATTAAGATGTCTTCCGTCCCTTAGAGCGACGAATATACTGGTATCTAAACCATCTCTAGTGAGAGGTTTGATAGCTACCTGAACAAGACCGATATGTAAAAATTTGTAATTATTGTTGAGGTGTCTATTGACAGATTTTTTAGAAAAAAGATGAAGAGTTTGTTGATCACTTATAGAAGGTAGAACTTGTTCTTCAGTCTTAATAGTATAAGTAGATCTAAAATCTAATAAAGACTTTCTATAAATAGTATTTTTATCGATATTTGGGGGTTTCCAATTAAATAGATCTTAGTCTTCCCATGTGTTTTTAGTTCTAGAAATAACATTACAATTTTCACTGGACTCTGATGATGTGGAAGAAGAGGCCATATTTCCAAAAATCGTGTTCATAATTATAACTTCTAATTATCTAACTTGGATCAGACAATGAAAATCCAGGCTCAAAAACTCAAAGAACCTGTTACAACGTGTCGAAGTCCTTTAGTTGTAGGAAATTTAGATTAGTTGTATTTATTACACACTTCCCGAATTTTATATATATATAAGAATATAAGTATCATATAGATACTTCTTAAAGAAAAAAAATATATTATTTGCTTAATTGCCTTTAGCCCTTCATCTTTAAAAATCATTATTTGGCCCCAGATGGTTTAAAAAATATCGATTTAATCTTTTTAATTTAAATTTAGATAAAATAATAAAAACAAATAATTTCTGAAATTATATTTTTTCTTCACTAGGGCCCCAAGAAGTAATCGTTGAGACATGAAGAACCATAATAGGTCCAAACATTAAAAGAATAGAGGAAAAGGTCTTCATAATAATAATTTCATCTAATTTATAATAAGATATATTTGAATAAAATGTTGTTACGTCAAACTTGGCTGAAAACTCTTGAAAAAAGAACAGTAAATTACTTGAATATAATAATCTAAATACTATTTAAATAATTGGTGGGTTAATTATCCCAATCATGTAAGTTTGCCTACACATACAGGCCATTTCTTTGCAAAAATTCCACACCAAAATCTCCTATGAGTTTGTATATGATTTCTTCACCAAAGTTCTCCCAATTTTTGACCTATACTCATATAATATTTTTTTCCAGAAGTTCCTAAACTCAAAAATTGTGAGAAAAAGCTCAAATTCTAATTCTTTCCAAAATTTCCATTTTTACCCCTGAAATTGAAAGCTATAAAAACAATATCAAGGCTTAATATTTTGTTAAACTGCTCTATACACATCTTCCTAAGTGTGTTTAGAACAAAAGCCCTAACAATATTTGGAATTGCAATTGATTAGAAGGGTCGATTAAAGATAGTTTTAAGTTTGCTGCAATATTTAGCTCTAAATAGCATATCTCTTTTGATTCTTCAAATTAATCTATGCATAATGATACTAATCTTAAAATTGATCATATGTAGTAGTTAATAAAGTCATGATGAAGTGTTAAAACCCATTTATTATATGTTTTAGTTAAGTATAGGTAGTAATTATGATTTTTCTTTTTATTACACGTTGTAGGAAATATATTCATACTTAATTTATCCTTAATTATTTCAAATCATGTGTAAAATTGTGTTATGATCTAATTTATAACCTGATTATTTAACCTTGTTTCCAAATTAATAATTAAGCTTCATCTGAAATTAGTTCTATGAAATTAAATCTTTGTGATTCCTTATATATGTAACAATATGTATTGTTAATAGGTAGTAAGCCTAGGAAATTCTATAAATTATTAGATATGAGTCTAATGTTAAAATCAAAGTTATTCGTGTTATAACTAATAGGTAACCGTGAAATAAAATAAGTTTGCCCAAATAGTTCATATATGGATTTTAACAAGAAACTAATAATCTTACGGTAAAATAACGAGAACCGAGTTAAAATGTAATTTTTGTCCTATTTTTATTTCTTGACTTGGTGGTAATGAAAGATAAGAAGGACATACGAGAAAAAATAACAAACTATAAAAGTTAATTATTTGGTTTAAACTTATTAACATATTTAAATTTATTTAGGAGACGGCGCAACATTTCCCGAACACGAAGTTACTGTCCCATGTGAGCTTATAATAATTTTAAGCCCTGTTTGGCACTGGGCCTGAGGAACATGGACCGAGTACTTGTGATTCTTGTTTCTAAATGGAGAAAAACTTATTCTTTCACCAAAATCGTTTTCTTTTATGATCTCATTTTGTAACATAATCCTTTCGTTTACTGTTAAAAGATTTTTGGACCATGAATTCTTAATCCTTTTTCATAAGTACAATAATTTCTCCAATGTGATAATCCACATGTTGGTTTTTGAACTGTGCAACGAGCAACGAACTATGTTCGGGACATGTAGCTCAAGAGCAACGGACACTGTCCGGGTTACTAGCTTATATTTTATCTGTTGTACCCATTAGGACGCCTTTGAGAAGTTGGGCCCAAGGATTGAGACGGTTTACTGTTGGGCAGCAAGGGTTGTCGGTTTAAGTAAATTCGCTCGATACCCATTTATCTAGGTTGACATGTACTCGAGCATGTCTTTAGATCTATTTGCGAGGTCACTCCTCGTTGGGAGGTAAAAGGTAGTATAATGGATGAAATAAGGTTGAATCTGTTATATGAAATGCACGAGTTCATTATCTTATTGTTCGTTTGCTATTTTTTACCTCTCAGTTCTAATGTTTTCTTTTCATACCATATCAAATTTCATATATTTGTTACATCTATTATTGTTACTAAAAATCTCACTAAGTCACCAAAGACTTACATCTCCTGTCATTTTCTCTGTCCGTTCCTCAGAATAAACAAGGCTTAGCAAGGCGATTCGATAAAACTACTTTGGATGTGTGGGATTTTAAATAAATCAAAAGTGTGTGACGATAAAAATAAATCCCCGACAATTGTGTGTTTTATTACGTATTTGGTGGTTTGAGTTTCGTGTGGATTGTAATAATAAACTCTATAAATCTTGAAAGCTTCCGTTGTAATAAATAAGTTTGTATTTGCCTTTATTATGGTTCCATTTTAGTGAGCCTCTCTGAGGTAACGTTAAGGTTCGAATTGGAAATCTGCAAATTCTATTCGGGGGCCTAAACGAGACTTTAGAGTTTGGGACCTCTTAGAGCCATCAAATCGGCCACAAGATTTTTGAGTTGCATGATAATCATCTTCATAATGAATGTGTACGTGACATTGCATAGGGAGATTGGGCAGAACTGAGAGATTAAGGACAAATTTGGTATCTTTGCTATTAAGCATAAAAACTCTGCACAAACTTTTGGTTCGAATTTTTTTTTCCTTAAAGGCCATCTCCACAAATAAAAGAGTAATGGGTGGATCCAATCCCAATATTTTTAGTATACCTTTACTTGCAAGTCCTCCAGTCTGAGGGCTATAGAAGGATGCATTGTCCATACCGCGACTTTGAGTTCTTCTATTGTAATGACAATACCCAGCAAGCTTGCGGAACCATCGTTCAAAAACTCCTGAAAACGTGACGTGAAGAGTGGAGGAGTCTACAAATCATTTCTGGAGATAAAACCGTGAAAAAAATGGATCGAATGATTCTTAAGCTCGTTCTAATTGTCAATCCATGTATCATTAATCTTCAAAATACGAATTTGTTGCGCTTCCTTTAGGCAATGGTAGATCTGTGGGAAATTTTTGTATTGCGGTCGCCTTCATCCAACCATTTGATCCTAGATTTTTGTCGCCAAAAAATCTCTTCCCGTTTCAATATATTTTCATATTCCTCAAGAAGTTTGCGCTCTAGTTTTCCAAGGAAGGCATTATGTCTACACGCAAATGCTTTTTGTGCCCCTTCAATTCGTCTTAGGACCCGACGTTTTTTCTTAAAAATATTGCCAAAACTCTCGATATTCTACGGAATCATAAATTGGGGACGACCTTAATTTATTCCAATAAATTTGTGTTCCTCTCTCACACACTTTTCATCGCGTTTTTGCAATCTAGGTTGTTGTGCTACATATCCTCAATTGGGAATGGCCTTGTTTGAATTCTCTTAGTTGTACCATTGCAACAAGTGTTAGTCGGATGGTGGTCGCTGTGGGTTTGTGGTAAGTGGAATACTACGTTACGTGGAAAACTTTTACCCATCTAATATTAGTAAGTGCGCGGTCTATCCTTTCTCTGATGATGGAAAGTCCCTCATTTTTATTTGTCCATGTGAAGGTCGGTCCTTGAAATCCAATGTATTTGACGCCCCAAGAGGTTGTGCGTTGTTGAAATGCGAGACACCTATTCTCAATAGCCTCATTCCCTCCAAATTTCTCGTAAGACGCTCATATTTCATTGAAGTCTCTCTGGACCATCTATGGTGTATCGCTCGTTTTAGCCAAAGCTTCAAGACTATCAATAATCTGAGCCTTTCCATTCGCGTGTGGCTTAGCTTAAATTCTTAAGATTCTCCAATTCTCTTGATTTTTTGTCCAATGAGTGCATGAATACCCTGATCTTCTATACCTTTGATGTCGACATCAATATTCTATGAATCCCATAACATCAAAATACCAGGATCCATGCCATTAGAAGGCGCGATGCAACAATCTGAGTAACCAAGATCCGACGTAATCTCATACGCGTGTTCCTCTGAAACCCGCATTTCCATTAAATAAACCATGTCCAATTTATGGATTCTAATCAACTCCCCATAAGTAATTATGAGCTCTTCATCTACTGCTCATTGACAATTCCATGAAACGGTCTTCATCTTTGAAAGAATGAGGTGAAGCGCAAGGATGGGGTCATCAATTTCCCATCCCATCCATGAATGAATCATCTGTCTCAGAAGCTCTAGCACTAAGTTCTTCTGACAATTTTAACTCCGATTGACTTAGAGTGAAATTATGCCAATAGTTCCATATATTCTCCTCTCTTTCTATTAGGAACGTGTTTATCTCGAACTCCCATACCGTCGGAAGAACATTAATCACAATAATTCTTCGTGGCTCTATTAGTGATGTCTTGGAGGAGCCGCATAAATTCAGTTCTCGTGTTTGTATTTCCCAAACTTGCGTTGGAAGACTCTGATTAACGCTCCATTCTCTCAATCGAGATGAAAGTTTTCCTTGTCTCTTATGCTCACTACTCGTTACCAAACTCGCGGTAATTGTATTGTTTCCCCGAACCCCTATGAGCTTATGAGTTCCAGTGCCGCGAAAGAGTTGTAGGGTATATTATTTTTCTCTCCTGCCTGAGGGTTAAACCTCTTCCTTCCTTTATTCACGCTTTTTTTAATGTCATTAGCATGAGAAGGTAAGTTTCTTTTGGCAAGAGAATTCTGAATATTGTTGCATTCCTTATCCTGATAGAACTCATTCCCTTTACTCAAGATAACTTTCGGAGTTACAAGAGTTGTCGCTTGCACTCTCAACTTCCCACATTTTTTCCAGTCTTTAGCTCGTTTTAGTTCTCACTTCTTGACTTCTTATTTTCCCAATTATTATGTCTTGCTACATGCATCCAATTCCCAAACTCATCTTTTTTTACTTTCTCCATAAGCCATTCAGTATGATTTTCAGTTGTGTCCATAGGTGTCGTGTCCATTTCCTTCGGTGCTTACCATATTTTTCTCGTTTCATGCGATTGTCGAGTGTCCTACACTGCTACATGAGTAGCACAAAGATGACAGGTTATCATATTGCACTTGGTATAGTTTATCCCGTATATAAATACTCCTCCCAAGTGGTTTGTCGGTAGCGACTTCAAAGCAAATCTTCGCATACTTCCCCTAGCAGCGGCAAACGTATTCTCATCGATTTTGATAGGATCTCCGATACATCTCTCAATAGTTTGAATACTCGTCTCATGGAAACATCTCAATATGGCATAGTCAATCTTGTTATTGTGTTCTCTAAATTTGGGCGTCCATTTCGGATGGATAGGAAACTTTCGACAATTTGCCACGGGCTTTGGGTAAAACTGTGTTCGCGCTGGAAGGTTGAAATGCCTTTTAGATAGTAACTTTCGTATCCAAGGGCGATCAAGTCACATCCTTCGATAAGGTTCCACATTATGCTGAGTTTGTTCACCAAATTAGGGTAGAACCACGACCTCCCCAACACCTTGATTCGGATCGCATCTTTCCAACTATCGGACATTAATTTCTTCAGTTCGTCCAATAATTTAGTTGTCTTGAAAGGTTTCATGTCTGTGGGTCGAAGAACCCTAACTTTGCCTTGTAGCTAAGCACTGTTGGTGTCGTTAATTTTCACATCTTGAGGTGTTACTTTGCTTGCATAAGTCGATTTAGAGCTATGGCCTTTCACGTCTATTTTGAACGTTGCGAATCATTCCTAGTTGGCATGAATTCGTAAGCTTTCCTTAGGTGTTTCAGCAAGGCCGGATCCTCTTCATTTGCATCTATAAGAACGTGAGAAGGAGTTGTAATGTTGATTGGGATTCCATCCAGGACAATGCCTTTGATGCAATCGATAGAATTACTGGCGATGCTCTTTGCAATGAATTAGGGTTTATTGCCATAGCGATTTTAGACATGCATGCAAATTTAACTAACATATATATATATATATATATATATATATATATATATATATATATGGGAGTACGAGGCAGGGATTCGACCCCATATCTGCATATAGATATGGACTTCGGGGGTGTTTGCAAGAGCTTTTAAAAGTATCTTATGAGCTTTAAGTCACTGAGAAGCATTTATTTAGTGTTAGCAATGCATGCTTTTGCTTCTCCTTCTCTTAAAAAAAGTTAACAAAAAAAAAATGAGAAGCAATAAGCATGTCATGAGGTGCTTTCATAAACTGCTTCTACTTATATATCCATTAAATTTTTCAATATATCCTATTCAACCTTAATTAATTAGAAAAAAATCTCATGGTTTCTCTCTTTCCTTATTTACATGATATTCTCTATAATTTTAAATTATGGCATTTTTGAGAATAATAAATTAATAATAAAAAACAATGAAATAAAGTTAATAATGAAAAAGAAGAGAAAAACTTAACAACAACATGTACGACATAATTATATTAACAACATTCAGATAAAATTATACTTTCTAAAAATAAATGCTTACTAAAAATAAATTGTGCAATGTAATGTAATAAGCATATATATTAATTTTTAATTATATTAAAATTTAAATTATTTATTTTTAATTATAATCATCACGTGTAAGTAAGAGTGAAACGTTAATATTGTGTATATTTTAAATAAGAGTAATTAAATATGATTGCATTTTAATCAATATTCAAAAGTTATTTTTCACTAACTGTTGCAAACACCACAAACCTATTTTAAATGCTTTAAGTAACTTTTAAAAATACATTTGCAAACACTCACTGCTTTAAGTCAAACGCAACTTTAAGTACTTTAAGTAAAAGTTATGAAGAAATAGATTTCATAAACTATTGCAAACAGCCCATTGGTTTCCACTGGGCTGGAACAGCTTTGTTTATATGCATTTTTTTGTGACATTCTTCTAACATGGGATTTGAGTTAGGTGGGAATTTCATCAACGTGTAAGAAAAATACTCGGCCAATTAATAAATAATGCATCCTACATTTATCTTTATTATTGATTTGTATCCTAAATGGCGGATGATATTTTGTTTGACACACTAAATCAGTGTGTTGATGTCCTTGTAGCAAAATATTAACATCAATCTTGCGCCAACTTATGGAACAAAAGTTACAGTACGTATCGATATTTATAAATATTTTTACGGAATATGGAGTAATGCATGTCTTGTCTTGCTTTAATCAATTTTTTTTTTAATATAACTTCCATTATCTTGATAACACTGACTGAAAATATAATTCATATAATATGCTTTTAAATTTAAGATATATAATTAAACTTTAAAGTACGAGACCTTTAGATTGTAAATGTAGTTCCATGAAAAAATGTTGACCTTCGGGGTGCAAAATTTTAAAAAGAAAAAGGCATTACAGATTTGAGAGGCAGGAATAATTAACAGCAGTAAAAAAGGATTTGAATTCAGGATAAGTAATTGTTGACGGGCAAAAAGTTAAAGTAAAATCAATAGAAGATTAAAACTAATAGTGACAATCAATATAAAATTTCCTCAAAAAATTAGTGGCTGTTACTTGTTAGAGCAATTTTGTGACCCGGCAGCCCGAATTCGAGTAGCAAGCAAGAATTGGACTTGTAAGGGATGGGCCCAATATAGGTTTTGTACCGGTCCTATGGGAAGGGTTGAAAATTGAGCAGCGGTACGTACGGGATTCTAGTATCATTTTTATATCTACAGAAGAAGAATGTCACTGTTAGTAGATATAAGGGATCATGGCCGACGTCAACGCTGAAAGTGACGACGTCAACGCTTAAAGTGAAAATCGGAACACAGTAATTAAAGAAAAGCAAAAGGAAAATGTAACAGAGTGATTCTTAGTCAACAATGAATGGCAGACTTTAAGCAAAAATAATTCATCAAAAAAAAAAAATTCATCAAAAAAAAAAAAGAATCAAATGTATCGAGATACAACATGTGATATTAATTAATTGGAAAGTCAAATTGTGAATTGTGATATGCACGTCATTGTAATATAAGTTTCACGTGGTATTGCTTTTGCCAAGATTTTGTGGAAGTATAATACAGATCCTCATTAGGAACTGCTTGTACTTTAAATAATTTGCCAGAGTGTTTTTGAATATTTAATTACATTTATATTTTGGATTAACTCGGCGGAGTTTAACTAACGTCCTGGAATACTTGTAATAATTAATATGATCTCCATAAATCTAGCTAGCTTAATAAAATTACTCCAAGCAGTACTATAAGTTAAGCTTTACTTTCAGTTAAATTTACACAGCAAAAACTATTAAGTTCTAGTACTAGTTACCAACCTATATTTTTTTTTTCCTTTTTTTTTACCATTAGTAACTATATTTATAAATTAAGCCGAAGCTAGAAAATATACAACAAGGATGCGGGGTCAGGGCTGACGAGAGAGTCTTGTATATGTAAAATTAATATTAGATAAGGCAAGCTCTTCCAATCCGTGAGGGCAACCTAGCTAGGTTGCACCAAAGGACAGCTGCAGAGGGCAGTCCATACAAGCACAGTTGGATCCCTGTTTCGCCAGCACATCCGCAAACCTATTCATCTCATCATATTGTAGACAAATAAATTTTGTCTACTCCAATTAAATATTGACAAGTGTCAAATTAAATTTTTAGAAATTAAATTAATTATTTCTATTTTTAATTTGGAATTTTACTATTAAATTCCAATTATTAATTGGGTAATTAATTAATTTTCTAATATCTATTTGACTGGCCAATCAAATAAAGCCACATGAGAAAGATGGAGAATTGCAACCAATCAAATAAAGTCACGTGCAAAAAAAATTATGATGTGATTCAACCAATCAAACATGGCCATGTGGAAAAGATGATATATTTCAACCAATCACATTATTACACGTGGAAATATGATGTGTTCTATATATTTGTTGATAAGCAAGACTAAATTAAATCCATGCTTATCTTGGAAATAAAATCGGCCAATCACAAGCAAGGAGCTCTAGGTTTTTACAACTATAAATAGGAGTCCTCTCATAAAGAAAAGGAGAAAAAATATTCACAAGTTTGAAGAAGGAAAAGCTCAAGTATTTTCTCTCCATCAAGTCCACCAATCTTCAAGGCGCTCTTCGCGGGATTCAAGGCGTTCTTCGCGAAAACCTCCATTTGATCCGGCGTCAAGCTCCAAGTCCATCAAATAACTATTTTTGAAGATCGCACTTATGTCGAAGAAGATCGAGCTTCAATAAATTCAACAAATTCAAGTCAAGTTCATACCGTTCCTCAACAATCTTCAAGCAAGAAAGTCCGTTTGATTCGAGAACAAGCTGCACGACCCTCGAAAACTATTTTTGAAGATTAAGTCCCTTTTCAAAGAAGATCAAAGTCCACATATCCGGAGAACTGAAGACGAAGATCATATTGTTCTTCAACAATCTTCAAATCAGATTCGAAGTCAAAAGTCCGTTCGATCCGAGACCAAGCTGCCAAGCCCTCGCATCGACATTCGTAAAATATCCAAGTACTTTGAAGAAGATCGAAGTGAAGATCGCCTTCAAGATCTGTTTAAAGTTCAAGTCATTGTCCTTGTAAAATCGAATCAGAGGATCAAAGAGATTGTTGCTCTATAGATTCATCAAATTCAAGTTTTATTTGTTCAACTATTTTTTTCTGTCTTTTATGTTAAAGACTTAGAAAAATTTGTTGCTACACATATATACAGGAGATGAATGGTGGAGCATCTTCCTCCTAACCTTTGTATATCACGGAGGAAGGCCTTTCGCCCGAGGCTTACGGTCTGGCTTTCTAGTAAGAGCGTAAAAACATGACCTTCGATTCGATTGAAATAATGAGATTAGGAGTCCTTGGTGAGTAGCCCGGAGTCCCGCTATGTTGTTGGTGTTATATCCCGTCGCTTCGGAAAAAACACCAACTATAGTGTTTAACCGTATGTGCTGGGTTTGAATAGTCCTGGTGGTGATGTCTTGGGGGGCTTGTGGGGGAGGGGGAGTGGTACTTGTAGCAGTGTATTTGATAGACAATTAGATATAAGCGTGGTGGAGATTGGAATCCCTCGGAAGAGGAATTCGTTATGCGCTCGCCAAATTGCCACTGAACGTTGTGGCAGAGTGGGGGAGACACTGATGGTACGGGTATAATGTGCATTCCTTGGGGGGCGGGGTTGAAAAAGGGCAAAGTTTCGACGCACATCCGAGAATATGGGATATTCAGCAAATTAGTGTGTTGTTGTTTCAGGGGCTGAGTGACCAAGAGGGCAGTTACAGTCGATAAGTACATGTCGGCGTGAGAGGCAGCCATGCATGTGTAACACCTCTTGTCCCCATAACATGCCAACAAATTTAATGCGAGGAAGGGTTTGGAATTGCCACAGGGCAACCCAGAGTAGGCCGGTGGTAGGGATGTCGTATTCTATGTGGACCAACCATTCAATTTCTTGTGAACTAACCTCTTGGATTCCATGCTCATCATGTTGAGTCTCGAACTCCATCTACAGAGATGGGAATGCCAAGGATACGTTCTACAATGTTTCGCAGCAAGAGCAGGCCGATTGTTGTGATGTCCCACTTCCTAAATGTCTTGATGAGGTTTTGTATGGTTAGTGATAGAAGATCGGGAGGAATATAATGGGACATAGCCAGCGATAGTGAATGGCCTAAGCCAGCGAGAGCACCAAAGATTGATAGAGGCCCCATTACCAACTGCCCACCTGACCGAGGTGAGAAGATCGCAGGACGCGAGTGATTGTTTTTCAGCCGCGACTGAAATTAGAGGGTGTGGAGGCTTTGATAAGGTGTTGGTCGGGGAAGTATTTAACACTCATGACTTGGGCCCAGAGGGAATTAGGTTCTTGAAGAAAAGGCCAACCGAGTTTAAACATGTAGGCCTCATTGAGGTATTCTAGAATCTGAAAACCAAGGCTTCCCATGTGGATAGGGAGGCAGGCTGTGCACCAAGGAACCCGCTCTTTACGACGACCCTGACTTTCTGCATACCACAAAATAGGATTTAGAAAGTTTGGTAAAGGTTGTTAAGACAATATGGGTTGGTGTAAAAGATACTCATCTCGTAACCCGACATGGTTTAGAGGGTTGATTGGATAAGGATTCGACAGTCAACATAAGATTAAAATGTGTGTGCCATGCCCATATTTGTTGGTTAAGTGGTCAATTGTTGGTTTAAAGAATCTAGGACAGAACAACCATTGCGAGATCGGGATACCAAGGTACTTATCCGGGCTGGTCATTGGTTCCATGCCAAGGAGGCAGAGGAGAGTACGGCGGCGACTAGTTGGTATGTTATGGGAGAAAAGGATGCGAGATTTTTCATAGCTAACTCTTGGGCTGCTATCGCTTGTAATGATTCAAGGAAATCAAGAAGGAGGCGAACAGTTTGGGGTTGGTCTTTATAGAACATAAAGCAATCGTCTGCAAAGCTAAGTATTCAAATAGAAGGCCCGTGACGACTTGCACGGGCCACATTGAACTGGCATGTACTAGTGGCTTGAAAGAAATGAGCAATAAGAAGCTTCATGCAGAGGGGATCACCTTGTCGAAGTTCGCGGGTAGGATGCTAATCAACAGATCGAGCTCCATGGATGCTGACTTTGTATTCAAGTGTCGTCACGCACTCCATAATCCAGGCAATCAGTATGGGCAAAAATTGGAACTTGTTTAGGGTAAATTCAATGAAAGACCAAATAATATGTCTTAGGCATTGGAAAGGTCAATTTTGATAGCTGGAAGGCCATGATTCCATTGCCGCCGGTTATTAATGGTGTGAATGAATTCCTAAGAAATGAGCACATTGTCCATCATGGAACGGTGGGGACAAAGGCATTATGGTAATGGGACATAATGGAGTTCATAGCAGGGCAGAGGCGACCTACTAACTGTTTATAAATGATATTATAACTAACATTGCAAAGGTTGATTGACCTGAAATGTTGGGATAGCTGAGGTTGTTCCTGTTTTGGGATGAGAACAATGTTAGCTTGATTAATGTTCGGTGGCATGTGGCCAGAGAAGAAAAAAATCATAGACTAGGGTAGTAATGTGGGTTTGAACTTGCTTCCAGTAATGTTAAAAAAATGGTCATTAAGGCCATCCGGACCCGGTGCTTTGGTTGGGCCTATGTTGTAGACAGCCTCACGGATTTCCTCCTCGCCAAATGGTTTAACGAGGTTAGGCGAAAAAATGTGGAGTGGAAGAGGGGAGGGAATAAAGAGGTTGAATGAGGTATTGGTATAGTTGGAAGGTGGACGGGGAATTAGGGGTTTAGAGAAAAACGACAAAATTCATAGAGGATATATGTCGTAGTGTAAAGCCAAGAGATGGACATATTGCGGATCCCTTGGATCGTATTCATTCTTCGGCGTTGGGAGGCATACGCATGGTAAAATTTGGTGTTATTGTCCCCATCGGAGATCCATTATTCTCGTCATCGTTGCGCCCAGTAGAGTTCGTTTTGGGCAAGGCAACAAGTGATGGATTCTCTCAACGACCATTCCGTAAGAAAAGACTAGAGGTAGGGAGAATGTTAGCCAACTAGTATTGTAGAGAAGTGATTCAGGAGCTTAGGTTGCCATACTGGGTTTGCTTCTAGTGTCACGCAGCAGCAGCACACCGTCGGCAATTGGTGGTGAAAGGTTGGGACATACTAGCTGGATTCTCCTAGATACGTCTCACTATTGGCAAGAGGGTTGGATGGAGATCCTAAGTCGTTTCATAGAGAAAAGGTCGGGGGAAATGTTGGCTCCAGTGAGAAAATATCCAAAAGGATGTGGGGAGTGATATGATGCGTGGGATACAAAATGGCGAACTCGAGCCTAGAAGAAAGTGTTAACCCCAACAAGATTAGCAAAAAAGCGAGCGAGACGTTCACATATGAAGCTACGGCCCATTTGGTGGTTGCTCCACGTAAAAGGGTGGCCCGAGAAGCCAATATCAATTAGGCCGCAGGATTCGATACATGATCGAAATTGGCACATCAATGCCCATGTTTTAGGACGACCGCCATTATTTTCAGTATTGTTTAAAATAGCATTAAAATCAACCACAAGAATCGAGGGCACTGAAACAATAGTAGAGTAAGCAATTAAATCTTCAAATACCTAGTATTGAAGTGCATGTTGTGGTGGATTGTATATCACATTGAGGTGGAAAGTCTGATCAGTGTGAAAGGTTGCCTCGAAATGAACCGTTTTAGCGTTTGTTTTCATGGAGGATAACCTAATTGACATGGTAGAGTATCCATATGTTTCTAGTAACTGATCTATGAGGTGTTCTACACGTTCTCTTCGTATGCATGTTTCCAAGAGTATGAGAATTATAGGGTTATGCTGACGTATAAGTTCAAGGGCCGCTGACAGAAAATCGGGGCGCCTAGCACCCGTAACGTCGTGTTTTTTTTAAACAATTGTCCTTTATCGTGACCTAATTACGAAAATAGTTATTTATTGCGGTTTTTTCCACATTTAGTCCTTTATCGTGGTTTTGCATCCAATTTTGGTCCTCCGCCCTTTTTTAAATTTTTTTTGCTACTTGAACTATATTTATTAGCAAAAAAAACCCACATACATTATTTTTAATTAGTATTAAGCCCCCATTTGTTATATATTCACCTAAAATTATATATTCACTTCAAGAAAGATAACAAAATATATAATAAACTTAAATACATAAATACTAAATATTACATTAAAAAATATTCCTTTATTAACTAATTAAATAATTTTCCTTCAATTCTAAAATATAAGCTCAAAAAAGTTTTATTGTATATATATAATTTTGGAGGTACTTATAATTTTATTTTTAAACTTTTAACAAAATTAAACCTAAGATTAATATAATATATTTTTCAATTCAAAAATATTATTAATTTTTTATTATATATTTAAGATTTATTATTTTTATAATTCTATCTTGAGACACTTAATAAACCTAGATGAACTCAGTGATGTGGAATCAGTATATATTTCCTAAATATAGATAACTTTTAAATATAATATAAATAAAAAATACTAAAAAAATATGTTGAGAAATTAATTTAATTTTTCTTTCGGTATTTTGACTATTTTTATTTAGTTTTTGTTTTTGTTTTTTCTTAATAATGTTCTTTTTTGGTATTTATTCTTTTTTGTTGTTTATTTTTTCTTTCTTTTTTTGATAACTTTTTTAAAAAAATGGTATTTTTTATTTTTTATTAATTCTTCTTATTTATATTATATTTAGAATTTGTTTATATATAGGAAATAAATTTTTACTCCACATCACTCAATTAGTGTAAGTTTATTAAATATCTCAAGATAGAATTATAAAAAAATCTTAAATATATAATAAAAAATTAATAATATTTTTGAATTGAGAAATATATTGTATTTATTAAATTAATCTTTGTTTTAAGTTTGTTAAAAGTTTAAAAATATAATTATAGATATTTCCAAAATTATAAATATGCAACAAAACTTACTTGGGCTTAGAGTTTAGAATTGAAGATAAATTACTTAATTAGTTAATAAATGAAACTTTTTTAAATTTAATATTTAGTATTTTATGTATTTTAGTTTATTATAATACATTTTTAGCATTTTTAAGTGAATATGTAATTTTAGGAGATATATAACAAATGGGAGTTTTTATTAATATAAATAATACATGTGGGCTTGTTTTTGTTGATAAATATAGTTTAAGAGGCAATAAGAAATTAAAAAAACATTATGAGGACTAAAATTGGACAAAAAAACACAATAAAAGACTAAATATGAACAAAATCGCAGTAAATGACTATTTTCGTAATGAGGCCATCATAAATGACCTGTTTTGAAAAAAAAAAACCTAACATCCTAGCATAAAATCCTCATTGGGAGATAGTAGCGAACAACATGAGGTCCTTGGTCGTTGCGTTTTCAGCAGAGACCTTAACTTAGGGCCTCATTTTCGGACAAGAGAAAGCAGGGTAGGTATTGTATTTTTGTGGTCGTCGTGACGGTCATAACTCTGTAATGTGTGATGTGCTCATCGACCTGCATGAGCGTTGACTGGTCCATGTGAAATATAACTGCCGATAAATGGATTGGTATGAGAAATATCTGGACCGCCGGTGTGTTCGGTCGAAAGAGGTACAATTGATGCTCAAGTGGCCGAAACGAGGCATAATGCCTTACATATTGTACTTCTATGGCTGTTAACGGGCCTTCCCTTTCTGGTATTATGCGTGCTGCCTGGATCCAAGGCCCCGTCCAGAGGCAGATCATATGAGGCGAGAAGGTTATGTTGGCCGAGACAGGACGAAATGCATGTTCCTGGGCTAGAAGGTTTTCTGTCGGTTGCGGGAGCTATGGGGCAGCGACGTTGTGCTCCTACTGCCAAAGTCTCTACATGGTGTAGAGGTGAAGCTGGTGGGGTTTTGGGTCCAATTCGTGGGCGGCGATTGAACGTGAGTATCGGGTTCATCGAAACTAGGATGGGACATCCAGTGGACATGTGGGTTAGTAGCTTGTGCGAGCTCATATGACATTGAGAGTTTCAGTCACTCTTAATGCTTTGTCGTTCGAGCCCGACGAGCTGTGGGTAGGGGTGGTCGGCATGAGTTGGATGGTGGTTGATGGGAGAATAAGGGAGTCCACCATGGTGGTGTGGTGTTGGTGGGTGATGGTTGGGCAGAGTGAGGGGAGATGAGGGGTTAGAGGTGGAGGGAAAGGGGGAGGGGTGGTCGATTGGTGGTGGTGGAGTAGCGGTGTCGTGACGACTAGGGGAGGGGGATTGGTGGCGAGAAGTGGGAGATGAAGGTGGGCGCGGGGGGAGGGGGGTTGTTGGGGGGTGCAAGAGATGCGTGAGAGGTGAAGGAAGGTGGGGGAGATATATAAGAGGAGAGGGAAGAGGGTGGTGTAAGAGGGGGCACTACAACAAAAATTCATTATTGGGACACAGAAAAATGTCCCAATATAGACATCTTGGGACGCTTAAAGCTCTTAAGACCTTTAAAATTTATGTCCCCTAGAATCGTGTCCCTAAAGCCATTGCGACACCTTTTTATATGTCACAACATTCATTGTTTTTACAACGCATGTATGTGTCTCATGAGTGAGTTTTAGTGACATATTACACATGTCTCCAAAAATCTTTAATTTCTCAATATTAATTGTCATGACATTTATTTGTGTCCCAACTATTACTGAGGAGACAAATAATAAGTGTTCCGTAAACTCTTTTCTGAGCTGAATGCAGTATATAGAGACTCTTATATACGTCACATGAACGTTCTTTGATGACAAATATAAATGTCCCCAAGAAGTATATCTCATTTTATATAAAGCATACAAAATTCAGTGTATTTATATGACATTTTTCATTGAATATACAATTGAAGACAACGTATGATTTACACAAGAGATAATTTTTTGTATTTATAGACTAATCAGAATGCAAATTCAATTGCAAAGGTTAAATTTTCATATGTATATATATATATATATATAAGTAGTAGCAAATGTTTTCACCGTCATTACATAAAAAACAAAGACAAACATAAATAGTTTAATAATTAACCCCATTGACAATCCATAGAGAAAACCTTAATGAAATCCACTTAGTTTAGTACAACTAATATCATCTAAATAAGACGATGGTTGATTGTTGAAACTCATTATCTAATACATTTCAAATCCATCAATCATCATGGTGATCGAAAGAAACCTGCAAACAAAACAGAAAATTCTATGTAAAAACAAAGGAGTATAAAAAGCATAACATGAACAAAAGTTCTAAAAATAAAAGTTGACATAATTGTACATAAAAAGAGTAAGTACTGAACATGTAGATATGTGAAGGAAAACACATATTCCACAAAAAACAAAAAATTAAAAAGTAAATGCACTTAAGAAGTCACAATAGGAATTTATATGTCATTGCGTCAACTCAGTATATGGACGGTTGATTATGATGATGTTCTTAATCACTTCCATTCTCTAAGGAGTATCTATATATAATTATAAACATGAATCATATCATGAAAATCACTAAAATCTGAAATGCAACAACCTACAAGTAGTTCAACCAATCAATATTATTCTTTTTCAAAATTAAATGACAAATCTCTATGCATAATACCATTTTTCATTATCCTCCACGCCATCAAGTACACAAGTGAAAATATCATAATTTAGACTTGCAAAATATGAAAACCATCAAAGTTTGTCATTCAACAGTTGTAAAAATGAGCAGAAAATACCAGGGACAAAGGCCAAGCGACGGGTACTCCAAGACAATCTCCTATATTGTCTGCAGATGATCATGAGGAAAAAGCAATCTAGCATCCTTTTTTCACTAGTGAGTGAAGTATTATCAAGCAGATCTCAGGCCCCGTATCAATACCATTTACTCTAACACTTCCTATTTCATTAACAGTACCAGATGCAACAACTTCATTAATATTGGCAAGACTTCTCAAAACAACATCACGACCAACCTGCAATTCCATGTACATTAACAGGTTATAGATTAGCTATCGTCACTCAAATAATTTTGTTAATTTGTAAGATTTCAAAAGATTGCATAAGTGAGACTTTACCCTTATCTGCATTTGGCGATTGGTATTGGGTGTCTGGGTGGACGACAACTGTTCATGGATGCAAGTGAAGGACTTTGTGAACTGCTTTGTCTATTTGGAGACGCAACTTGAACACCAACAAAAACATGTTCCTCATCGAGGTGTGTCCTATTCTGAAGTAATGCTTCTAGCTTTTCTAGCCTTGCATTTACCACATCATATTTTTCCTTATACTCTGCAGCTTGTCGAATAAGTGCGGCACGACTTGGATTTCCACCATTAACATCAGAAGCTGCCACTCCCAATCCAAACATACGTACTTGTCCATTCTTGTTCTTGAATAACTCGGCTCTGGTGGGATATCTACCCAATTTCTTTTTCTATACACAAGAAACGTCTTGTCTTTACAAACTACATATCATACCATATAACAGAAACATGAAGATAAAACTCTACCATTATTTCTTTGTTTACTGCGATACTTTACTTGCCCATGGAATGAGGATGCTTTAGTTTTTGACGAGTTTTCTTATTCTGGTCACTTATTTCCTAAAAAATCAGTTTGAAGAGAAAATTAATACTAACAAAAACTTAAGAAAAAAAATTAATATAAAGATGTAAAGCTTGTACCATTGTTTTCTCAGACAACCAATATTCACATAAGGCCTTGTACTGGTCTTCATTTACTCTATCAGGAACTTCAACCATGTGTTGTTCAATTGGTTTATTAGGCTTAAAGTTCAAGTTCTTTAAGTGACACTTCCAGCTTCTCCATTTCTTGTTAATAGAGTCTAAGATAAATGATTCGCGCCCGGGTGGTATCTCAAACCTAACCTGAACATATAATAAAATTCAAACCATTATATAATATCATAAAAAAGGCATATGAACCATTATAAACTAAAATATAAGAATATTATTAACCTTGCCATTTTTAATCATTTCATCCTTATAAGTTTTCGGCAGCAACCTCCAGTCCTTATAATTTAGGGGATAATATCTTCCATCTCTTGCAATTGTGCCCAAGAAATGGGCCAAGTTACTTGTATTGCCTTCATCATTTGGTTGTCCAAGTCCAAGGTCATTGAATGACACAACAACAATATCTTCTTCTCGTCGTCCCCAAACTTTGGGTATGCATGTAACTCCTCTTCCCCTTTTTTTCTTCCGACTACCAGCACCTGCAAAGGATAAATAACAAAAAAAAATCTTTATCTAGAATAAGATATATAGTTATATATTATAATTATGAAATTGCACCTGATTCATGGATAACAGGGGTAGAGTCGACTCTGTTGGTGCTTAAATTATGTTGTCGGATAGTTGTTTCATGTCGATTTGAGTCCACAACTAACAATTGTGATCCTTTATAAGAGAAAAAGTTTCAAATTCATAAAATGTTTCACATAAAATATAATTTTCTAATATCAAGGCTATGTGATATAGCAAACTACAATTAGCTACATAAGTAAAGAAAGAAATGAAGAATATAACATGTTCGATTTTCCGCTACACCATTGTCCGAATTGAAATGTTGTTGATGCGGCTCAGTAGTCACACTCCTTGCATGCTTATTACGTCTCGTGTTAGGAGGCATAGTCTGTATACAATTGCATTCACAAGTGAAATAACCCTTTTTCAAAAGCCATGTCAAGAAACTGGTTTAACCCTTTTTCATATTCTTCAGTTAACCTTGATCTATGTGTCCAACTCTTGTCCATTATGAATCACCTAGACAAGGGTATCTCATTGTCAACTCACAAAAACCAGAACAAAAGAAATGAACATAACTTAATATTTTTCATTTTAGAATGTGTAAGTACTTATACTAAATTTGCTGGACTCTATCTCATAAAAGCAAAGATGTAATGCATTAAAGCATCACAAAAAGAATAACATTACATAGTATTATTTTTTTACATATAGTATGTGTAAAGTACTTATACTGAGTTGTTCGACTCTATCTTCTAAGTTGAATAAAAAACTTAATAGATTAAAATATTAGCCGAACAGTGAGCTACTAGGGTTAACTATTCCAACGTAGTACACTGGATTTCTTAGTCAACCTTGATTATGTCAATTCTTGTTCAATATACACAACTTCAAAGAAAGTGTCTCACTATCATCATACAACTTCTAAATATGAAACAACACTAGGTTATTTTTCTGCATATGAAGTTCCCACATGATTAAGAGGAGGACTTGTGAGAGTATTTACTAGGTACATAGATTTTTGTCACCCGCTTAGCTATTAATCCTTTTCTTTTATAGAAAACTCTAAAATTCTGATTCAACTCCATAAATACATAAAAAAAGCTCAATTACATTTCATGAACCTAGAACGTTGAATTAAAAAAATTAGATGCGCTTAAATCTATCAATTATCAGGGAATTAGTTTAACAGAAGTAAACTAATATAATAATACAGTCAAAAAGGAACTGATTTGCAACTTCATGTCTCGTAGTAATCACAAATTAAAGAAAACAGGTAAATAGAAAGTAGTCACATCAAAATTCTATTTCAGAAACGTATAATCTCAAGAAAAAATTGGAATTTTAATACTTACAAAAACTAAACTAAAGGAACTTCACAAAATTAAAAGTAATTCACAAATTAAAACCATAATAAATTACTAACCTTGGTGGAGGACAGAGTTGCCACCTAGAACCCGAGAGAATTCACGAGAAATTCTGGATGAATAAACATGTTAAAAGGGTTTGAAAAACTGGAGAAGAAATTAATCGAAAATTGGGATCAAATTCTTTTCTTAATTAGACAAGTTGAAAGAGATTAACCCAATTACCTTATTTGTGTGTGATGCGCCGTAAATATTCAAGAGTCCTAGATGATTACTCTTCCTTTTAGTGCTTAGGTTAATATGTGAGAGTGGGCATAATTAGTGGGAAGAAAGTTCTGTAAAAGAAAAAAAGGAGGGAAATGGTATATAGCATTAGGCGCCAACATTTCATTAATTAACTTATGTTTTGCTAAATTCCGTAAATTTTTTTAAATGTCTCAACATTATTAATTTATTATGACATATTAATTAGATGTCCCTATGTAAACAACTTGAGACATTTCATTAAAAATGTTTCAAACAAAGTGTCCCATCATTAAGATTTATTAAGACATAATTAAATATATGTCCCTAAGTAACTACTTGAGAAATTTCATAAACAATATTTCAAACAAAGTGTCCCAACATTAAGAATTTATTAGGACCTAATTAACCATATGTCCCTAAGTAAACTACTTGAGACATTTCATAAAAAAATGTTTCAAACGAAGTGTCCCAACATCTATATTTTGTTGTAGTGGGGGGGGAGGATGGCGTGTGGGCTTCTTGGTGACGGATAAAACCGCCACCAAGCTTCACTTTGTCATACGACAAGGTGTTGTCGTGTGACAACACATATCACATATGGTGACACGTGGTGAAGTTATCCGACACATGGTGCCACGTGTATTGTTGGTTGACACGTGGCGCCACATGTTCAACCACATCCGACGTTTATCAACCACGTCACCAGGAAAAGTATCACGATTATGTAACATGTGTCTTAAAGGGGCCCCGCTTCCTGTATGGGGCCCAAGAGCGACTCTAATTGTTATATTTGTGGCTTGATGGTCGTTCCAACCTTGTTAGAGGTGTCCGGGAAGTGCAATCGATGCTTGGGCTCCGTGTCAGTCTTTGAGTCGCGTTCTAGAGGGGTCGTTGGCGTATTGCTTCTTGGGCGGGGTGTTGGGCTGGTTTTGGGGTTGGTATTCGTATTTTTTTAGACCCACATTGGTGAGGTAGTTATAGTTGTTTGATCCGGGATGGTTGTATTGTGGTCCAGACCAGGCTTTTGCGGGGTGGTTCTTACGACTATCGACTGTCTCAGCGGACATTTATTAACAAAGTACCAATCCACATATGTTCAATCATTGTGTTGTTGGGAAGGCGCTTTCGAGAAAGAAGGGGTCCCATATTTGGAGCGACCATGACCAATTCGACCACACTCCAAATAGAATTCAACCTTGAGTTCGTATGTCACCTCTTGGGGGTGACCGTTGATACTGATTTTTGCTTGTAAAGAGGTTGTTTTATCTATTTTAACACAGAGTCGGGCATACCGTGTGCATCCGAGATGCCGTGTGAGTATCGAATTTTATTAGGCGGCCCATGAGGGTAGCAATTCTAAGAAGAATTTTGCTTGGTAATGTGGCATCCTTAAAGAAGTTTGGTTACCATTAATGGACTGCCACAAAGTGGTTGAACATGAACCATGGTGCACCTGCCAATGCCACTGTATAATCCTTAGGGCTGGATAGCCGTACGACATACGTCCTATAGCCAAAATCCATGATACTGATCGGTTGTACAATTTTCCACATGCTTTGCAATTTGGTGACCATATCTGGAATAGTTCGTGGAATGCCAATAGTGTTACTGTAAGCGGTTTTTTTTTTTTGCGGGGCACTGAGATGGCTCATCTCTGGAGTTGTGAAGGTGATATGAGGCCCAATGTATGCCATGTCCTCATCATAAATGCCGAATGATTAGATATCCTCTGCATCTTCCAGGGCTTGGAGCCGTGTCAGAAATAAAAGGTGTGTAGAAGACGAGAGGAGTCGAGATTGATAGTTCGGAGGAGGCGTTGACGATGAGGGTGGTGGGTTAGCTTCAGGTGAGCACGTGGTGTTGAGCCGTTCCTGCTCAAGGAGGAGGGGAAGGGGGAGGGTTATCCGACGGTGTTGTTCCGTCCGGCGGGGGTGGAGGTGGGGGATCAAACGAGTAATGGAAGGTTGGAAGGTGGCGATAACTTACCAACCTATTAGTTCCCACACAAGGAAAAATTATTTTGCATCGGCTCACTTTTTTACATCAGCAGGTCCTTCTAAGATTGTGTTGGACAGTTGAAAATAGTGTAAATTAAGTCAGCTTTTAATGGAGAGTGTTGATTCGATCAAATAAAAATTTACAGCAAAAGATAAGATTAATTCCTGGAAGACTAACAACACATTGAGCTCCCAAAAGAGAAAACCCATGTTGCATAATAAATAGGTTTACATAACTAAAGAGGCAATAGATGGCAGAATATGTCAGAGGGCAAGGCTCATTGTGAAGGATATTTATTAGAAAGAAAGCGTTGATTACACAGATATCTATTTTCTCATTTGTGAAACTGATGACTATGAGATTGGTTCGAAGTGCAGTCGTGGTGAGCATCTAGATGTGAAGACAAATTTTACTCATGATGATTCTTGTAGAAAACATTTACATGGAGTATGTAGAGGGATACTTGCCAGAAGGTAATGATGAGCTTTTATGGCCTGAAAAAAAAAAAAAAACTCCAAGGCAATGGTATATGAAGTTTGATGGCTTCATGCATGAAATTGGCTTAAGTCGATACAATGTTGATCGTTGATGCTACTTTAAAAAGTTTGACAATAACTACATATATTATATGTTGATGATACATTGATAGCAGGTTCTAGTGTTTAGAGAGTAAATAAGGTGAAAAAGTAATTGTTGAAAGGCTTGACAAAAACGATATTGGTGAGGCTAAGCAGATCATGGGTATCCAAATTAATCGAGACAAGGTGGCAGAAAAGTTGTATCTTTTGCAGGTTGAACACTACTGCTATATAAATCAAATTGGACCAGTTTAACTGCCAATCGGTTGCCAGTTTATTCATGGGAAGAGACATAACTAGGTTTTTCTCAAAAGGAAGCTGGACAAGTGAAAACTCTGATTTAACTGGTGAACCGGTAGAACAAACCCGATACGTAGTCCAGTTCCCCTCACGTCAATCGAAACGTTAAAATCAAAAAGATGAAAATTACCTTGATTGAATACAATAACTATTTCCTTACTCGAATTCTAAATACTCTCAATGTAAAACACATAAACTTAGATCATAACCAAACTGTAAAAATGATTAAATTCTTTTCAAAATTTGAAGAAAACCCTAATTTTAATTTTTCTCCCTTATGCACTCTCTAGCATTGGAATGTTTCCATGGACATCATTGCACGACAAGTCCTTTCGCTTTCTCTTTGAGTCTTTGTGTCGATGTTACAAACTACAAAGAGAAAATATTTACAAAGAAGGGGATTGTTTTTACTAATTTGTGATAGGGAAGAGAGGGACAATTTGGTATGAGAGATCCTTCGACTAAGAGATCATATTGTATACGATTTCAATTTTGTTTATCCATTATGTAAGCCTACTGTAATTAAAGCTTTTCGTTCCCTAAATAACTTAAGAAGTCTTTTGAAAAAGCGAATTTAAAAAAAGAAATACTTCAGTTTTACTCTTCTATGTCATTGACTTGAATTTTTATTATTTTTATTTTTTTTAGCTTTGAGTTTCTAGTTAATACACAAATAGTTGTCAAGATTGTAAAATTTGTATTCGTTGTTGTTACACTCTCAACAAGAAATCCTATGTATACATTATATTTTTTTAATATCGTTGTATAAATTATAATTATATTTTTTATAGATCTCAACTGATTCGATCAGTTGAACATGTTGTTGTCGTTTTGTGTTTTTTCCAATTCTGACAATATTGTTGAATACATTAAGAAGGTTTTGAACATGTTTAGTATAGAGAATGAAAAGTCGATACACACTCCATTATGTAGTTAATTCAGGCTATCAAAAGAGTCACCTAGTTGTGATTTGGAGCATGCTGATATGAAGAAGACTCTATACGCTCACCTATTAGCAGTCTCATGTATGATATAGTTCATATGTTAGAATTTGTGCCTTGGGTGCAAATAATAATTATGTATGGCATAGAGAAATATTTACTTAAGTTAAAAGGACTAAAATAAATTATTTGTGATGAAAATCCTTATGATATATTGAATAGTCTTAATAAATATAGAATTATTTATGTTAATAATAATATTTGATATTATATGTTAAAGGATCTTGAAAATTCCTCATCACGTAATCATGAAGCTCAAGATTCAACATATCAGTCGATATATGCAATAGGAATTAATTTGAGTTCAGTGGATCACAACAAAATAGTCAACGACACTCATTTACAGTTGAGAACCTATAAATGAATTAAGTCATGAATGTAGTACATCATAATAAATGAGCCGATGTATTAAGATCATCGGATGTAGTGACATTTGTAGTGATATCTAGATGTTTGCTTTCTTATACGATTCGTTTCTATAAAGGACTGAGCACGACGAATAAAAGAGAAATTTTGTGAGTGTCGTTCACAAATAATTTCTCTCTAAATCATTCGTCAATATTGATAATCATTAACTCGTTGATCTCAATCCATCGTCTTTCATAAACTCATGCTCGTCGTTGAAGTCCCTTTTGACTTAGATGTTGTGATGTTGGGAATCGCACGACATGTAGAACCCTATCTTGGAGGGATAAATGCGAGCAACAAAGAATGTGATTGGATTGCATAGAATCCTGAAAAAACATGCATTTTCCGTTGTTACAGTTCGCAAGTACTTGTCTTGATCTGAGCAGCGAGTTCCTAAATGTTATGAATATGGTTAAAGATACTTTATGCTATTGGAAGTCAAAGAATATAAGATGTGATTAATGGGGTAAAAGATTTTACCTTATTAGATCACAGAAGGGTAGTAAGGAGGATTGACAAGGATGGAATTGACTATATCAATAGACACTCATAAATTAACTTTGAGTAACTCTATATCTATGATGATGATAGTTCAATATCAGACATGTAGCAAAAATATTCTGAATTAATGGAACAAGAGTTGTGAAATTAATTCGGGATATTGGAGGTTTGATTCATAGTACTACGCCCTCCCCTCAAGTTTCAATTGCTTGTACGAATTTAAAACAATATTACAAATTAATTTAGTGTATAAGGAAATACTTGTTATTTCTTTCATTAATTGATGAACAATTTGGTTAATTTAATTTATCAAATAAGTAATTTATGAAATTAATTACTAATCTCACTTTAATAAGAAATTATGAAATTATGAAACTATAATTTAATAAAAGAAGTATGTGGAATTCAGTAAATGTGAAATTTGATTTTATGAGATAAACTAAAATCAAAATTTTATTTAAATTTTACTATTTGAAAAATAATAAAAGAATTTAATTAAAACAATTGAGCTCAAATGTTGAGACAATATTATATTATTGGAGGACTTTTTAGAAAGATTGAACTAAATTCAAACTTTAAAATCAACTAGCTGATTAGATGTCATTAGATGAGAACATTTTTGGCCATTTCTCTCTTTTAATTAATAAAAGTTAAGGAAAAAGTCTAGAACAAAAATAAGAAACATACATACATCACTTTTACACTTCAAGAGTTGAACAAAAGTGTTTCCTAGTTGATGCTTACATTGAATTTGCAAAAAACATGTGAGCCACCCACCTGAATTCGTAAGCATTTGTATAGTGAGCTCGAATGGTGGCTTAAAAGCTTTTAAAAAATATTTATCAACATACGAACTGTAAGGGTTGAAAAATATAATTTTTAATAGATAGTTTATATCTTTTGAGGATTCATTAAGTTTTAAATTACTAATGAAATCGTACGATGATTGTGTGACAATTTGATTTTGTTAAGAGCAATCAAATATTCTCGATGTCCGATACAATAGTTGCATGAAGAATTTGTAATGTGACTAGATCATGAGATGACTCCTGAATTATATTCGCAAATTCGTGCTCCGGCAAATTTCAGGATCTGGATCATTGTGATTCGAGGAGAAAAAGATCTTGCACTTTTGATGCGATTATTCGTAGCATAATTCCCTACAGTATACATACACAAGATATTGTGCATGTATTGGGAGTTATTAGCAGATGCATGAGCAGTCCAAGAAACCAACATTGAGAAGTAGTGAAGTGGATCTTTATGTGCTGGCGTGGTACTACATATAAGGCACTATGTTTTGGACGAAAAAGGACGGACTTTGACTGGCTAGGTTGATACTAATTATGCAAGGTGATCTTGATAGTAGTAGGAGTACTACTGGACATGTTTTTACGTTGAAAGGTACGGCAATTTCTAGAGGATCCAAGTTGCAAAAGTTGATTATGTAGCAATGGCACGAACAGTTATGAGATTGTATGAATGTAGAATTTTTTGGGTGAATGGAGGAAGATAAGACAAATAGTATTATATCCAGTGATATTTAGGGCACCATTTTCTTAACTGACCATATAGTTTTGAAGTATTATCACATAACATATCTCTTGAAAAAGAAGATTTTGCAGCTTGTGAATATTCGAAGAACACTACAACATTCAGGGGTCTTTAGGCGGTCCCTAAAGACCCCTGGGCGGTCCCTAAAGACCAGCGGTCACCAAAAGGCGGTCGCGGATGTCCTTGGTCCCTTACCCTTTGGCGACCGCCTTGCTGTCGCGGGGACCATTTTCCGCGACCGCATAATTAGGGACCGCCGGGCGGTCCCTAAAGACCTATTGGGGACCGTCGGGCGGTCCCCAATTCTCCTGGGCTTTTTAGGGACCGCTCGGCGGTCCCCAATAATATTCATATTTTTAGGGACCGTTGAGTAGTCCCCAATAATATTCATAGCATTAGGGACCGCTCGGTGGTCCCTAAAACTATAAATATTATTGGGGACCGCTCGTCGGTCCCTAAAATTCTGCGACAGAATAAAAAATCCCAATAATATTCTGGAAATTTACCGGAATATTATTGGGTTTTTTGTATAAATTGCGTCTAAATATGTGCAACAAACAATTACAAGAACAAAAACAAAGGAAATAATGATATAAAAGTAAAATGAAATGAAAGTTAACAAAATAAAACAAAGAAAATAATGAAATAAAAGTAAAAATAAATGATAGTTATTAAAATAAACCAAAAACAATGAAAAAGAAATAAAGAACATATTGTTTGGTGTTTTTTTGGCATTTGTTAAAAAAACAAGAAGAAGAAAGGTTATGTTTTGGATTTGAACAAAAAAAAGAAAGAAGAGAAGAGTGTTTCTTTAAAAGAAAGAAGAAGAAAAGTTGTGTTTTGGATTTGAAGGATTGAAAAAAAGAGAAGAGTGTTTCTTTAAAAGAAAGAAGAAATGAAAGTTTTTGTTGGATGATTTTTATTTTTGTGATTTAGGAAGAGAAAAATGATAAGAGAAATTTTGGAGCTGGGTGTTTTTGAAGAGTGTTGAAAAATTGGATAGGAGAGTGGTGGTATATATAGAATTATGGATGAAAATTTTAAATTTTCGAAAATTTCAAATTTCCCCCACAATCCCGCCTATTTTTTAAACATTTAGGGACCGCCCGATACTTGGTGACCGCCGGGCGGTCCCTAATGACATGTGGTGACCGCCCGGTGGTCACTAAATATGGTTTTTATGGACCGCCGGACGATCCCTAATAATATTCATATGTGTTTTTTTTTTTATGAAACAATTTCCATGTGTTTTTGACTTTAGCAATAAAATTCATTATAATATGTCAATCTAAGTAACAAACGATCATAAAACCACTAATCTAGTTATTTAATTGTAAATTAAATGAGATTGAAAAAGTTTTTAACGTTGAACCTATTCTACATTATATGTACACTTAATCATCGTATATTGTTTCAATTTGTATGAAACTTTGTAATTTTGTTCTTTTAACTATTATTATGATATTTATCAACTAAACAAACAACGCAACACCTTAATTGTTCCATAAAATCAAAAAGCAAAGTATGAATATTATTAGGGACCGCCGGGCGGTCCCTAAAGACATTTGGTGACCGCCCAGCGGTCCCTAAAGGTGGTTTTAAGGACCGCCAGGCGGTCCATAATAATATTCTTACTCTTTTTTTTTTGATTTTATGAAATGATTTCCATGTGTTTTTGACTTTTAGCAACAAAATTCATTATAACATGTCAATTGAAATAACAAACGATCATAAAACCACTAATCTAGTTATTTAATAGTAGATTGAATGAGATTGAGAAAGTTTTTAACGTTGAACATATTCTATGTTATACGTACACTTAATCATCGTATGTTGTTTCAATTTGTATGAAACTTTGTAATTTTGTAACTTTTAACTATTATTAGGATATTTATCAACTAAACAAACAACGCGACACCTTAATTGTTCCATAAAATCAAAAAACAAAGTATGAATATTTTTAAGGACCGCCGGGCGGTCCCTAAAGACATTTGGTGACCGCGCAGCCGTCCCTAAAGGTGGTTTTAGGGACCGCCAGGCGGTCGATAATAATATTCATACTCTTTTTTTTTTTTTTTGGATTTTATGAAATGATTTCCATGTGTTTTTGACTTTTAGCAACAAAATTCATTATAACATGTCAATTGAAGTAACAAACGATCATAAAACCACTAATCTAGTTATTTAATAGTAGATTAAATGAGATTGAGAAAGTTTTTAACGTTGAACCTATTCTACGTTATACGTACACTTAATCATCGTCTGGTGTTTCAAATTGTATAAAACGTTGTAATTTTGTAATTTTAATTATTATTAGGATATTTATCAACTAAACAAACAACGCGATACCTTAATTGTTCCATAAAATCAAAAAAAAAGTATGAATATTATTATGGACCACCGGGCGGTCACAAAAAATATTTGGTGACCGCCCAGCGGTCCCTAAAGGTGGTTTTAGGGACCGCCAGACGGTCCCTAATAATATTCATACACTTGTTTTTTTTTTTTTTTTTTATGAAACGATTTCTATGTGTTTTTGATTTTTAGCAACAAAATTCATTATAACATGTCAACTGAAGTAACAAACTATCATAAAACCACTAATTTAGTTATTTAATAGTAGATTAAATGAGATTGAGAAAGTTTATAATGTTGAACAAAGTCTACGTTATACGTACACTTAATCATCGTATAATATTTTAATTTGTATGAAACTTTGTAATTTTGTTCTTTTAACTATTATTAGAATATTTATCAACTAAACAAACAACGCGGCACCTTAATTGTTCCATAAAATAAAAAAATATGAATATTATTAGGGACCGCCGGGCGGTCCCTAATGACATTTGGTGACCGCCCAGCGGTCCCTAAATGTGGTTTTAGGGACCGCCTAATAATATTCATACTCTTTTTTTTATTATATGAACTGATGTCCATGCATTTTTGATTTTTAGCAACAAAATTCATTATAAGATGTCAATTAAAGTAACAAACTATCATAAAAACACTAATTTAGTTATTTAATAGTAGATTGAATAAAATTGAGAAAGTTTTTAACGTTGAACATAGTCTACGTTATACGTACACTTAATCATCGTATGTTGTTCCAATTTGTATGAAACTTTGTAATTTTGTTCTTTTAACTATTATTAGGATATTTATCAACTAAA